>OZ014520.1:42260924-42761583 GCA_963966055.1 Lathyrus aphaca | reverse complement strand
GAAAAAGAATCATAATCTCTGAAGACCACATTGCTAAGCTCATTGAATCTGATGGCAATGGAATCAAGTGTAGTGAAATGGACAAACTGTCAGATACCAAACTGATAGCTAAAGAAATCATCACTTATGGCCAACCTTCTAACAAGATAAAGGATCTGAAGATTCCTCTTAGAATTTGGGCCAAGATCATTCTTGGAACCATCTGCCATAGGAAAGCAACAAACTCTCCAGATTATATCAACATGGATCAGCAGTTCTTGCTGTACTTTATTACTAAACAGAAGAAGGTTAACCTTGCACACTCCTTATTTCAAAATCTGAAAAACAATGTGAAGGAAACAGGAGATGGAGAGAAAACCAAGAGGGATTGGATTCCTCTAGGGTATTTAATATCTGACATTCTTTGTGAGAATAAGTTGGTAGACTATCTGGCTGAAGTAAACCAGATAGAGCTTCTAGAAACAGATGTTGGTAAGCCTCTAAATGCTAAGAATCTGAAGAAGATGAAGTTCATAACTTTTATCAAGAAGGATCCTGTCCTCTATTCCAGAGAAGTCATAACCACCAGGAAGATTCCTCTGCAGAACTTCCCACTCTTCTCCTCTAACACACCTCCAGAGGTTGTGGTCAAATACTTGGATTCCTGCAAGCAACATGGTGTGGATCCAATGTTCAAGGCAACAGAACTTACTCAACAAACTCCAAATGCTGCATCAGCAATGAACAAGAAAAGAAAGGCTGGAGAAGGATTGTCTCAGAAGGCTCCTAAAACTACCAGAAGAACAGGTAATACTTCTGCCTCTAACTCTGAATTCATTTCTGTAATAGAAGCAGTTACAATAGAAATGTCTGAAACCCCCTCTGACCCAACACCTTCTGATGACATTCCCTCTGCACCAATTCCTTCTGCACCAACTCTTGCTGAACCAACTCCATCCTCTGAACCTATTCCACCTTCTAACCCTATTCCCTCTGTCATACCTACAACCTCTGCTGTCTCATCCATATTATCCTCACTTTATCCACCATAAAATGAACCCCATCAACCACAAACCCTGTCAGATTTTGATATCCCTATTGACATAACCCCCTATCTGATATAGACCGTTCACCATCAGCTGAAACACACACTGCCCTTCAACATGTTCTGTCTGACATTGATGACTTCCAACCCCCTGAATCTGAACAAATCCCATCTTCTGAAACTTTTGAAACACACCACCATAGCAGTTTCCAACCACTAAATACTGATGGCCTTGTTTTTAATCTTTCACCAATAAGAGAAAGTTCCCTGTCTTCCTATGAGTCTACCCCTCCTAACTCACCAACCTTCATCACCATCCCTGACACACCACCAGAAGAAGCTAAAACTGAAAATCCCCTTAGAACCTCTGTCAATATTGAAGCTCTACAAAAATTATCCTCTGTCTCAAATAAAACTGCCATACCTGCACCAAAACCAAAACCCACAAAAACATACATTTCTGCACTGCTTATTGCTTTTGAAACAGAAATGAAATTCAGGATAGAGGATCTGAAGTCTGCTTGCTCAAAGCTTCCTGATCCAACTGCTTCTGACTTTCTGTGGGCAACCTTCAGAAAATGGTTTAATGCTGAGACAAAGAGACTAAAGGACATCTGCTATGACATTGCTCACCAGAACTTCTGTGAGTATCTCAAGGCAGTTGTTTAAAACATTGAACAAAATAAACCATTTCTGTTGGACAACAAACCCTGGACAGAGTCAGAACCTCTGGATTCAAACTCTGGTCTTCAAATGGTTTTGGTACCTTCTGAAGAAGGTCAGGATGTTGAATCTGCTCAATCACCAACAACTGAAGAAGTTTCTGAGAATCAAGCTGCTCCAGAAGATGAAGAATCTCTGCCAACCAATCTTGTTCTGAAGACCTTGGAAGAATTGAAGAAAGAAAATGAGATGGTTAAGCAAAGGCTGGATAAGCAAGATGAAACCACTGCTGAGTTGAAGACGATGATTGGAAAGCAAGTGGAGTCATCCTCTGAGATCAAGTCTCTTCTGGAGGCCTTAGTTACTAAGATGCATCCCTGATTTTCTATTTATCTTCTGCTTATTTTTTTCTGTTTTTATCCTCTGTTTTTCATGACTACTTAAGTTCCCCTGGTTATTTGCTTATTGGCTTTTAATTCTGTTTAATGAAAACTTATTTTGCTTCTATACTCTTGCATTCTTCCTGCATTTATTCTTTTTGATTATGACAAAAAGAGGGAGAAACGTAGAAGATCCTGATCTATAGCAGTTTATCATGATTTGCCTCTAACATATAAAATTCTAATAAAACTATTTGAGTTGTGATTCTAAAATAGAAACAGGTCAAGTAATCAACTCAGGGGGAGCTAAGGCTATTGAAACTTCTGAAGGATAAAACTTCTAAAGAAATCTCTAAAAGAAATATCTGATTTTATTTAATCAAAGGGAGTCCTTCTAATCCTATTAAACTCTATTCTCAAAATCTAAATAAATGTTTTGTCATCATCAAAAAGGGGGAGATTGTTAGAACAATTATGGTTCTAAACCTCTAAGAGTTTTGATGATAACAAATATTATTATGCTAGAATAAAAGTTCTAATAATTATCTTTATTATATGTGTAGAAGAGGAAGTTAATTAAAGGAAACGTGCATTACTAGAAGATACATTGAGCCATATATAGAAGATACACTTAATGAAGAATACATCATTTAATGACATGGTTTAATGGCTGCGCATCAAGACTTTATTATCTCTGATTTACGTCTAGAAGATGATGATCTTCATAATGAAGACATTAATTAAAGAATTTATTAATTAATGGTAAAGACAAGTATCTCTTGTTATGGAAGGAATTTATGGTATTAACTAATATCCTAAATTAGTTCAAGATGTCTCCAACGGCTACAATTATTCAAGAACTATATAAAGGAATCAAATTGAAGATTTGAAGATAATACACTCACGAGAAAAAGACTGATTCTTTTGTGCTAAAATATTGTAACATTCACTTAGTGATCTTAGCTTTATCAGAAGCAAATTAGTTACTATATTATTATTATTGTAATAGTTAAGTAAAATCCCTTGAGTGACTAGTTTCAGTCAGAAGACTCAAGAGGACATTGACTGTAGGTTAGTGTGTGTATTCATTTATTGAATAGTGGATTAAGACCCCAGTGATAGAGGCAAAATCACCTTGGCGGGTGGACTGGACGTAGTTTGAGTTCAAACGAACCAGGATAAATTAACTTGTCATTAGAAGTTATTTTTAGTTGTTGAAGAAAACCCAATTCCAACCCCCTTCCTTGTGTTTTACGCACCTTCAGGCAGAGGAGATCTAAAGGGTGTATTGGCTTCAGTTGAGTTTGAGGATGACCCTTGGATGGTTTATGATGGACTACAACACTTGGATTGCAAGATAACACGTGTTTTTCAAATTTCCAACTTTGTGCACTTTGAGGTATTTGGTCATGGAAATGTCTCATTCAATGCTGAATTTTGGTCATGAAGTGTTACATGATGCTGCTGTGATGCTTTGAGACCATTTAGAAATCATACCAATCCTTAGAAATCATTCTTGCAAGAATCCCTCTTTTGAGAATTTTGTGAAAAATGGCTTATGGAAATTTGTGATCCAAGGCATGATTTTGGGCTTGAAATGTTTCATTGTCATGTAATGAAGTTCAGAAGTGAATTAGAGGTCACTTGAATGCTTGAAATGTGAAATTGCAAAAAAATCTCTTTGGTGTGAAACTTGAAATTTTAGGATTTTTGCCAACTTTGCAAAGCCATAACTTGAGTTCCATAATGAATTAGAACTTGTTCTTGTACTTTTTGAAAAGGGAATGATCCAATCTACAACTTTCATGACCAACAATTTTTCATTTGAAGCATTTTTGGTTGAGAAAGAGGAGGTTGAAAAACTTTCCCAAAATGGAAAGTTTACATTACAAGTCATTTCCATTTTTGGCAACTTTTGGTTTAGCTCACTTTTCTTCAATTTTGTAAACTTCCAAGCACTTCAATGATCAAATAAAGATCATATAATTTCAATTTGATGAAGAATCCATTTTGGTTCCATTGGTAGGGGCCTCAGATTCCCTGATTTTGCTCTGACTTGCTCAAGAAGTTACCCAGTGAACATATGACTTCCACAATGAATTTCTTCATCAAACTTGGTATACATGATTCTTAACACATATTGAGACCATTAGAAACAAGAATGACCAAAAAATTTGGAGTTATGGCCTCTGAAACCAAAACCCTAATTTCAGGTCATCTGTGTAGTGAAACCCTAGCTCTGCTTCCATGCTTTCCAAGTTCTTGTGATTCTTTGACTTCCTTGACCTTTGAGGGATATAAAATGATGATAGAACATACATGGACCCTCTTGGAATGATTGGAGGCCTTTGGAGTGGCTCAAATGGATCCTTGGATTGCTCATATCACAAACCCTAGATGCAGATGAACTTGAACTTATGCAGTGAAACAAATATGCAATATGAGGTGGTATGCTTATACTAATTCAAATATGGAAGATCACAAGTCATGGTGTGAAATGAGTGAGGGAAAATTTGGGGTTTTTACAGCTGCCCCTATTCAAGCATGAGTTAGCTGTGCAGGATGTAAGCGTCTGGCTTAACAGACAAACAGGATAACTTGTGATTGAATACCAAAGACAGTCCGAAATTTGCACTCACTGGGGAGAAGAAGAAAAGGGATATAAATTGTAAAAGAAAGTAAAGTATAATTATCAAAATGCGGGTGATGGAGGACGACCATCGAGCAGAGGACGACTGCTGGGGATAAAGCAATGACAGGGACGGCCGACATGATGGGGAAATAAAGGGAGTATGATGGGGACGACCATCAAGTAAAGAAACAAGACTCTCTAGGGATTTAAAGGTAAAGCCAACGATGGGGACGATCATCAGGTTTGCAAGGTAAGGTAAACAACGATGGGGACGGCCATCGGTTCAAAGAATAAATGAAATATTGATGAGGGACGGTCATCAAAGGTGAAGGACGATCACCTAGCAGGGGATGACTTCTCTTTATCACGACATAGGACGAATGTCGGATACAAAAAAGTCGACGATGGGAATGGCCATCGGATAAACATGATGAAGGACGATCATCAAGAGGTGAAGGACAATCTCCTAGCAGGGTACGGCTGCTCTCGGGGTTTATCATGACATAGGACGAATGTCAGATAACAAGATCAACGATGGGGACGACCATCGGATAAAATGATGAAGGACGATCATCAAAAGGTGAAGGACGATCACCTAGCAGGGGACGGCTGCTAAATATCACGACATAGGACGAATTTCAGATAGAAAAGGGTTCCAATAATGGAGACTCCGCTGGGGAAAGGATGAGGGACGGTCATCCAGAGGTGAAGGACGATCACCTGGCAGGGTACGGCTGCCGAAAGTATCACGACATAGGGCGAATGTCGGATAGAAGAAAAGTTGCTTTGCTGGCGACTTACCGGGGAATGGTAAACACGGACGAGTGCTTACGCCCAAAAAGGTATAAGTGTTTTGACGCTATGTATAGATTAAATATGCGGACGAGCATCCTTAAGACTGTGATACGGACGAGTATCTATAGAAACAAACGCTGACACGTGTTATGATATGATGATACAGACGAGTACCAACTGGTTAACAAAGAACACAGACGAGTGTCGAATCTGTGGGGAATAAGTATATACAAGATACTGACGAGTATTTGTATAAGTAAAAACAAGTATTGTGAAGTATGAGCAAGATACGAACGAGTGTTCAACTTGCTGGGGAAAAGTGACACGGACGAGTGTCAGAAGAGAAAGTGTATAAGTTATGAACTTTGAAGGTATTCTGGCAACCTGTGGGGATAGGATGACACGGACGGGTGTCGATGAGAGTGTATTATAACAAGTGTTTGGTTTGCAGCAAGTGTTTGGGCAACCATGCTGGGGAGCGGTGACACGGACGGGTGTTAAGAGAGTGTATATGGGTTTCTGTATTCAAAGAGGATGTATGTGGCTTATATCCTCAGGGGATGATATGACACGGACGAGTGTCGAAAGAGTGTATGAACATGTATTTGTGTTGGAGAGTGCAAAGGGGATGCTTTGACTTTCTGTTGGGGAAATTGAGACGACACAGACGAGTGTCGAGAAGAACATGTTATGGACAAGTATCTGTATTTGAGAGTGCAAATGGGCACCTTGGCTCCCTTTTTTTTCTTTTTTTTTCTTTTTTTTTGGGAGAGCACATACATGAAACCCTACAACAAAATGTCTACATTCATCACGATACCCAATACTAATATTTGGCTACACAAAACATAACTACATATCAGAGTGTGAAATTGGGCCCAGATAATCCCTTCTCCTATTTTATCCAGTGTTGTCACAGCAAGATAGTATCCCAAATCCTTCGTTGCCTTTTTAGCAGCAAAGTCGCTTAGAAGGCGAATCAGAATTGCCCGCTGAAGCATAAGACTGCCTGGCTTCAGATTTTCTGCAGAAATGATGTCATTCCAAGCAAGCTGGACTTTGATAAACATGCCTAGTCATGTCGAACGAAGCTACGAAGAGAGGGGAGTGAAGGGTGTGGTTAGGGTTTCGTACTCTTTTTTTGTGTGCAAAGGATGTATTTTTTATATTGCTGATGAGGTACTGTTGGTATTTGCAGGTGACTAGTTCGAACCTGACTTGTGATCATGCAAATGTTTGATTTTTGCCGTAATGCTCCGTATTAGACGGAATGCTACGCTTTGTGGGAAAAATGATGCGAATGCTATGATTATGCAAAAGAAGCCGGTCCGGGACTCGTGTCGCTCCCACCAAATGACACCTGGTCAAGAGGGGTACAAACGCGAACGGTCGGCGAAAGAGAGAACACAAGGGTGAACTGAAAAGAGTCGCCAGCTAGGCATTTTTATCCCAATGGAAAGGTAATGCTGCATAAACCTAAGAAAAGATGGATAAGACGGTCGCGAACCAGAGAAACTGAGAAAGGGGGTTGGTTACAACCTGGGAAGGTGTTAGCACCCAGATTTTCCGCCGTACTCGACGGGATCCACGCTTGAAAGATTTGTGTTTAAAAGGGTAGTGTATGTGCTATCTGTGTGCAAAAGCTGGAGAAGAATGCAAGTGTCAGTGTAAAAGGAATGTGAAGTGAAGTGAAGAAGTGTTAGTGCAAAGAAAGAAGTTGAAGCTCAAGACTATGAGGCTTAAAGAATGATGCTGGAAGATGGGGGAAATGAACAGAGATTTTTGTTCGATAACTGTTAAGTTATGCCTACGTATCCTCTCGTGCAATGAGGAAGTCAGAACACCGTAGTTCGACTCAAAGAGACTGAAAGATAAATTGACTGGTGAACTGCTTTCTTGTCTATGCTCAAGTGTATGACCTGTCTGGCTCAGGTGCAAACTGTCTTGCATTAGATGGAAGAAGCAAGTTCTCGTTTGTGAATGAGTGTGATGAGAAAAGAATCCCGAAGGATACGATTATTGTTTGTTTTTTGTGTTTTCAATCTTTTATTGCCTTTTTTTGAGTTTGTTATAAGTAAATGAGCTTAAGCCTGAACCCAGGATTAATAAACTCATCACATCCTCCCTCTGATTAGGGGTAATGAGAATACCCTAAGTATGAGATAAACACCTCACACTTAACCACCTTGATGCAGGATTAAGATCATTAACCTGCTTGAATTTATTTAGATGTTTTTGGTATTTTTTTTTAGTGTTAAGTAATGAGTTTAAGCCATAATCAAGGATTTAATAGACCCATTACACCATCCTAATAGAAGGATAATAGATGGGAACATTTAAGCTGAGAAAGGCTCCTCAACTTAATCCATGATTAGGGATTAATCTCATGACAAAACAAAACCTTTATTAAAGTGGATTTTAGTTAATGGTAAGATTAAGAAATGGATTTTATGGTTTGTAAGACAACTTGAGGGGGACTTGTCCATTAACACTAGGGTTAGTCCTTCTTAACCAATTAAGGAAGAATTAGAACCCTAATGCAAGGCCCAAGTTACAAGCTTGATGTCTTATTGATTATTAAAGTGGATTGATTAAAGGATTTAAACACATTAAGGGTTTAACACTTAGGATTAAAGTTATACACTCCATCCTAATAGAAGGATGCAGGCATAAGCTTAATCACAAAGCCTTAAAACCTTTAAGGTTTAGTCCTTGGTTAAGAGATGAGAAGAGAAGACACAAAGATTGACACAAAGGTAAAACTAATGAGGGGACTAATCAAACCCTAATTGTGATCATGCTTGTTTATTCCTAGGGTTTATGAAGCTTGCAAGAAGATCTTCAAGGGAAAGCCACCAGGGAAGAAGTAGATGAAAGGAGGAGAAACAGAAGAAGCAAGACAACTTACTTCACTTAAGAAGATAAGTTGCTTGAAGAAAAAAGGTGAGGAGGGAACATGAATGAGCAAGCTCACTCTAATTCACAAGTAAAATTCAGCAATGATGCATAAAAGAGATGAGGAGAGATTATGAGAAGTGAAGGCAAATTCACTTCTCAAACACTTACCACCTGAAAAGTTAGCAAAGGAAATGAAAAGAAAATGAAACGAATGCAAGGATGCAAAACAAAATCAGAAGCATATTCATGATGCAAATGATGCTATGGGATGATGCAAAAGCATACCAAGAGATGTGGATGATCATACAAAGGATGGGAATGCAAATGAGACATGTAAGAATCATGAAAGTTCATGAATGCATATGACATAAAATGAAAACAAAAGCATGGAAAATGGATGAGGAAATGATCAAGCATGAGTCTAATGTGTCCTAATATGTCTTAGAAGTCATGTGAATGCACAAAATGTCATGGCAAGTTCATGTATGCAAGCATATGAAGAATGAATGCAAATGAAGACAAAGATTAGGGTTTATGTACAAGATGCAATGCAGAATTCAAAATCAGAAGCAAAAAATGAGATAAAAAATTGAAAATGGAATCAAAGGGACCCTAAACCTATACAATTTCACTTCCCAAAGGGGAAGATCAGAAGCTAAACCCTAAAGGACTTATGATTTTTCTAAGTTTCTAAGGTTTTAAGGGTGATCCTAAAGGGAAAATGCCAAACAAATTGAAAATGCATTATAAAAATGAAACAAAAATGTTTTTAGATGCTTGAAAGGATACTTAACACAATGCAAAAAGAACCATTCACAAACTCAACTTGGATCAAAAGTTATGAATTTTTGAAGTTAGGGTTAAAAATATTCAAATTATAGAACCCTAATTCAAATGAAAATTGTCAAAGTGTGATCAAAACCAAAAAGAAATTTGCTTTTTGAGTTTGTAAATGTTTGTAAATGTTTTAAAATGCTCTTTGAATTTTTTTGTGATTTTTAAATACCTAAATGTATTTTTAATTAATTAATTTCCATTAACTAATTAAAAATAAACATTTAAATGATTTAAAAATAATTTTTAATGCAAAAAATAAAATAAAAATTATTTTCAGAATGAGAAAAATATTTAAAGTCATGATGCAAAAAATAATTTTTTTTGGATGCATTTTGCTATTTTAAATAAAATGAACAAAGGAATGCAAATAAAATGAAAATAAAATCAAATTTAATGAGAAGTCAATGCATCTGGTTGTCAGGATTCAAACTGGGGTGGAGGGAATTGACCCGCGCGCAAATGGGAGGTTGAGATTGAATCTGAGAATTTGAATTTTATAAAACCTAATTAAGCTAATTAATGACTGATTAGGGTTTTAATGTGAAATCTGGGACGTTCAAAACGCGCGCGAAGCTGGATCCAAGGGCCTACATTCAAACTGACCTAAGACCCTAATTAACCCTAATCACTCTCAGACGACTGGAACAGTGGTTCCGGTCGTCTTCTCCGACGAGCCAAAATTTCTATCTTCTTCCCTAGGCCATTTCAAATGCTCTAACTCTCCAGATTTAATCCTCTACCCACCCTAAACATGAATCAATCACAAAAACACATTTTCATTTCATCAATAACAAGATTCGAGCAAAAACAAGAAAACTGCAAAAATTTCAGAACATGCATACACACTCATCTCTCCACAATTTTCAGTGATTCAAAGCTTAACACGATCAGGGCAACACACTCTATCATTCTATAACAAGAAATTACATTTCTGTAAAATTTGTTCTTGAGGTTACCTGAGCTGGAGCTTTCACCTCTGGAGCTTTCTGACCAGTTCTTTGCTTCAAATCACCTCCAATGATCCCCCTGAAGAGTTTGCAATGCTTGGTTGGAGTTTATATGTCCTCTATGTGAAGTTTGCTGAAGCTCAGGTCAAGAGAGGTAAAAAATCGTATTTTTGATGTGGTTGTGTTTAGGGCAGGATGAAGGGTGGAAAATGATCTGAGGTTCATGGTGAGTTGTTCTATGGAATTTGTTTGAAGGTTTGTGGCTTGAGTGCTGAGTTTCGAAGAAAAATGCATAAGAGGGAGTTTTGGGGTGTGCTGAGTTGTGGGGGGATTCAGCTTATGTTGTTGTGTGTGTTGAGTTGCTTTTGGTCCATGTATCAATCCTGGATAGGTCAGAGAGTTGTTGTGGAATAGTTTGATTGGTATGGCTCAAATTGCATAAAGTCAAGAAAGTTGTACTTGGAGGTATGGGCTCATGGAAGGCTGGTTATGAGGCATGGCTCAAGTTAGCTGTCTTTAGGGAGGTCCATGGAAACTGATTTGAAGAGCTGGCACAAGTGGATGTCAAGATTTGGGGCATTTTGCAATTTGTGAAGGTTTTGGCCCCTTTTGAAATACTTGAGGATCAAGGCATGAAAGTGAGAGATTCTTTGGGAAATTCTGAATTATAGGTCATGTATCATGCTTGTGTAATGGTTAGAAGTCAATTAGAGGTCACATTTTGCCTTGGTATGAGTTTTTGCAAGTTTCCCTCTTTGGTACATAAGTGAAATTTAGTGATTTTTCCCAAATTTGCAAAGCCATAACTTGAGTTCTATGATGAATTAGATCAAGTTCTCTTACTTTTTGAAAAGGTAATGATCCAATCTACAACTTTCATGACCAAGAATTTTTCATTTGAAGCATTTTTGAATCAAAAAGAGGAGGTTGAAAAACTTTCCCAAAATGGCAAGTTTGCATTACAAGTCACTTTCCCAAAATGGCAACTTTTCAAATGGCTTGAAATTATTCAATTTTGTGAACTTATAACTTCTTCTAAGATCAAATGAAGATCATATACACCAAAAATGATGGAGAATACCCTTTGGTTGGGTGATTGGGGGCCTCAGATGCCCTGATTTTGCACTGACTTGCTCAAGAAGTCATCTATTGATCATATGCCTTCCCCATTGAATTTATTCATGAAAATTGGTGTGTATGATCCTTATAACATATAGAGACCAATAGAAACAAGAATGACCAAAAAATTTGGAGTTATGGCCTCTGAAACCAAAACCCTAATTTTAGGTCATCTGTGTAGTTAAGCTTGGCTCTGCTTCCATGCCTTTCCCAGTTCTTGTGATTTTCTGACTTTCTTGATCTTGGGAGGATACAATATGATACTTGAACATACATGGACTCTCTTGAGATGATTGAAGACCTTTGGAGTTGCTCAGATAGCTCAGGGATTGCTCAGATCACAAACCCTAGATGCAGATGACTTTGAACCAATGTAGTGAAGCAAAAATGCAATATGAGATGATATAATTGAACTTATGCAAATGAAAAGATCATAAGCCATGGTGTGAACTTAGTGAGGGAAAATTTGGGGTGTTTACAGCTGCCCCTATTCAAACATGAGTTAGTTGTGCAGGATGTAAGCGACGGCTTAATAGGCAAACAAGATAACTCGTGGTTGAATACCAAAGACAGTCCAAAATTTGCGCTCACTGGTTATGAAGAAGAAAAGGGATATAGATTGTAAAAGGAAGTAAAGTACGATTATAAAGTGCGGGGGACGGAGGACGACCGTTGAGCAGAGGACGACTGCTGGGGATAAAGCAATGGCGGGGACGACCGACATGCTGAGGAAATAGAGGTATCATGATGGGGACGACCATCAGGTTCACAAAGTAATGGGTAAACAATGATGGGGACAGCCACCTGGTTAATAAAATAAACGAAATAAATGATGAGGTACGGTCATCAAAGGTGAAGGACGATCACCTAGCAGGGTACGGCTGCTCTGCTGGGAATAAGGATGAGGGACGGTCATCCAAGGTGACGGTCGATCACCTGTCAGGGTATGGTTGCCGAAAGTATCACGACATAGGACGAATGTCGGATAGAAAAGGTTGACGATGGGGACGACCATCGGATAAGCATGATGAAGGACGATCATCAAGAGGTGAAGGACGATCACCTAGAAGGGTATGGCTGCTCTCGGGGTTCATCATGACATAGGACGAATGTCAGATAACAAGATCAACGATGGGGACGACCATCAGATAATAATGATGAAGGACGATCATCAAGAGGTGAAGGACGATCACCTAGCAGGGCACGGCTGCTAAAATATCACGACATAGGACGAATGTCGGATAGGAAAGGGTTCCAATAATGGAGACTCCGCCGGGGAAATGATGAAGCACAATCATCAAAAGGTGAAGGACGATCACCTGGCAGGGTACGGCTGCCGGAAGTATCATGACATAGGACGAATGCCAGATAGAAAGGAAATAATTTTTTTACTGGGATTTGCTGGGGACTCTTCTGGGGAATGTTAGACACGGACGAGTGTCTAAATTCAAGAAAGAAAAGGTATAAGTGTTTGAAACTGTGTATAGATTAAAGATGCGGACGAGCATCCTTAAGACTACGATACAGACGATTATCAGTAGAAACAAACGCTGACGCATGTTCAGAGATGATGGTACAGACGAGTACCAACTGGTTAACAAAGAACACGGACGAGTGTCGAATCTGGGGAAGATAAGTGGTGTATACAAGATACAGACGAATATCTGTATGAGTAAAAAGTAAGCATGAGTGAGACACAGACGAGTGTTCAACTTGCTGGGGAGAGCATGATACAGATGAGTATCATAAAAGGAAGTGTATAAGTTATGAACTTATAAATGTAAGAGATATTCTGAAGATCTGTGGGGATAAGATGACACGGACGGGGTGTCGGAAGAAGTGTGTTATAAACAAGTGTTTGATTTACAATAAGCGTTTTGGTAACCATGTTGGGGAGTGGTGACACGGACGAGTGTCCAAAGAGTGTATAGATATCTGTTTGTGGTTTACATCTGCAGGGGAGGGATACGACACAGACGAGTGTCGGAAAAAAGTATATATGTGTATTAGTGAGTGCAAAGGGGATGCTTTGGCTTCCTGTTGTGACTGTGGGTCTTTGTATATATATATATATATATATATATATATATATATATATATATATATATATATATATATATATATATATATATATATATATATATATATGGCTGATGGAATGTTGGTATAAACAGGTGTTTGATTCAAAACATGGCCTATGATTATGCAATATGTTTGACTTTTGTCGGAATGCTCCGTATTAGACGGAATGCTACGCTCTGGGGTGATTTATGATGCGAATGCCATGATTATGCAAAGAGATACCGATCCGGGATTCGGATCCCGCTTCTGTGAAGATCTCTGATTGATCTGCTTTTTGAAAGAACATCCCAGCTGGGGGTGAGACCACTGGTATATCTGATATATGATTCTGCTTGGGGAAAATAGGTCACTGATAGACCTATCTTGGTAATGAGGATCCCATCTAGGGCCTTTGAAAGCTTCTGTCACTTTGTTGTGCGATTGCTCTTCCGGATAGAGGCTGGAGCTCTGCGGGGAGATGGTTCCCTGTCTTTGCACTTGGCTGGAGGGGAACGGTCACTGAACGACCTTCCTAGTGATTTTTGTAGAGGCCCTGCTGAGGATGATGGACTTAGCTGGGGAAATGAGCCCCTCCCGATGCTACTTCAGAGAAAGTGCTGGAGAAGTGGTGTCCAGCTCTGATGGGGAGAAAACAGCTCCGGTGTTGTTTGGAAGATGTTGAGGAAATAATGATTTGGCGGCTTGCCGGGGAGAAACTTTCATGCCCTATGCTGCGCTTTGAATACCTGCAATCCTGTTATGACAAAGAAACGCACAAGTACCCCCGAGGTATCCCTTACCGGATTCCGTCATAGGAGTTTGGGCATTCCCGGGAGTAAGTAATATATTTCCTATAAGCATGTGATTAGAAAAACACATCTGTATTTATGCGACTATTATATCAAGGATATCAGACATTTTTGCAAATAAAATGTACAAGATGGAGTATGACTGAAAATCTGATTTTATTAATTTGTGTGCCCTGATTTGGCAAGTACAATCAAAGAAACAGATCCCCTGAAATGAGGAGATTGTTACAAAATTGAGAAACAAAAGGTGTTGGCAATGTTGATGATGCTTCAATGAGCTTCCCTTTTGCTATGACTCGTATGACATTGACGTTCTTCTCATCTTGCTGTCTGAAGAAGGCTGATTCTAACCGATGCTTGAACCTTTCGAAGCTTTCCAAGTTGTAAGTGATACAGACGAATTCAGAATGCAGTTGTTCGCTTATTCCCTTATTTTGCGTGGATCGCCCTTTCGAGTTTTCAATCCACCGGGATACCCATTTTTTCCTGAGCTGTCCAATGTGGCTTTTCAACTCAGCGGGTGTACTTTTTTTTAATATTATTTTCCCTTATTTTTGCCCGAGTCTTTTATTCTGTTTTTGACTCGCCGGGACGCCCTATTTTTGCCTGGACTTACATTCTGTTTTTTATGTCCAGCGGGTCATTTTATGCGAAGTATTTTTTAACTACATCTGAATTCACAGGGGACAGGAAATCTTCACCGTCCATAGAAGTGAGCATCAGTGCTCCACCATAGAAAACCTTATTTACTATGAATGGACCATCGTAATTCGGAGTCCACTTGCCCCTGTGGTCTTTATGAGGAGGAAGAAGTCTTTTTAGCACAAGATCTCCCACTTGGTATTCCCGAAGCCTTACTTTCTGATCGAAGGTTTTCTTCATTCTTTTCTGATATAACTGCCCATGACAAATTGCAGCTAATCTTTTCTCTTCGATCGGATTCAGTTGATTGTACCGAGACCGGACCCATTCTGCTTCATTCAACTTGACATCCATCAGTACCCGTAAGGAGGGTAATTCAACTTCAACAGGTAGGACTGCCTCCATACCATACACAAGCTGATACGGTGTTGCCCTAGTAGACGTTCTGATTGAGGTACGGTACCCATGCAAGGCAAATGGTAGCATCTCATGCCAGTCTTTGTAAGTGACCACCATCTTCTGCACAATCTTCTTGATGTTTTTGTTAGCTGCCTCAACAACGCCATTCATCTTTGGCCTGTAAGGAGAAGAGTTGTGATGTTGGATTTTGAAGTCCCGACACAGTTCTGCCATCATTTTGTTGTTCAATTTGGAACCATTATTAGTAATGATTCGCTCGGGAACTCCATACCGACAGATGATGTCTCTTTTCATAAATCTGGCTACCACTTGTCTGGTGACATTTGCATATGAAGCTGCTTCGACCCACTTGGTGAAGCAATCAATGGCTACTAGGATGAATCTGTGGCCATTTGAAGCAGTCAGTTCGATCTTTCCAATCATGTCAATGCCCCACATGGCAAAGGGCCAAGGTGAAGACATCACGTTCAAAGGATTTGGAGGCACATGCACTTTATCCGCATAAATCTGACATTTATGGAACTTCCTGGCATAAGCACAACAGTCTGCATCCGTTGTGATCTAGTAGTAGCCTGATATCAATAATTTCTTAGCCATTGCATGTCCTCCAGCATGGGTACCGAAAGATCCTTCATGCACCTCGTGCATTAGGAAGTCTGCTTCTTTCTTATCAACACATCTGAGAAGCACCATGTCAAAGTTTCTCTTGTATAACGAACCATCAGCATTGAGGAAGAAACTACCAGCCAACCTTCTTAATGTCTTCTTATTATTGGATGATGCCCTAGGTGGGTATGTTTGATCCTCTAAGAAGCTTTTGATATCATGGAACCAAGGCCTGTCATCTTTAGCAATGTCCATGGAGAATACATATGTCGGTCGGTCTAATTTGGATACTGAAACCTGAGGCACATAGTTGGCAGTCTGAACCTTGATCATGGAGGAAATGGTAGCCAAAGCATCCGCGAACTGATTTTTGTCTCGAGGGATGTACTCAAGTTTGACTGTTGTAAAGAAAGTCAATAATCTCCTCGTATAGTCACGGTATGGAATTAGATGCTCTTGGTGAGTGTACCATTTGCCATTGGTCTGATTGATTACCAAAGCTGAATCTCCGAATACGGTTAAAGTCTTGATCCTGAGGTCAATGGCTTCCTCAAGACCCATGATACAGGCTTCGTATTCAGCTTCGTTGTTAGTGCATGCAAAGGTGAGTTTTGCCGAGAAAGGCATATGAACTCCTTTTGGTGTAATGAGCACTGCACCAACTCCACGACCATTCATATTAACAGCTCCATCAAACATCATTGTCCATTCTTCTTCTGGGTCAGGCCCTTCAGTGTGAACAGGCTCTTCATGATCTTTTGCTTTTAGGAACATGATGTATTCATCAGGGAAATCAAATCTCATTGGTTGGTAATCATTAATGGGTTGCTCAGCTAGATAGTTAGACAGTACACTGCCCTTGATGGCCTTTTGAGATGTGTACTGAATGTCATACTCTGTCAGAATCATTTGCCATCTTGCAACCCTTCCGGTAAGTGCTGGCTTCTCAAATATGTACTTGACTGGATCCATTTTTGAGATCAACAAGGTAGTGTGAGTCAACTTATATTGTCTTAGTCGGCGAGCAGCCCACGCTAAAGCACAACAAGTTTTCTCGAGCAGTGAATAACGTTGTTCACAGTCGGTAAACTTTTTGCTTAGGTAGTATATTACATACTCTTTTTGACCAGACTCGTCATGCTGGCCCAACACACACCCCATTGATCCTTCTAATACTGTCAGGTACATTATTAGAGGTCTTCCTTCAACTGGAGGCATAAGAATTGGAGGTTCTTGTAGGTACTCCTTGATTTTGTCAAAAGCCTTCTGACAATCTTCATTCCACCTGACTGTTTGTTACTTTCTTAACAATTTGAACAGGGGCTCACAGGTTGCGGTAAGATGAGATATGAACCTTGATATGTAGTTCAATCTACCTAAGAACCCCCGAATTTCCTTTTCAGTCCTAGGTGCAGGCATCTCCTGAATGGATTTGACTTTGTCAGGATCAACTTCAATTCCTTTTTCACTTACAATGAATCCCAACAGCTTACCGGAACGTACCCCGAATGTGCACTTGTTGGGGTTTAACTTGAGCTGATACTTTCTCAGACGCTTGAACAACTTCAGCAGATTTACCAGATGGTCTTATTCAGTGAGGGACTTGGCAATCATGTCATCCACGTAACATTCAATTTCTTTGTGGATCACATGGAATAACGTTACCATAGCCCGTTGGTAAGTAGCACCGGCGTTCTTCAATCCAAAAGGCATTACCTTGTAACAAAAAGTGCCCCAAGGTGTGATGAAGGTTGTTTTCTCCATGTCTTCAGGTGACATTCTGATCTGATTATATCCTGAAAATCCATCCATGAAGGAAAATACCGAGAACTGAGCTGTGTTGTCGACCAATACATCAATGTGAGGTAATGGGAAATCATCCTTTGGGCTAGCTCTGTTCAGATCCCGGTAATCTACGCACATCCGTACTTTGCCGTACTTTGCCGTCCTTCTAAGTCACTGGTACAATGTTAGAAACCCACGGCGGGTAACTAGTTACAGCAAGGAAACCGGCGTCCCACTGTTTTTGCACTTCTTCTTTAATCTTCATGGCCATATCCGGACGAGTACGGCGTAGCTTCTGTTTTACTGGAGGACAATCTTCTTTCAAAGGCAGCTTGTGCATAACAATGTCCATATCTAGACCTGGCATGTCTTGATAGGACCAAGCAAAGACGTCAACGTACTCTCGAAGCATGTCATAAGTTTTTCCTTAACTGAATCTTGCAGACTGGCCCCGATCTTCACTTCTTTCAAGTCTTCTTCGGTACCAAGATTAACTGTTTCAACCTCCTCCTGATGAGGAGTAATCACTCTTTGTTCTTGCCTCAACAACCTGGCTAACTCTTCAGGTAACTCATAGTATTCTTCAACCCCTTCATCAGCTTGATTAATTGGATTGTCGAAGTCATACAAGGTCATAGCAGTGGTGTTGTCGGTGCAATCTGGAGGATAATCTCTGCAAGGGTTGAGATTGGTTCGTTTTAGTGATCAATTTTAATCTTGTTTAGAAAAGTGAAAATGAAGTTATTTATTTTGAAAACATTGCCATTTTATTGTTTTGTACAAAAGTGAAAAATGAAAAGACAGTGAGCGAAAAGGAGACTCGTTTGCAAAAGATGTCTGATATTCATTGATTAATCATTTGCACAAAATTACAATATGGCCCTATTACAAAATGAGTCCTGACACCTTGGGCAAAATGCAGGACTTGATGCATGCTAAAAGGACAGGAAATAATAATTACTCTACAGGAGTAACCCTTATAATTTCCTAGGAAGACCAGTTAGAGACTTGGTTCCCCGGGATCCTTGGACGTATCCAGTTCTCCAGGTTATGATCGCTTTCCTCCTCGTCTTCCAAATTGTTCATAACATCCAGGGTGAGAATCCCCCCACTGACAAACTTGGGCTCCTTGGCAACCTCTGATTGATCTTGTCGGATTGGTCTGTAACCCAACCCGAATCTATCTTCCTTCTTTTCCACTGGCAGCAGCTTGCCCCAACCTTGAGCAGTACCTTCTTCAACAACCTTCCGGGCTTGCTGATAAGAGATGATTGAAGTGCCCATCCTGTCCTCCTGGGATGCAGCCAAAACTCCAGTAGCCTCATTAACATTTAGGGCCTCAAACCCTTGGCTCATTGTCTCATGGATTTCACCATCCATCTCAATATATTTGTAAGTAGCCAGATGGCTAACAAATATGTCTTCCTCACCACAGATGGTGATAATTTGTCCTTCCCATTCGTACTTCAGTTTCTGGTGAAGGGTCGACGTTACTGTGCCTGCGGCGTGAATCCACGGTCGACCTAGCAAACAGCTGTAAGTAGGCTGTATGTCCATCACATAGAAAATGGTCTTGAAGACTTGTGGACCGATTACCACTGGTAACTCCACCTCTCCCAGAACAGACCTTTTAGAGCCGTCAAAAGCCCGAACCACAAGATTACTTGGCCGGAGAGCTATCCCATCATACTCAAGCTTGACAAAAGCCTTCTTTGGTAAGACATTGAGTGAGGACCCAGTGTCTACAAGCACATGAGATAAGACAGCTCCTTTGCACTCCAAGGTTATGTGCAAAGCTTTGTTGTGGAGACGTCCTTCTGCAGTCAAATCAGCATCAGTGAACCCTAGCCCATGGCTAGTATTGACATTTGATACCACTGTTTCCAGTTGATTCACAGTGATCTCTTCTGGCACGTAAGCAGCGTGCAAAACTTTGAGGAGTGCATCCTGATGGGCTTCGGAACACAACAGCAGAGATAGGATTGAGATCTTTGAAGGAGTCTGGTGGAGCTGGTCCACAAATTTGTAGTCACTTCTTTTGATGATTCTCATAAACTCATCCACATCTTGATCGAAGGATGGCTTCTGAGTTTCTTTCGGCACGGATTCTTCCGGTGTCACACTCTTCCCCTTGGCTCTAGCAACAGCCTCTGCCTCAGTGTTGGTTCTAGGGACTTGTGAAGCGAAGAGACGTCCGCTTCGGGTGAAGCCTCCGCCTCCCCCAACATTATCCACTTGGGGAGTGAGAACTGGAGAATCAAGAAGGACCCTTTCTCCATTGCAGTATAGATCAGCACCATAATGCCATGGTATAGCATTGTCTTTGTCATATGGAACCGGCCCGGGCACCGTGATAGTGACTGGGCTTACTGCAGCTGTTGTTGGGACTACAATGGTCTGTGGATCATAAAAGATTATTACAGGACCTCTGGTGGATGTAGGTGAAGGTGAATTGAAGCTTTGTTGAGACTGTTGTTGATTTTGCTGAAAGTTGTTAGAACTTGGGACCATTGCTGGGTCATAGTAAATTGTGACAGTGGAAACATCATTGTTGGTTGTTGAAGTTGTAGTAGCCGGTGCAAATGAGTTTTTGTGTGTTGAAGTGACAGATGGGATGATTGCTGAAGTTGTAGCCGAATCAGTTGGAACAATGGTTGTTGCACTTGTAGAAGGAACACTTGGACAGATGGTTGTTGCATTTGTAGAAGATTCACTTGTGGTTGTCAAAAGAGTTGCTGGTGTTGTAGAAGCTGTGGTTGTAATTTGCAGAATGCCTTCCTTAATCAAATCATTGATGCCTTTCCTCAAGCTGGCACACCCATTCTCAGAAAGTTTGCATGATTCGCAACAGGCCTCACAACCTGGAAACACTTGGCACTTAAAAAGTTGGGCTTTAACCTCTGCCAGAGGTGTTTGAATACATGCAATGTCTTCTATTAAACTAATGGGAGAGCCATCCTCTACAACATTAATCCTTGGCCCATTGTGGCTTGGCATAGGATTCTTCATCACATTTGGAGGAGGTGCAAAGTTCAAGGCTTTTGAATCTACCAGATCCTGAACCTTCATATGCAAGGCTCTGCATTTTTCTCTAGAATGACCAGGTGAGTTGGAATGAAAAGCACACCTAGCATTGGCATCATAGTTTCTTGGAAGGTTTTGAGGATCAAGTGGAGCCAATGTCCTTAACTCAACAAGATTGAGCTTTAGGAGTTGTGGCAGCAGTGTAGCATATGGCATAGGAATAGGGCCAATCACCCGGTTGACCTGAGATGATCGTTGTTGAAACGGGCGTTGTTGTTGATTGTTGTTGTTATTGTTGTAAGATCTCTGTTGTGGAAATTGTTGTTGTTGCGGAAAGTGTTGCGGTTATTGGTTATACTGAGGAGGTGGAGCAGGGATAGTAACAGCAACAACTATTCTGGGCAAGTATTGGGGTCTCCCTCTTCCCATGTGCACAAACTTGGTCTAACCAGATCTACGGGGCCCAGCAAATGGTTTCCTTGTACTGCTTGAACTAGCACCGTTATCGGAGATCTTCCCCATCTTCAATAGGCTCTCTATTCTTTCCTCAGCTATCACCACATCAGCAAAACTGGTGGAAGAGAATGAAGCTAGCCTGTCAATATAGGTTTCTTGAAGGGTATTCATGAACATGTCTGCCATTTCTCTCTCAGACATAGGTGGTTGAACTGCAGCAACAAGTTGCCTCCACCTTTGGGCATATTCCCTGAAGCTTTCACGGGAAGAATGAGACATTCCCATTAGAAGGGTCACGTTTGGAGCCATGTCCAAGTTGTATTGATACTGCCGGATAAAAGCTTCAGCCAAGTCTTTCAAGTTTCTTACTGTGGCTCTAGTCAAATGGGAATACCATTCTCGGGATGCCCCTGTTAGACTATCCTCGAAGTAAAACATCCACAGCTTTTCGTCCATGGTGTATGCTTTTAATCTTCCCAAGAATGATTGAAGGTAGGTGCGTGGACAGGATGTGCCATTATACTTTTCAAAACACGGGGGTTTAAATTTGTGAGGAATTCTCACCCCTTCCACTAGTCCCATGTCCATTACATCAAAGCCTAGGGAATTCTGGGATTCAAGAGACCTCAGCTTCTCTGCAATTTCATCCAGCCTACGGTCGTAAACTTCGTCCCCAACCCCAACAACTGTAAACTGCTCTTCTTGAGGATCCTCTTGCAAGATCCTACCTCCAGCAGCGTTACCCTGAGTATTACTTATGACATTAACCTCTGGGTTTAGATGAGGCCCAAACTCTGGTGGATCAGTGCGAGGCTACCCGTGATCGTTGTTACTGGTACCTCTTATACCTGGATGGTGTTCTTCAGGAGTTTGTCTTTCCACCAACTCCCTTAACCTTTCTTGGATCTGAGCTAAGCCAATCATTACAGTCATGAATTGGGTCATCTGATTCCTCATCTCAACCCTCTCATTTTCCATTTGGGTCCTTACTTCATTCAAGTCTTGCTGAACTTGATCCATCTGAAATCCCAAAAGGTTGTTTCTGTTGACAGGGAACACTCTTCTGCGAGCAATGTTTCCTGAAACCACAACAAAGTGAGAAACAACAATAAACAAAAAACCTACAAAACAAAGAAAATGTTAGTATGCAATGCAATATGCTTATTTGTCTTCCAAGGGTATCCGGTTTGGTTCTTTGGTTTTGACCTTTCCAGACCTCGAGGAAATGCTGATGATGTTGATAGATAAAGCCCACCATAAATAATTCAAACTGATATATTACAAAGGATGAAAATACATAGTTTGATTACAATACATCCCCGTGGTGGGTCAAAATACAACAACAAAAGAAAAGTACAACAAAAGAAAAAGTACGAGCAAAAGAATCAGACATCCAATCCAAAGTCATCCTCCCTGACCTCTTTCAGGAGGGCCTCAGTCACTGGACCTACTGGGTGCTCTGTAATAGTCCTGATGAGGAGGTTTCTGGTGGCAATGGCACTGGTTAACTTCATATGCTTATCCTGATCCTTTGACCTCTTCAACCCCGCCCGGAGTTTTAATTCAGATATCTCCTTCTGAGCTGCCAACAAAGCCTCCTGATGCTTCTTCTCACTAGCCTCTAGCTGTTCCATCTTAGCCTGAGTCCTTTGGTATTCTTGTGCACGGGCTTCAGTGATCCTGATCCACCTAGCCTGACTTTTCTCTAGATAATGCTCTGCCCTAGCCTTCTGAGTCTTTGAATCCTTGCAAGCATTCTTCAACACTAACTCCCCTGCCCTAGCTTTCCTGATGTAGTCATTCGTCTTCTCAATCTTGGTCAGATGCTCAATCCTGAGTCTTTCCAATCTCTCATTATCCAGACGGCTGTCATTTCTCTCCCAGAGAGTCTTCTTCAAGGCTTCAGCTAGCTAAGTATTCCTTTCCTTCAGCTTTTCAAACTCTTCCAAACTAACAGTAGCTGTAGGTTATACTGTAGAAGGTCCATGTGTATCTTTCAAGGTGAAAGGCATCCGGGTGATCTGAGCTCTGGTACGGGACCAATCAGAATACTGTGCTAAAGCAATGTTATTGCACTTGCCAAGGATGGTTGTTCCCTTGATCTGGATGTTATCCCAAGCCCAGGCAGCTTGTCTGACAACAGCAGAGTTAGGTTGGATTTCGCAGTAGAGAGTTTCAGCCAAATCTTGTCCTCTGGGAGGATGAACCAAAGCATACCCTAATTGTCTTTTAAACAGTAAAGGGTTGTAGTTGATGCAACCTTTCACTCCTATCAAAGGCACATTAGGATACTGCCCACATCTAGTAATGATGTCATTGCCTTTGGTGCTCTGAGTGCACCATCTGATGTCATCTGATGTCAAGGCAATGAACCTTTTAGCCCAATTCTTTTGCTGATGGGGGTTCAAGAAGGTATTTGATTTTGGCTAGTGTCTTAGCAGCCAGGAGTAATAAAGAGGAGCACAACATCTGACCAGCCTTCCTCTCTGCTTCTCATTCCTCTAGTGTACTGAGTAGTAGAAGTCTCCAAGCAAGGTAGGAACAGGGTTCCTCAACAAGAACAGGTGAATTCATTCTTGCTCACAAACTTGGGCTCATCTGTGTCGCTCCCACCTGATGACACAGGGGCCAATAGGGGTACAGACGTGAACGGTCGGCGAAAAGAGAGAGAGAACACACAAGGGTGAACTCAAAAGATAAGAGTCTCCAGCTAGGCATTTTTATCCCGGAGGAAAGGTAATGCTGTATAGACCTAGGAAAAGATGGATAAGACGGTTGCGAACCAGAGAGACTGAGAAAGGGGGTTGGTTACAACCTGGGAAGGTATTAGCACCCAGATTGTCCGTCGTACTCGACGGGATCCACGCTTGAAACATTTGTGTCTTAAAGGGGTCCCGTCGAGTACGACGGACAATCTGGGTGCTAATACCTTCCCAGGTTGTAACCAACCCCCTTTCTCAGTCTCTCTGGTTCGCAACCGTCTTATCCATCTTTTCCTAGGTCTATGCAGCATTACCTTTCCTCCGGGATAAAAATGCCTAGCTGGCGACTCTTGTCTTTTAAGTTCACCGTTGTGTGTTCTCTCTCTCTTTTCGCCGACCGTTCGCGTCTGTACCCCTATTGGCCCCTGTGTCATCAGGTGGGTGCGACAGCTTGGCGACTCTGCTGGGGAATAATAGACACAGACGAGTATCTAAACTTTAAAAGAGGTAAAAGTATATGATATTGTGTATGGATTAAAGATGCGAACGAGCCTCCTTAAGACCATGATACGGACGAATATCAGTAGAAACAAACGCTGACGCATGTTCAGAGATGATGATACGGACGAGTACCAACTGGTTAACAAAGAACACGGACGAGTGTCGAATCTGAGGGGATATAAGTGGTGTATACAAGATACGGACGAGTATCTGTATGAGTACAACATGAGTAACAAGTATGAGTGGTGTACAGACGAGTGTTTTAACTTGCTGGGGAGAGTGACACGGACGAGGGTCAAAAAAGAGAAAAGTGTAATATAAACAAGTGTTTGTGTACCAAGGAGGTTGTGTATAAGTATCTGTGAGTGCAAAGGGGGCGCTTTGGCTTTCTACTGGGGATATGACACGGACGGGTGTCAGGAAGTATCTGTATCTTTAGGGAAAGTGCCTTGGCTCTCTGCCGGGGAATCTGGGGAAGTTCTCTGTATATCGTTGATGGATTGTCAGTATTTACAAGTGTTTGATTCAGAACATGGCTTATGACTATGCAACATGTTTGATTTTTTCCGTAATGCTCCGTATTAGACGGAATGCTACGCTCTGTGGGGGAGATATGATGCGAATGCTATGATTATGCAAAGATATCGATCCGGGATTCGGATCCCGTTGCTGTGAAGATCTCTGGCTGATCTGCTTGAAGTAGATATCCTAGCTGGGGATTAGATCATTGGTAGATCTGATAAGATGTATCTGCATGGGGGAGTAGGCCACTGATAGACCTATCCTGGTAATGAGAGACCCAACTGGGGTTTATAGAAGCTTTCGTCACTCTGTTGTGAGATCTTCAGGCGTTGTCCTTCCGGGTAGAGGCTGAAACTCTGTGGGAATATGGTCCCCGGTCTTTTGCACTTGGTCGAAAAGGAATGATGACTGGCAACTCAGCTGGGGAGAAAACACCTCCGGTGCTAATTGGGAGATAGACTGAGTAGATAGTGATTTGCCAGCTTTCTGGGGTGAAGCTTTCATGCCCCATGTTGTGCTTTGAATACCTGCAATCCTGAAAAGACAGAGAAGCGCACAAGTAATCCCGAGGTATCCCTTACCAGATTCCATCATAGGAGTTTAGACACTCCCGGGAGTAAGTATATTTCCTGCAAGCACGTTATTTTTATTATTTTTTTTAGAAGAGAAGCATCTGTATTTATGCAATCAATATCTTAAAGACATCGGACATTTTTGCAAACGAAAATAGAATGTATAAGACGAAACATGACTGAAAATCTGATTTTATTAATTTGTGTGCCCTGAATTGGCAAGATACAGTCAAAGAAACGGATCCCCTGAAATGAGGAGATCGTTACAAATTGAAAGACAAAGAGATGCTGGCAATGCTGATGACGCTTCAAGGAGCTTCCCTTTTGCTATGACTCGTATGAAATTTGACGTTCTTCTCATCTTGCTTTCCGAAGGAGGCTGATTCTGAACGAAGCTTGACCCTTTTAGAGTTTACCATGTTGTAAGTGATACAGATGAATTCAGAATGCAGTTGTTCGCTTATTCCCTTATTTTGCGTGGATCGCCCTTTCGGGTTTTCAATCCACCGGGATACCCATTTTTGCCTGAGTTGTCCAATGCGGCTTTTCAACTCAGCGGGTGTACCTTTTTCTTATTCATTTTCCCTTATTTTTGCCCGAGTCTTTTATTCTGTTTTTGACTCGCCGGGATGCCCTATTTTTGCCTGGACTTTCATTCTGTTTTTATGTCCAGCGGGTCTTTTTATGCGAAGTATTTTTTAACTGCATCTGAATTCACAGGGGACTGGAAATCTTCACCATCCATAGTACTGAGCATCAGTGCTCCACCTGAGAAAACTTTCTTTACTACGAATGGTCCTTCATAATTCGGAGTCCACTTGCCCCTGTGGTCTGTATGAGGAGGGAGGAGTCTTCTCAGCACAAGATCTCCTACTTGGTACTCTCGGAGCCTAACTTTCTGATCGAAGGCTTTCTTCATTCTTTTCTGGTATAGCTGCCCATGACAAATTGCAGCCAATCTCCTCTCTTCGATCAGATTCAGTTGTTCGTATCGGGATCGGACCCATTCTGCTTCGTTCAGTTTAACATCCATTAGTACCCGCGGGGAGGGTAATTCAACTTCAACAGGTAGGACTGCCTCCATACCATACACAAGCTGATACGGTGTTGCCCCAGTGGATGTTCTGATTGACGTACGGTACCCATGCAAAGCAAATGGTAACATTTCATGCCAGTCTTTATAGGTGACCACCATCTTCTGCACAATCTTCTTGATATTCTTGTTAGCTGCCTCTACAGCGCCATTCATCTTTGGCCTGTAAGGAGAAGAATTGTGGTGTTGGATCTTGAAGTCCCGGCATAGCTCTGCCATCATTTTATTGTTTAAGTTGGAACCATTATCAGTAATGATTCGTTCGGGCACTTCATACCGACAGATGATGTCTCTCTTCAGAAATCGGGCTACCACTTGCCTTGTAACATTTGCGTAAGAAGCTGCTTCAACCCACTTGGTAAAATAGTCAATGACAACTGTAACACGGTGGGAGAACTGACTTTAGTTATGTTGCGGATAGCAAGAGTCGCCACCGACTTTTATTTTATCCAAAGGAAAGGCATAAAAGAACAGGAAAGACCTTTTAAAAGATTTTTGGGTCCGGGGGGTAGGTTATGTAAAGGGAAGGTGTTAGCACCCTTTACATCCATGGTTATCCATGGGTTCTTAGTTACTTAGCTCACTTTAAAATGTTTTGAAATGTGTAGTGTGTAATTAGAAATTTTCTTAAGTGTTTATAATGACCCATGTACGGATGCGTATAAACCTTTGTTTTGAAAATTTTTGTTTGAAATTGTGAAGTGTTTGAAAAGTTTTTGAATAGTGAGCAAGTATCTAAGAGGAACCTACCCTAAGTTTAAGTCTTTTCTGTTCTTAAATCCTTTAAATGGTAAGACTATCCCTATTATTAAGGAATAGGTAGTCATTACCTTGGATGTGATGGGACAAGTGACGGGACATCTGTTATTTAGGCAACTGTGGGGTGTATAAGCAATTCGAAGGGACTTATCATCTTTATTCGAAAGGGACAAGATCATTACGAAGGCAACATTCGAAAGGGACTTGATCTTTTATCTGTTAAGGGACTAGATGATGTGAATTTGAGGGACTTTTGCTTTATACACCCTACTTGACCTTTTTGATTAAGCAACATGAGAGGTATCCCTAAGGAAGTGAGATGGCGATCAAAGATCGACTTACGTGTGTGAGTGTACAATTTTAATATTTATCTTTAAATTTAAATGATCTAAATTAATTTTAAAATACAAACATGTTCTTTACACTCCCTATTTACTAACCATAGCATTTAATATAAATAAAAAACATTATTACTAAATATTACACCAAGGAACAATTACATAATAATAATTAAGCAAAATTAAATATAATAAGCAAAATAAATAAATAAATATAATTGGGTTAGTGAAAATAATAATAATAAAAATAATACCAAATTAATGGGGTTAGTAATAAATAAATATCACAAGAGTATAATTAATAATAATGATGAAATAAACAAGAATATTATAATAATTTAAAAGATCAAATTTTATATAAACAATTATTTAAAATTAATAAGAGAATATGAACAATTATATTAATTATTATAAAGTTTTGAATTATATGCAAATTATAAAAATTAAATTAATTTTAAACATATTATGAAAATAAAATTATAGTTACAAAAATTAATTTAACAATTTTTAATTAATTCTAAACATATATTAAAATTTATGTACATACAAAATTAAATTATAAACAATTATAAAATATTTACATATTATGAAAATAAACTAAGAATTTTAATTTTTAAGCAAGATTTAAATTATAAATGAATTGTAGAATATATACATATTAAATTAAAAATTAGGGTTTGAAAATTATTAGGGTTTTAGATACAAAAATATTAGAATTTTAAGTTAATTACATAATACTAATTTAATTATTAAATAAATACATACATATTAATAAAAGAAATTAGTTTTAGAAAATATTATTTTTTAGAAATTTTTCAGAACATATAATATTTACATATTAATTTAAATCTATTTACATTTTAAACATAATTATTTTTAATAATAAAACAATTAATAAAATAAATATACAAAAACAAAATTAAAAAAAACTTACCTGGGCTGGGAATTGAACCCAGCCCCTCTTGCTTTCAAGAACTCAAAGCCAGCAACAACAACCACTAGGCCAACGCGCGCCTGATGCTAAGGAAAGGAGGGAAATTGGTTTTGTGTCTTATTCCTGAAAAATCAAAGAAAAAAGAAAACAAAACAAAAGCCCTGGGGGGATCGAACCCAGGACCTTTAAACATCACACATGCATACTTTCCATTCCAGCCGGGAGGGCGCATCTGTCCATATAACAGCTATAATTCATTATATATTAAGTTTCATTGTTAAACTGGAAAAATGAGAAAAATTGCTGAGGCCAGGATTCGATCCCTGGACCTAAGCCTTATGCGCGCATCCTCTAGCCAACTGAGCCAGCCACCAACTGTGAAATAATATCCAAACAAAACAAACAAATATTATATCCAATTTTTAAAATATGAAATTCGCGCCAGGGGATCATCTTCTTCCTCCAGCCCTGCGAAATTTGCTGCGAATCTTGCTACAATATTTCCTGCGAAATTCAAATTGCAGCAAAACCTATGAATCCTAACTATCATCAAAACAGTGAAATTACATCAAATTAAAAGCACAGACAAGGTCTAGAGATTGATTTGAATCGATCCATGGTTTTAGAATTCATTTATACTGGATGAATTAGAAAACCCTAAAGGTCAACCGAAACCCTAAAAATGGTGGATTTCGTTCTAGGTGATAGAACTTCACAAAACCTGCCCAGAAACAATCTATAACACATCATAAACACAAAGCATTAGTCAAAATTCATTAAGAACCAGTCATTGTTTAGAATCGAAAATAAAAAAAATCCATGAATGTGATGAATCGGATTATGCATATGAGGGTGATTTTGATGCTTTTGATGGCAGGGATTGGTTTAAGGATGTCCAAGGAATCATTCCATGTCTTAAAAATACCTTCAAATGCCTTGTATAGTGGAAACCGAATTTGAAGTTTTTGTGAGATTTTTGAAATTATGAACTTACTCTTGGAGGCTGGAATTCGTGTTCAATGAGTAGGGTTGTGTTATGTACTTATAGTGTGATGATTCTAGGTCAAAAAATTTGAACATTGTGTGAAAGATTTGATCCAAAAAGATTGAGAAAGATAAGCTTTAAAATTCAAATATTCTTGCATAAACACTTTCTATTTCAAGCCAATCACCATTATTTTTGTATCATTCTGATCCATATTGAATTCATGACCTTCTAGAACAAAAAATACACTTGATATTTTATTTAAATTTAAAATGATTTTTAGTATAAAAAATCATAATAAATAAATTAAATAAAATAAAAATTATGAAAATATCAAATAATTTTCGTGCATGATGTCATGGATTACTTTGGGTCATTAAAAGTTCAGCCCATTTAGCAAAATTTGGTTTTAAACCTCCATTTGCTTCATAAACTTCCCTAAAATTTCCCAACTTTGCAAGGGCACACATCCTTCAATTTTAATGCTATGAGGGTGTTCTTGGACATTTTGGAAAGCTTGAAGAGTCCTCTAACCAACCCCACTGGTTTCATGTCCATATCATTTACCATTCTCAAGTTATGCCCTTTTGAAGTTGTTGACTTTTTGTTGACTTTCAAAAGGACCTATAATGTCTTAGCTCATACCTTCCAAATGAAGCATTTTTGGGCTTGGCTTGTGAGACACAAAGTTGTAGAGAATTCAATTTCCTTCAAAATGAGCTTTGGATGGAAACTTGGTGATGAAGCATGTGAAAGTTATGGCTGGTCAAAGTTCAGTTGACTTTTCCTAAGGAAACCCTAATTTAGAAACTCCTGATTCTTGATGATCTGAAATCTCCTTGATGAATCATGATCAACCCTTGATCAAATGATGAATTTTACTTCATATACTTGATGTTGGCAAAAAATCATGAAGTTTGACTTTGGTTTGACCACAGTTGACCTCAGTTTGACTTTTTAACTGCTTTGATTGATTTTGACTTATCTGATCATCTGACTGAGCAAACCTTTGAGAAAAGTTTTGAAACTTGTCATGGGGGTTCTTACACACATATAAGATGTTATGAGGCTCATTTGAAGTCTTGGAAATCCATTTAGCTTGATTAAAGTCAAAACCCTAGTTTTGGATGCACTGCTTAGGAGGTGCATTGTCTGAGGGAATTGTCAAATCTTCTGACCAATTGTGAACTTTGTGAACCTCATAAGATGTCTTGTGAACTTCGTGGGAGATCCTGTGAGCATTGTGAACCTTGTGAACCTCATAAAGTGTCTTGTAAACTTCATGAACCTCATGAAAGGTCTTGTGAACCTTGTGAACCTCTTAGCACATAAAGTCTTGAATTGTGAGGGCAAATTTTGGGGTGCAACAGCTGCCCCTGTTCAATTTTCTGAAACCTGAGGGGTTAGATTGGTATATTTGCCAGTCGTGACCTGGAAGGTTGAAGGGGATTGAACACAAAAGCCCAAAAATTTGCACTCACTGGTGCGTAGAGTGATACTGATGATTAGTTGAGTATGCTTGAGTGGGCTTAAAGATGCCACTTGGAGAAAAATTCTTCAGGTACATTTCTTGGAGGATAAAGCAGTCCAAAATATGAAGGTCTAATGATAGCTTTCAGGAAGATAAACAACGTCTCGAGGAGATGATATGCTTTCAGAAGGATAAACAACGTTCTGAGGAAATAATATGCTTTCAGGAGGATAAACCACGTCCTGAGGTAGGGGTGATAGCTTTCAGGAAGATAAACAACGTCTTGAGGAAGTGGTAACCTTTGGGAAGATAAACAACGGCCCAAGGTAATAATATGCTTTCAGGAGGATAAACAACATCCTGAGGAAGTGATGATATGCTTTCAGAAGGATGAACGACGTTCTGAGGTAATAATATAACTTTTGGGAGGATAAACAACGGTCCAATAGTCATGATATGCTTTCAGGAGGATAAATAACGTCCTGAGGGATTGATAGCTTTCAGGAGGATAACAACGTCCTGAGGAAATGGTAACCTTTGGGAAGATAAACGAAGGCCCAAAGTAATAATATGCTTTCAGGAGGATAACAACATCCTGAGGTGATGATATGCTTTCAGGAGGATAAACAACGTCCTGAGGTATAAGAAGCTTTCAGGAGGATAAACAACGTCCTGAGGAAATGATATGCTTTCAGGAGGATAAACAACGTCCTGAGGGATTGATAGCTTTCAGGAAGATAACAAAGTCCTGAGGAAATGGTAACCTTTGGGAAGATAAACGACGACCCAAAGTAATAATATGCTTTCAGGAGGATAACAACATCCTGAGGTGATGATATGCTTTCAGGAGGATAAACAACATCCTGAGGTATAAGAAGCTTTCAGGAGGATAAACAACGTCCTGAGGAAATGATATGCTTTCAGGAGGATAAACAACGTCCTGAGGGATTGATAGCTTTCAGGAAGATAACAACGTCCTGAGGAAATGGTAACCTTTGGGAAGATAAACGACGGCCCAAAGTCACAATTTGTTGATGAAATTTGTCTGCTGGAGAATTAACCTGAAAACAAGGTAGCATTCTGTATGGTAATATTAGTTTATGTATTATGTATGCATGTATAATATGATGCACTTAGGTAATGTATTATGTATCTATGTATATGTATGTTATGATGTAAATGATGTATGTATGCATCATGCAGCCTGAAGCGTCTGGATATCTTTGTATAACAACTGCTGGCCAGGGAAAATAAATCCCAATTCGTTGCTGAAGAATATGAGGAACTTGTTCCCATCTTGTTTGATAATATATTATACATAACCTCCCGTCTTCGTTTGATAGTAGGATATACATAATATTCCGTCTGCTGGGGATAGCAAGGTATACATAACCTCCCGTCTTCGTTCGATAGTAGGGTATATATAACCTCCCGTCTGCTGGGGATAGCAAGGTATACATAACCTCCCGTCTTCGTTCGATAGTAGGGTATATATAACCTCCCGTCTTCGTTCGTCGTACTCCTATTGGAAAGTAAATTCCCGAATATCCGTATGAGGATAAAAGAGATGGATATAAATTCCAGGGGAGATGTGACTTTATGAAGATGGATTTGTCCTACTGGGGATTTGTAACTGCTTTGTAGAGATGAACCGGCGAAGCTTCGTTGAAATCCTTCCCTCGTTCGTCTTTAGTAAATACTATTACTGCATTTTCATGCATTTCTGGTAAACATCAATCATATTAAGCATACATGCATTTCTGGTAAACATCAATCATATTCAAAAGCATACATACATTCAAACACAACCAATGGGCGTTTCGCTTATGTAAATAGGGTAAAAGTAAATCTGGATTCAAAAATGGAATTTTATTCATATCAAAAAGTGACCCATACAAGGGTAAGTTTGTAAAAGGAGACATAACCCTAGTAAGAGGATTTTGTCATAAAATTTTACAAAACAAGGAGAATCAGCTATGTGGGAAGTAGTCCTATTGAGTTCCAATTCTACTATTGCCATTATCTTCAAGTATCTCATCTTCTGCTGTTGAGACGGAAACGATTGGATTGAGCTTTATCTGATCAAACTTGAGTAGGTAACACAACTGGTTGCAGTTTCATGGGTGATCCAAACGAGACATAGTCATACGCTTTAATCCCTAACTTTTGCCTGGATTGCCCTTTCAGGTTTTCAATCCACCGGGATACCCTTTTTTGCCCAAGCCGCCTTTTCAGGTTTTCGACTTGCCGGGTGTACATTTTTTATATATATCCCTAATTTTTGCCCGAACCCTTTTGGTTCGCCGGGATACCCTTATTTTTGCCTAGGCCAGTCAACCTAGCGGGCCTCTTTTTATGCGTAGTATTTTTTAACTATGTCTGCGTTTACAGGCTGCGGGAAGTCTTCACCATCCATAGTAGTAATTATCATGGCACCTCCTGAGAAAACTGTTTTGACTACAAATGGTCCTTCATATGTAGGAGTCCACTTGCCCCTAGGATCACCCTGTGGTAATATGATACGCTTGATTACCAAGTCACCAGCCTGATATACCTTTGGTTTAACCTTCTTGTTAAAAGCTTTGATCATTCGTTTTTGGTACATCTGGCCATGACAAACTGCTGCTAACCTCTTCTCATCAATCAAATTTATCTGGTCAAGTCGAGTCTGAATCCACTCATCTTCATCCAAGCCTGCATCCTTCATAATTCTCAAGGAGGGAATCTGAACTTCAACGGGCAGAACTGCTTCCATACCATAGACTAAGGAGAATGGGGTTGCCCCTGTTGAAGTACGTATTGTAGTACGATAACCATGAAGAGCAAATGGTAACATCTCATGCCAATCCTTGTAAGTAACAGTCATCTTCTGTACAATCTTTTTAATGTTCTTATTGGCAGCTTTAACTGCCCCATTCATCTTTGGACGATACTGAGAAGAGTTGTGATGTTTAATCTTGAACTGCTTGCAGAGATCAGTAATCATAGTGTTGTTCAGATTAGAGCCATTGTCAGTAATAATCCTTTCAGGGATGCCATACCTACATATGAGATTATTCTTAATGAATCGAGCCACAACATTCTTGGTAACAGATGCAAATGAAGCTGCCTCTACCCACTTCGTGAAGTAATCAATAGCAACCAGGATGAAACGATGCCCATTAGAAGTAGTAGGTTTGATCTCACCAATCATATCAATGCCCCACATAGCAAAAGGCCAAGGAGCAGTCAACACATTCAATGGTGATGGAGGTATATGCACTTTATCAGCATGGATTTGACACTTGTGACATGTTCTGGAGTGTTGATAGCAATCAGCTTCCATGGTAGACCAATAGTAACCTGCTCTCAATATCTTCTTTGCCATAGTATGACCACTAGAATGAGTGCCAAAGATCCCATCATGCATATCTTCCATAATCTCTATTGCTTCCTTCTTATCCACACAACGAAGCATAGTTGAATCATGATTGCGCTTGTACAAAATCCCATTACTCAAAAAGAACTTAGCAGAAAACCTTCTCAGAAACTTCCTATCTTTGGCAGATGCCCCTTCAGGGAACTCCTGAGCTTCAAGATATCTTTTCACTTCATAGAACCAAGGCTTCTCCTCTGCTTCTTCAGTGTCAATCTCATTGCTATCAATAGTAATCTTGGGAGCTTCATCATCCCAGCTGATCTCAAACATAGATGCCATGGTGGCCAAAGCATCTGCCAACTGATTCTCTCTTCGTGGAATATGTCCAAAGGTAATCTCTTTGAAATGTGGGATCAAAGACAATACATGCTCTCTATAAGGAATGAGGTTATCATGCTTGGTATCCCAATCTCCTTTGATCTGACTTACTACCAAGGCTGAATCTCCATACACATCAAGGAACTGAATCTTCATATCAATGGCAGCTTTAATACCCAGGATACATGCCTCATACTCAGCCATGTTATTGGTACAATAGAAACAAAGTCTGGCAGTAATCGGGGTATGACAACCTTCAGGGGAACTAATCACAACACCAACACCATTACCAAGTGCATTAGAGGCACCATCAAAAACCATAGTCCATCGGGATCCTTGTTCAGGTCCGTCATATTGTCCAGGTTCTTTGGTAATAATCATAATGTCTTCATCAGGGAACTCAAAACTCATTGACTGGTAATCATCCACTGCTTGATGAGCCAAATGATTAGCTACAACACTTCCTTTAATGGCCTTTTGAGTAGTGTACTGTATGTCATATTCTGTTAAGATCATTTGCCATCTTGCAATTCTTCCGGAGAGAGCAGGTTTCTCAATATGTACTTGATTGGATCCATCTTTGAAATCAATAAGGTAGTATGAGTCAACATATACTGTCTTAGTCGGCGAGCAGCCCATGCCAAAGCGCAGCAAGTTTTCTCGAGCAGTGAGTATCTTGTTTCACAGTCAGTAAACTTTTTGCTAAGGTAGTATATTGCCTGCTCTTTTCGACCAGACTCGTCATGTTGCCCCAACACACACCCCATTGAATTGTCTAACACTGTTAAGTACATAATCAAGGGTCTTCCATCAACTGGTGGCATCAAAATTGGTGGTTCTAGCAGGTATCTCTTGATTTCATCAAAGGCAGTCTGACACTCATCATTCCACTCCATTACCTGATCTTTCTTCAACAACTTGAATATTGGCTCACAGATGGCAGTTAATTGGGAAATAAATCTTGCAATGTAATTCAATTGTCCCAAGAAACCTCTAACTTCCTTCTCAGTACGGGGAGCTGGCATCTCTCGTATAGCTTTCACTTTTGCAGGATCTACTTCAATACCTTTTCCACTGACTATGAAACCCAGGAGTTTGCCAGACCTAACTCCAAAAGTACACTTGTTTGGGTTCAATCTCAACTTGTATTTCTTCAATCTCTCAAACAATTTATGCAAATGATCCAGATGTTGCTCTTCATTCTGAGACCTGGCTATCATATCATCCACATATACCTCTATCTCATGATGAATCATATCATGAAACAAAGCCACCATAGCACGCTGATATGTTGCCCCTGCATTCTTCAAACCAAATGGCATCACTTTATAACAAAAAGTGCCCCACTGTGTAACAAATGTTGTCTTCTCCATATCTTCAGGTGCCATCTTGATCTTATTGTAACCAGAGAAACCATCCATAAAAGAGAATACCTTATGTTGAGCAGTGTTGTCTACTAGAACATCAATATGAGGGAGTGGAAAGTCATCTTTGGGGCTGGCCTTGTTCAAATCCCTGTAGTCCACACACATACGTACCTTACCATCTTTCTTAGGTACAGGCACCACATTTGCAACCCACTGAGGATAAGAGGTCACAGCTAAGAACCCTGCATCAAACTGTTTCATTACCTCTGCCTTGATCTTCTCTGACATTTCAGGACGCATGCGACGAACTTTCTGTTTCTTTGGACGACAATCTTCTTTCACTAGTAAACGGTGAACCACAATGTCTGTATCCAATCCTGGCATATCTTCATAAGACCAAGCAAAGATCTCCATATAGTCACGTAACATCTGAATCAATCTGCTCTTGACACTATCCTCTAATTCAGCCCCTATCTTGACTTCTTTCCTGTTTTCTTCAGTTCCCAGATTCACAACTTCGACTGGCTCTTCATGTGGTTGTATGGCTTTATCTTCTTGTTGTAACAACCTAGCAAGCTCTACAGGTACTTCACAATCGTCCTCATTTCCGTCTTCAGTTTGATAGATCGGATTCTCGAAATTATAATTGGCAATAGTAGAACTGTTATCAACAGGATCCAGAGTGGATGAGGATCTGCATTTTAGTGATGTGGGTGTGTGTAAGAACACGTAGCTGATAAAGGTAAAAAATAAAATAAAAGAAAGACAAGGAACACAATATTTACGAAAACGAAACGTCCACTGATTTTTATTGAATGAAGTATGCAAATGAAATGACAGCCCGTAACAAGCACACCATTGTGCCCCGGGTAAGGCACGAGGCTTGAGAGTTTTAATTGTTCAAGAAATTACAAACTTTAAAAAGCAACAACACAGTAATAGTATTTACTCCTGACTAAAGGAGATAGGAATAACATCTTCAGCCTTCCAGTTATTGAGTCCAGCACCCACAGTAGGAAAAATCCAAGCATCCAAGTTGTAGTCTTCATCATAGTCACCCACAACATTGATCTGGTCTTTCATAATCCCCTGATTGGTGATACGAACAGCACGAGCACGACGAACAGCCTTCTGGGACTCTGCAGTGAAACCCAAACCAAATTTGTCAGACTTGTAAGGGATATCAGGAAGCTGACCCCAAATAGTACAACCACCTTCATCCACCATAGCTCTAGCATCTTTAAGGGAGGCCATTGTTGGAGGTACTCTGGTGACCACAGGAACTTTCTTGACAACAGGAGGAGCTTCATAATCATTAACAATCCAAGGAACCACTTCAAATGTCTGACATGGAGTTTCAACATATTCACCTTCCACTTCCAGATACTTGAAGGTGTTCACATGGCTGACAAAATATTCTTCCTCTCCATAGACAGTAACAACCTTTCCTTCTACTGGATATCTCAACTTTTGATGTAATGTAGAGGTTACAACACCTGCCCCATGGATCCAGGGACGTCCCAGCAAACAAGAATACGACGGACGAATATCCATAACATAAAATGTAGCATTAAAAACCTGAGAACCAACTTTGATTGGGAGATCAATTTCTCCATGCACCACTCTTCTCGAACCATCAAAAGCCTTCACCACTATATTACTGGGCTTCAGCACAACATCTTCAGGACTCAGCTTATTCAGGACTTCTTTGGGCAACACATTCAGAGAGGAACCATTGTCTATCAATACATGTGACAGGGTAGTGCCCCTGCATTCAATTGAGATATGCAGAGCCTTGTTATAATCCCTCTTAGCAGGAGTCAAATCAGCATCAGAGAAACCTAACCCATTATCATAGGTCAGGTGGGCAACACAATTCTCAAACTGGTCAACAGAAATTGCATTGGGTACATGAGCAGTCTTCAGAAACTTAATCAAATCTTTGGCATGAGCTTCAGAACATAACAACAAGGACAACATGGAAATCTTGGAGGGAGTATGCCCCAACTGATCAACAATGTCATAATCACTCTTGCGAATGATTTTCAATACTTCTTCCATCTGCTTAGAGAGATCGTCAGCAGCTGGCACATCAGTAGGTATAGGTTCAATAACAGGACCTTTGCCCCGAGCATCAGTGGTGGAGGTAGCAGCTGGAGTAACTGCATTCTTGGAGGTAACTGGAGGAGAGAAAACTCTTCCGCTTCGTGTGATCTTACTAGATCCAACAATATTGTCAACATCACCAGGCATGTCAGCTAAGGGTTCCTGCTTAACACCATGGATATAAACATCAGACCCATAATGCCAAGGCACAACTTTATCAGACGTATACGAAATAGGACCATGAATGGTAATGACCATAGGAGCCACTCTAGCTTCAGCAACAATCTTCACAGGGCCTTCAGCAGTAATCTTAATTGGACCCTTATGAGTGATTTTAACAGGTCCCTTTGAAGTGATCCTTACTGGTACTTTATCAACCATATCAACCTCTTCAGTCTTCCTACCTTTAGTAATATGATCCACCATACTCTCTACAAACGATGGAGTCCTCTCAAACACTATGGTATATTTATCCATGAGACGTTGAATTCCATCTCTCAATCTCCAGCAACTATCCGGCTTATAGGTACAATACAAACAGTCTTCACGACAACCTGGAAAGAACCCAGCTTGTACTAACTTCTTCTTGATAACAGACAATGGTGTGGTCAACTCTGCAACTGAATAGATATGTAAATCTTCATCAATGGCATTGACAGTCTTCTCATGATTTGGCATGGGAGCAGTAATCACATTTGGAGTACCCAGAGGGTCAAACTCAATCTCTCCAGCCTCAATCATATCTTGAATTTTGTTCTTCAAGACCCAGCAGCTATTAGTATCATGTCCCTGACAGTTTGAATGATATGCACATCGTGCATTGGGATTGTACCTGGGAGAGGTAACATTGTGTAATACCTCAAAATTTGCCCTCTCATTCCCCAACGTTTTGCATAGCATGTAGCATACATAAATTCATAAAATAACCAAAAAAAACATTGCATCATAACCATCACCACAGGGGCATAGGTTTGTGATCAGTGAACAAAGCAACTGAAGGCTATACAAAGGCAATCAAAGGACCACAAAGCTTCTCAACCTTGTGCAAATGGTCCACAATATCCCACAAGTATTCACTTGAAGCCACAAGTCCTATACAGAGGTGTTTTGATCAAGGGAGGCAAGCAATGCAACGTTTCCCAGCAAAAAGGAGTCAGATGAGGGTTTCTAATGAGCTGGGCTTATAAATGAGACTTTGGTCCAAGCATGGTTTCATGGTTCTCTACATGATGTCAAGTACCTATGGTTCAAATTTCACCATTGGACTCATTTTGGAAGGCCCTCAATTGTTCAGTTGATTGAAAATCAGAAAATTGGAGAAAAGTCAACCAGGATGAGTAAAAGGTCAACTCTTGAATTTTTGGGATCAAAATCATGAAATTATGATCACAAGGCTCTTAGGGACCAATTTGAATCAAGAGAGAATGGAAAAAATCAAGAAAACTAAAACTTACCATTTTTGGAAAGTTTGGGTTTCCAAAAATGGCAAGTTTTGGTCACTTTTGTAGCCACTTCAAGAGAGGTTTTTTCCCTAAAAAAAAAAAGTCCTAAGAAAAGTATACCTTGATAAAATGAAAGAGGACATCCTAAGCTTCAAAACCATATGTGGAACTCCTTCATAGGATCAAAATTGAGAAAGATATGGCCGTTCAAAGTTTGAAAAAAAAAACAAGGCAATACAGCAGGATGAATCGATTCATCCGTGTTATGAATCGATTCATAACAGTTAAAAAACTATTATGAATCTATACATCCATGTATGAATCGATTCATAATGCGTTTTTTTGCTAAAATTAGCTTTCTCTTCAGTATGTATCGATGCATAACCTTATGAATCGATTCATGATGCTGTTTTTTGCCATTTTGCTGCTGTTTTTGATGCAAAACAAGGGGGAATGCTATGCTATCTTTGGGGTTGAATGTGGAAATGATTGGTACACATTCTATAGCTCATTTAGCTTAACTTTAGTCTCAATTCAAGCTTCACCATTGCTGCTACATCAAAGTGGTCTTCACCACAAGTGTTCATGAGCTAGTATACTAAAGAAAGTTCTAGAAGAGCCAGCTCACCCTCTTCTACCACATTCTAGAGTTTTCCACAACCTTCCAAGGAGTTCTAGAATTCTCTAGAATCCCAACTAACTCCTAACCTAAGCCAACTCCTAAGCTACCTCCAAGCCCAAACCTCATGCCAAACCAATGCATTATATAAATCCATCTCCTCCCAAAGCTAAGGGTAATCAACAATAATCACCACAAATCACTCTCTCCCTCATTCTTCACTCAATCACCATTTTCACAATCCCAAATTCATCACTTTCTCTCCCACTTTTCCACCATTTTCACTTTAGCTTTTCAACAAAAGTTCTTCAAGTTTCACATTGAAACTTGAAGGTCTTAAAGCTTAGCCTCCATCCTCCATTGAATTGAGCATTGTGGAAGAAGAACCTACTGGTTTTTGGTGAAGATTGCGACTTAACGGAAGTGATTAATCGAGAAGCGACAAGATCGAATTGCATTTATTTTGCATTCGCGGGTTCTCCGGTTTTCTTCTCCATTCGCACTCCGATTCATTGCAACAATTACCGAAACACTTCTCTGTTTCGTAGGTTGGTGATTTAACCATTATGCCTTAATTTATCCTCTTCATCTCGCCTTAACGGCATTCTTCGCATGATTTTCGATTATGTTTGCGTTGTACCGTTCATTTTCGTTTTCGTTGCTTTCTTGCTTGCAATTTGCATTTGGATTATTAGGAATTAGATTTATAGTCTAATCTAGGCCCTAGTAGGTGTAAAGAATCCCTTGTAAATAGGAAAAACGGTTCTCGTCGTAGGAATTTAGATTTTAGCTTATTTGATAGCTTAGTCTTAATTCTTCATGCCTATCACCCCCATACATGTTTAGGTACTGATTTTAGGGAATTTTTAGGTCCATTTCCAGTAGCTAATTCCCCCATTTCGAGTCGTTTCGACACGATTCCGTTCATGTTGCGTGTTATGCATTTTTGTGTTTCTTTGTGCATAGTTTAAGTTCTTGCATTTTGTCACCATGTTCATGCACCATTAGGCATATAATAATCATGTTGCATTCTGTTTTTACATGTTGGTATTGCCTCAAATCATTTTTTTTGCATTCCATTATGTTGATGTATGTTGCATTTTGCATAATCATATGTATGTGCATTTGGTTGCATTTTGTTGCATATTTTCCATATCAATTCAATTCTGAATTTTGCATTGAGTTTAACATGTTTGTTGAGCTATCATGTTGCATGTTCATAATCAATAATCATCATGTGCATATACCATGTTCATGTACCATTCTTTTGCATTACTTGTTGCATAATCAACCATGTGATGCATTCTTGCATAATCTTCAAAATATTCATGTTCTTGCATTTTTATATGATGATCCATGTTCAAATGTATGTTCATGATGGATTTAGTGCATTATTCCTTGAGTTTGTGCATTAAAATATGAAAATAATCAATTCTGGATTTTGCATTACATAGCTGTTTTTTTGCATAAGTGCTGTAAAATACATGCTGTTTGTTATATATTCATGCTGTTTGGGACTTTTAACACCTGTTTTTGCATGCATATAGGTGCTGTAAAATGTGTGCTGTTTGTTTGTAGTGCATGCTGTATTTTACCTTTTACACCTACTTTTTCATGTTGCATGATAGCTGTAGTATGCTGTTTGTGTTATGCTTTATTTTCATAGCTGTTTGTGTGTTTGAGTGCTGTAAATAGTTGCTGAATTTTGGTTTAGCATAGTGTAGGCACCCTTTAACTATAGATTGAGTTTAGTTTAGGTCCAAGAGCCTTAGGATTTAATTGTTGTGTGTTTGCTTTATTAGTTTTGTAATAAAATGCACACTAATCATTTGTTTTTGTAGTGGGGAAGATTGAGGTAAGTTTCCTTCACCCAATCCTTTATTTTTATGCATTTCTTTTATGCATTTTAAATTCATTTTTCCTTCCACATTTGTCTTTGGTAGGATCCCCCTTTGTTAGGACCAACTTACCTTCCTTAGGAAGTAAGTTGTATCCTATTTCTTCTTTTTTTTCTTTCCTTTTGCTCTTTAGGAATAGAAAACCTCATTAACCATAGGATCTCCCTTGTAAATAAATCAATAAAAATTAGGGTGTGTCTTAGTTCCCATTAGATTTTTCCTTTTTCAACTTGAGTCATTCTTTCTCACCTCATAAAGAAAAACAATAAAACACTTAATAAAAACCGAACAATCTTGTACGACATGAGACTTTGTTGCGGAGTGTTTATACGCGTCCTGTTTCGGGGCGAGGTGTAAATACTCACCGCGATGGATAAGTCTTAGTACAAGACAGTTCACAAACAAATTCAAAAAAAAAACACTTCTCTTAAAAGAAAAAAAACAAATAACAAGCGCCTATCCTGCGGGAACTTCTTTTCTCATCTCATTCATTCACAACGCGAACTCGCGACGACTTGTCTCATTTGCAAGACGGTAAACGCACTCGTACCAGACGAGCCTGCAACACCTGAGCATAGACATACGCAGTTCCAGCTGTAAAAAACACAAACAAATAGTTCCCGCCTTAGTTAGGCGAACTACGTCGACTCTGATCCTCATTATCCCGATGAGGTACGTAGGCAGCGGGGTAGGGCCCGTTCGAGCACATTCTTTATTTTCCCTACATTTCCCTCTTCCATTTCTTTTTTCTCATTTCCATTTCATTCCAGATAGCTATTCTTTCAGTCAAACAGCATATTATTTCTCACCCTTTGAAAACAGACTTATAAGCGTGGATCCCGTCGGGTACGGCGGACGGATTGGGGTGCTAATACCTTCTCAATTTGTAACCGACTCCCGTATCCAGATCTTTGGTTCGCAAGGCCTCGTCCCTTTCCTTCTTCCTCAGGTTTGTGCAACATTACCTTTCCCATTCTTTCGGGATAAAAATGTCTGGCTGGCGACTCTAACCTTTCCGCGCCACTTTCGCGTTTGTACTAGGATGAAAATCCCGGGAGCGACAGCTGGCGACTCTGCTGGGGATGAACCTGATTCTTCCGGTTTCCCTTGTAGAGTCAATCCTAGCGCCTGTTTGGTTTTGTTTCTTTGGGTGTTTATGTTTGCTGTCGTGTGCTTTTAGTTTAGCTTTACTGTTTTCATTTACAGCTTTTATTTACAGCTTTACTTTACCGCATTTATTTACCGCTTTCAGTATTTTATTTTCCATGCATCATATTATACTGGACTGTCTGGCTGTGCTGGTTTTCATTTTTTCTGTGGGATGGGAGTTACTGTGAGATAAGCCAACTACCCGGCTTGAGTGCACTATAGGATTAGCGTGGACACGTTGTGCTCGCATGGTTACATGATGAGTGGTGATGTGTTCCACACCCAGGTTGCGACTGTCTTGGAACTATCTTGTGTGGGGGTTCTTCCCCACTTCAGGATACAACCTTGATGGTTATGTGCAGCTGGGGACCGATCATTGAGAACCTTAATGGAAACAACCCTCTCCAGTGATGACAGTGGCAGACCATATTTGTTGGCAAATTGGGAACTCGCATAGGATGGCCTGGTTCTCTCACAGGAATTCAGTTAAAGCAAAACTGTTCGTATGACGATAGTATTGTACCCTTCGGGATGAATGTACTATTGTTTCTCGATTCAGTGCTTGAAGCTGGAGACTTGTGAGAGATGCTTGTTTTTCCGGACTCAACTGAGACCTCCCTGAGTAGTACATAATGCCAAACCGATTCCCTGATTTGGTCATGAGCCATTTCTCGGAAATGGTGAACGTATTATTGCTATTCGGCTTTGAGAGTCCGTGATGTTGACCCGAGTAGCACACCCGTGAGATTGGGAGGGGTTTACAGGTTTGCAGGAACCCTAAACTTCAGCATACCCACTTTGCCAATATTGTTCAGTGTTCTATGGTTCTTTGATTCTGAGATCTGGGATTTCTATTCAGAGAAATTGTTACTGTGATTATCATTATGACCTTGATATTGTGACTCTCCACAGATACTTGGCTCGTTGTTCAACTTCAACACCATCAGTGACTATTCTATTATGTGATCCAGTTCTACAGTTATTGGGTTCTCAGTTATGGGGTTCTATACAGAGATGGTGCCGTTATTGGGGTTCTATACAAACAGTTGGTTCACTGCTCAACACCGGCACCAACATCAGATCATTGATCACACGTCTGTTGCATACATGACATCATAGCATTTCTGCATACATGTTCAGTTATTTCCGAGGATCACATATCTGAATCATGCCATTGGGCTTTTTCTGTGTCAAAAGGTGAATTAAAGCAGATAGATTCCTCAGAAATAACTGAACATGGCATTTGCATACATCCTTGCATTCTTGACAGGTGTTCAGAGACAAATTCTTTTCCTGACTTGATTTCTCATCAAAATGGGCAACTTGAATCACAATCATCAAGGTATATATTTGAAGCAACTCCGGGCGGAGGTAATCGAAGGAAGACCCAGCTGAGGCCATTCAGGGTAGAGGTATAAGCTTTATTTCAGAATCAGAAGCTGCTGAAACATGAAGTCAACCAGATGAAGACTCAAATTATCTTGGTTACGGAAACTCTGAACGAAGATATTTTCATCCCTATTGAGGGGAACTACGCTGCTCTGATTCTCCATTGGTCAATGGAGATACGTAGGCAGGAGATCACCTGAGATCTTTCCGAGCAACTTTATTTATCAACTTCATTTATCAACCTCTTCCCTCCCGACGTCATTTGTCGGCATCCAATTTCAGCTTCCCAAGAGAGTCCAGCGGGCAGAGCATAAGGGTAAAGGCCAAAACCACTTGAGAAGAAGTTTGATCATATTCTGATGACGTACGTGCAACAAGTTTCCTCATTTACTCAAATTCGAACTGGTTGATCTAATTGCATCAGGATCATCTCCGACAAAGCTTCCTTTGGGGTTTCATGCCGAGTATGATTACCATTCTGGGGCACCTGGCCTTTTAATTGAAGATTGCAAGTCTTTCAGAGGCAAAGGTGAAGACAAGGTCCCGAATTTGATCGACTCATCATGCCAGAAAGTCTGTTCACATATTGAAGTCTCCTCATCAAATGGGTCTCCCAATTTGCAAAGGCATCTTCAGAAGAAATAAGTCCATACGGAGTCAAGCCTCCTCAACGACGTTAATGTTCAGCTTCTTTACTGCATTTTCATTTGTAGTTTATATTGTTTGTTTAAACATTTGTATGCATGCATGAAACTTATTTGTTTTTGAATGATAACCATAATAAAATGCACATGTTTCTCTTGAAGTAATCCATTCGTATTCACTCATGATTTTGTGTATGTGCATTGCAATACCAACTGTTGTGATTAAACTCTATCAGGGAGGACGACGAAATGAAAACGCAAAAATCTCTAACTGTGTGCTTTTGAGAAAGACCCTGTTGACGATGTACATGCATTGTTTCAAGTCCTAAACACCGGAGATATAAGGGAGATAAACCCTCGCCAACCCATTTGAGCCTTGAAGTAGGAGTTTATTTTCGCATGAAAAAACCCTTGCATTTAACCCAGGGGCAGGGTAGGTGTCAGCTAGCTGGGCCGATCGTTCAAATTTCGAAAAGGAGTGCAAATCTGAGGATCCATTACCTTTCGTTGTACCAAATCAAGAGGTCCAATGACCAGGAACCACAATGGTTATCCCAATCAAGAGGTCCAAAGACCGGAGACCACAATGGTTATCCCTCAACAACCAAGAAGTGGGACAGTCACGACCCTTTCAAAGCAATCAAGACAAACAGTGTCACACGAGTTGTTCAAAAAAAAAAAGAATTGAAAAAAAATGAATGAAAAAGCCCGCTAAGTCGAAACTTGAAAACAAGCGACTTAGGCAAAAAATAGGGCATCCCGCTGGACTTCACAATCAAAGATTCACAAGAATCAGTCCAGGCAAAAGTTAGGGATAAGAAAAATAATGCAAAAGCAAAAGACAAAAAAGGATTACACAAGAAAGATCCTTGAAAAAGAACAAAGTCGTGTGATACAGACACGAAAGACGAAGGGGTGACTAACTCCCAGCGACAACCTGATTAGTGCTTAAACCGTTAGTGTAATTGGTTCCTCAACCATCACAAAACCCCTTTTGAGAGGTGAGCACTTGTGAAAGCTAGCTGAACATAGGAATGGAGAACATCACGAAGACGGTTGGGAACAAATAAATTTCGAGCCTATATCCTTTGTTTCTATAACCGAGAACCAGGCCACGATACAACCCTCAAAAGTCCTAACTGAAACAGGGTTATTTTTGAGAGCGTACTACCACGAGACCGCGTTCCTGACTCCTATGAGTGATGTTGAAAGATCTTTGTTGATGTTGCATGTGCATGCTTTCTATTATTCAAAAAAATTAATGTCGTATCTTAACCAGTGATTCGCTCACAAAGGTTTGTGACATCTTTTTACAGTAAAACTTCAAGATTAACATGTGTGTTGCATTAGAATTTTCATTCTTAAAATAAACATTTTCTGCTTACATACATTTTTTTGGCATCATAAAAGTCCATGTATGGAATCTCAGTCCAGAAGCTTAATCTTTCCAAGTTGAGAAGTCTGAAACTTCCGAAGGATAATCTGTCGAGGTGCACTTTTCAGGAAAACTCCATTGAGTAGGGACTTTCCCAACAGTCATGGTAAGAGTCAACCAGGCTGGGGCAATCACTTCGAGATTCAAATCTCTCAAAGAGCCATCAGGCGGAGGCATTATTCAAATTTTAGCCAAACTGGGGCAGTTACTTCGAGATCCAATCTCTCAAAGAACAATTGGCATGGGTGTTTTCTTCAAAGCACAGTCCGTCAGAGGTGATCACTTCGAGGCTCGTACTGGGGCAGGCCATCCCAAGAGCATGGGAAGTACTTTCTCCTGAAGACGGTTAATCAGAGGCACCTATCCAGAGTTCAAAATACTGGGGCAGAATATCTCATAGTGATATGAGATTTTTCATGAATCCTTGCGAGGCAAATTTCTTTCATAAACCATGCAGTCTGGGGCAGTTATTTCGAGATCCGATGAATCTCTCTAAGAGTTTGAAGACACTGAGGCATTTCATATGCCATGTTTTCTGTAAAATCCTCTTGAGACATTTACTTCCGATGGACCTTAATCTAAGGTGAGTTGAAAATTGCAAAGAACCATTGTTCACTCATGATTAGTTGGCGACCTATCAACCCAGGGCTAGGGGCAAAGCCATTGTCAGCACAGTATTTCAAGAGTTGTTTCATCTGCAGACTTTATTGATCAGAATTCCTTAGCAAGTCTCATTAGACAACTCCTTCTCCAGTAGTGCGGAAAATGGAAGGTTACTTCTTGAGCAGAAGGATATCATCGTCTCTCATCCTCAGCATGAGACGCCTTACATCTCTCATTCCCAACATGAGAGGATTTATCTCTTATCCCCATCAAGTGGCTACTTGAGCTCTTATCTTCAGCGGGAAGCTTTATCATTGACATTATCTATCATCCCCAGTAAAGTGGAAGCTGAAATTCCTCCCAGCAAGGTATCAGAAGGTGGGTGTCATCCCCAAGCAGGAGTTTCCCTTCAGACAGGGGCAATTCTCAGCAGTATAAGGAGTGTCTTACCTCCCCAGCAATCGCTTCCTCAGTAGTATCATGCCTTGGGTTCCCAGCCAAGTCAGGAGGTCCTCACTTCCTCACCAGAGTTCAAGAAGAGTCCATCTCCAGCAGGGTCTTGGCACTCCAATCTCAAAGTCCAATTTATTTTTGGTAATGACGGCAGTTCAGAGCCGGTATATCATTAACAGCTTTCCCCGCAGAGTTGTTTCCTCCTCATCAGGATGAACCAGATCAATGCAGTGATCATCGTTTCTCCCCAGCCAAGTTATCTAGGATACCTGCAGTCTCCTTATCAGGAGATCTCCTTGCATTTGCATATGTATAATCATCATCACATTTGCATCCTCCAAAGCGTAGCATTTCCATCGTCATGGAGCATTACGCCATAAATTCAAACATATGCATACCAGCATGGGCCAGTTTTGAGGTATATTACATAAGACCTGTTACATCTCCAATCAGATTGAAGTGTTACCCACAGAATGCAACTTCGTTTCCCAGGGTGGTTACTTCTACCACGTCTTGTTGTTATCCCCGGTTGAGTCTTGTTTCAGTACAACGGTCTCATTTTTTCGCGTCTCCGTTTAAGTACAATGGTCGCGTCTTGGGCTCTCGTTTAAGTACAACGATCTGGTTCCTTTCGAGTCTCCATTTAAGTACAATGGTATCGTCTTTGAGTCTTGTTTCAGTACAACTGTCTCATTTTTTTCGCGTCTCCGTTTAAGTACAACGGTCGCGTCTTGGGCTCTCGTTTAAGTACAACGATCCCGTCTCCATTTAAGTACAATGGTCTCGTCTTTGAGTCTTGTTTCAGTACAACAGTCTCATTTTTTTCGCGTCTCCGTTTAAGTACAACGGTCGCGTCTTGGGCTCTCGTTTAAGTACAACGATCCCGTCTCCATTTAAGTACAATGGTCTCGTCTTTGAGTCTTGTTTCAGTACAACATTCTCATTTTTTCGCGTCTCCGTTTAAGTACAACAGTCGCGTCTTGGGCTCCCGTTTAAGTACAATGATCCCGTCTCCATTTAAGTACAACGGTCTCGTCTTTGAGTCTTGTTTCAGTACAACAGTCTCATTTTTTTCGCGTCTCCGTTTCAGTACAACGGTCACGTCTCGGGTTATCATTTAAGTACAATGATCCCATTCCTTTCGAGTCTCCATTTAAGTACAATGGCCTCGTCTTTGAGCCCTGTTTTAGTACAACAGTCTCATTTTTCGCGTCTCCGTTTAAGTACAACGATCGCGTCTCGGGCTCTCATTTAAGTACAATGATCCTGTTCCTTTTGGTCTCGTCTCAGTGCGCTGATAATGGATCGGTTGATACCATTCCCATGATAGATCGATTGATCTTATTTGAGTTCCATTCCGCTAATGGTCTCGTAAAGTCCCGTTTCGCCAACAGGCATTTTCCGTGGCTTGGTCCTGCCCAGCAGTCGCGTGATTTCTTTGTGGCTTGGTCCTGCCCAGTAGTCACATTGACAAGATCTATTTCCACTACCTATTCAGAGGTCAAAACAAAAAAACAATGCCGATAAAAAATATAGCCAAAAAAAAAAGAGAAAAAAAAAACGAAAAAAAAAACAAAAGGCAAATGGCATTCCTACTGACCACAGAGTTCAAATTTCCAGGTTTTATTTGAGTATTCAATCACTCCATACCTTGAACGTCTAAAAGCTCTCGCAATTATTCGTTCAGGCCTGCAGATGATTGAATAGGGGCAGCTGTAATACCTCAAAATTTGCCCTCTCATTCCCCAACGTTTTGCATAGCATGTAGCATACATAAATTCATAAAATAACCAAAAAAAACATTGCATCATAACCATCACCACAGGGGCATAGGTTTGTGATCAGTGAACAAAGCAACTGAAGGCTATACAAAGGCAATCAAAGGACCACAAAGCTTCTCAACCTTGTGCAAATGGTCCACAATATCCCACAAGTATTCACTTGAAGCCACAAGTCCTATACAGAGGTGTTTTGATCAAGGGAGGCAAGCAATGCAACGTTTCCCAGCAAAAAGGAGTCAGATGAGGGTTTCTAATGAACTGGGCTTATCAATGAGACTTTGGTCCAAGCATGGTTTCATGGTTCTCTACATGATGTCAAGTACCTATGGTTCAAATTTCACCATTGGACTCATTTTGGAAGGCCCTCAATTGTTCAGTTGATTGAAAATCAGAAAATTGGAGAAAAGCCAACCAGGATGAGTAAAAGGTCAACTCTTGAATTTTTGGGATCAAAATCATGAAATTATGATCACAAGGCTCTTAGGGACCAATTTGAATCAAGAGAGAATGGAAAAAATCAAGAAAACTAAAACTTACCATTTTTGGAAAGTTTGGGTTTCCAAAAATGGCAAGTTTTGGTCACTTTTGTAGCCACTTCAAGAGAGGTTTTTTCCCAAAAAAAAAGAGTCCTATGAAAAGTATACCTTTAGAAAATGAAAGAGGACATCCTAAGCTTCAAAACCATATGTGGAACTCCTTCATAGGATCAAAATTGAGAAAGATATGGCCGTTCAAAGTTTGAAGGAAAAAAAAACAAGGCAATACAGCAGGATGAATCGATTCATCCGTGTTATGAATCGATTCATAACAGTTAAAAAACTATTATGAATCGATACATCCATGTATGAATCGATTCATAATGTGTTTTTTGCTAAAATTAGCTTTCTCTTCAGTATGTATCGATGCATAACCTTATGAATCGATTCATGATGCTGTTTTTTGCCATTTTGCTGCTGTTTTTGATGCAAAACAAGGGGGAATGCTATGCTATCTTTGGGGTTGAATGTGGAAATGATTGGTACACATTCTATAGCTCATTTAGCTTCACTTTGGTCTCAATTCAAGCTTCACCATTGCTGCTACATCAAAGTGGTCTTCACCACAAGTGTTCATGAGCTAGTATACTAAAGAAAGTTCTAGAAGAGCCAGCTCACCCTCTTCTACCACATTCTAGAGTTTTCCACAACCTTCCAAGGAGTTCTAGAATTTTCTAGAATCCCAACTAACTCCTAACCTAAGCCAACTCCTAAGCTACCTCCAAGCCCAAACCTCATGCCAAACCAATGCATTATATAAATCCATCTCCTCCCAAAGCTAAGGGTAATCAACAATAATCACCACAAATCACTCTCTCCCTCATTCTTCACTCAATCACCATTTTCACAATCCCAAATTCATCACTTTCTCTCCCACTTTTCCACCATTTTCACTTTAGCTTTTCAACAAAAGTTCTTCAAGTTTCACATTGAAACTTGAAGGTCTTAAAGCTTAGCCTCCATCCTCCATTGAATTGAGCATTGTGGAAGAAGAAACTACTGGTTTTTGGTGAAGATTGCGACTTAACGGAAGTGATTAATCGAGAAGCGACAAGATCGAATCGCATTTATTTTGCATTCGCGGGTTCTCCGGTTTTCTTCTCCATTCGCACTCCGATTCATTGCAACAATTACCGAAACACTTCTCCGTTTCGTAGGTTGGTGATTTAACCATTATGCCTTAATTTATCCTCTTCATCTCGCCTTAACGGCATTCTTCGCATGATTTTCGATTATGTTTGCGTTGTACCGTTCATTTTCGTTTTTGTTGCTTTCTTGCTTGCAATTTGCATTTGGATTATTAGGAATTAGATTTATAGTCTAATCTAGGCCCTAGTAGGTGTAAAGAATCCCTTGTAAATAGGAAAAACGGTTCTCGTCGTAGGAATTTAGATTTTAGCTTATTTGATAGCTTAGTCTTAATTCTTCATGCCTATCACCCCCATACATGTTTAGGTACTGATTTTAGGGAATTTTTAGGTCCATTTCCAGTAGCTAATTCCCCCATTTCGAGTCGTTTCGACACGATTCCGTTCATGTTGCGTGTTATGCATTTTTGTGTTTCTTTGTGCATAGTTTAAGTTCTTGCATTTTGTCACCATGTTCATGCACCATTAGGCATATAATAATCATGTTGCATTCTGTTTTTACATGTTGGTATTGCCTCAAATCATTTTTTTTGCATTCCATTATGTTGATGTATGTTGCATTTTGCATAATCATATGTATGTGCATTTGGTTGCATTTTGTTGCATATTTTCCATATCAATTCAATTCTGAATTTTGCATTGAGTTTAGCATGTTTGTTGAACTATCATGTTGCATGTTCATAATCAATAATCATCATGTGCATATACCATGTTCATGTACCATTCTTTTGCATTACTTGTTGCATAATCAACCATGTGATGCATTCTTGCATAATCTTCAAAATATTCATGTTCTTGCATTTTTATATGATGATCCATGTTCAAATGTATGTTCATGATGGATTTAGTGCATTATTCCTTGAGTTTGTGCATTAAAATATGAAAATAATCAATTCTGGATTTTGCATTACATAACTGTTTTTTTGCATAAGTGCTGTAAAATACATGTTGTTTGTTATAAATTCATGCTGTTTGGGACTTTTAACACCTGTTTTTGCATGCATATAGGTGCTGTAAAATGTGTGCTGTTTGTTTGTAGTGCATGCTGTATTTTACCTTTTACACCTACTTTTTCATGTTGCATGATAGCTGTAGTATGCTGTTTGTGTTATGCTTTATTTTCATAGCTGTTTGTGTGTTTGAGTGCTGTAAATAGTTGCTGAATTTTGGTTTAGCATAGTGTAGGCACCCTTTAACTATAGATTGAGTTTAGTTTAGGTCCAAGAGCCTTAGGATTTAATTGTTGTGTGTTTGCTTTATTATTTTTGTAATAAAATGCACACTAATCATTTGTTTTTGTAGTGGGGAAGATTGAGGTAAGTTTCCTTCACCCAATCCTTTATTTTTATGCATTTCATTTATGCATTTTAAATTCATTTTTCCTTCCATATTTGTCTTTGGTAGGATCCCCCTTTGTTAGGACCAACTTACCTTCCTTAGGAAGTAAGTTGTATCCTATTTCTTCTTTTTTTTCTTTCCTTTTGCTCTTTAGGAATAGAAAACCTCATTAACCATAGGATCTCCCTTGTAAATAAATCAATAAAAATTAGGGTGTGTCTTAGTTCCCATTAGATTTTTCCTTTTTCAACTTGAGTCATTCTTTCTCACCTCATAAAGAAAAACAATAAAACACTTAATAAAAACCGAACAATCTGGTACGACATGAGACTTTGTTGCGGAGTGTTTATACGCGTCCTGTTTCGGGGCGAGGTGTAAATACTCACCGCGATGGATAGGTCTTAGTACAAGACAGTTCACAAACAAATTCAAAAAAAAAAACACTTCTCTTAAAAGACAAAAAACAAATAACAAGCGCCTATCCTGCGGGAACTTCTTTTCTCATCTCATTCATTCACAACGCGAACTCGCGACGACTTGTCTCATTTGCAAGACGGTAAACGCACTCGTACCAGACGAGCCTGCAACACCTGAGCATAGACATACGCAGTTCCAGCTGTAAAAAACACAAACAAATAGTTCCCGCCTTAGTTAGGCGAACTACGTCGACTCTGATCCTCATTATCCCGATGAGGTACGTAGGCAGCGGGGTAGGGCCCGTTCGAGCACATTCTTTATTTTCCCTACATTTCCCTCTTCCATTTCTTTTTTCTCATTTCCATTTCATTCCAGATAGCTATTCTTTCAGTCAAACAACATATTATTTCTCACCCTTTGAAAACAGACTTATAAGCGTGGATCCCGTCGGGTACGGCGGACGGATTGGGGTGCTAATACCTTCTCAATTTGTAACCGACTCCCGTATCCAGATCTTTGGTTCGCAAGGCCTCGTCCCTTTCCTTCTTCCTCAGGTTTGTGCAACATTACCTTTCCCATTCTTTCGGGATAAAAATGTCTGGCTGGCGACTCTAACCTTTCCGCGCCACTTTCGCGTTTGTACTAGGATGAAAATCCCGGGAGCGACACATTGGGGTTCTGAGGAGCCTCTTTCAGAGTAATAAGTTCAGCCTTCAACAAGTGTTGCAATGCCTGAGCCATTGACATGTTGATCTTAGTGAACTGCCTTCTAGCCCTCTGATGGTTGCCCTGTGGCTGCTCTGGTGTTGTAGGAGTTGGATTTGAAATATGAACTGCACTCACAGACTGATGCCTTCTATTACGATCAGGTTGACCATAAACAACATTTGACTCTTTCTTCCCAGTGGGAGGCTTCTTTGCAGCACCTGATGAAGAAACACCCACTTGAATCTTGCCACTCTTTATACCATTTTCCACGCGCTCTCCTGTCATTATCAACTCAGTGAAGCCAGATGATGAGCTTCCAATGAGATGACTGTAAAAAGGACCATTCAATGTACACATGAACATATCAACCAATTCCCTGTCAGTTAAAGGGGGTTGTACTCTTCCAGCTAAATCTCTCCACTTCTGAGCATACTCCTTGAAACTTTCTTTGGCACCCATAGACATGCTTTGCAGCTGCATGCGAGTGGGAGCTAAATCAGCATTGTATTGATACTGCTTATAGAAAGCTTCAGCAAGATCATTCCAATCCCTGATGTTGACACTCTCCAACTGATAATACCATTCCAATTGAGCTCCAGATAAGCTCTCTTGGAAGAAATGGATCCACAATTTCTTATCAGCAGTATGAGGTTGGATTCTCCTGACATAAGACCTCAGATGTAACTTGGGACAAGAGACCCCATCATAAACAACAAAAGTAGGAACCTTGAAACCAATGGGTATGACTACCCCAGATATCAGACTCAAATCTTCAAAATCCAGCCCAGAAGACTTCTGCAACTCCATAGCATCCATTCTATCCACCAGCATCTTGAATTTGTCTTCATTAGGCTCATGGTAGTAATTAGCCTCAGAATCAGAGTCCCCCATAGTGTTGTGGAGACTGCCTCCCTCTTTTTCAGACTCTTCGGACTCATAATCTTCAACTGGTTCTTTGGTCTTGGCAAGACCTTTGAACCTTCTTCCCATGTTGATCAGGCCACCTGACCTTCTAGTTTTCTTAGTCTTCTTGGCCAGCAGTGTCTTCAATTCATCCTGCCCCTTGGACAAGTTCAGGATCAGCTCTTGGAACTGTGCATTTTGTGCCTGGAGATCCTTAACTGTTTGTTCAAGAGCCATTGCTGAAATAAACAGCGAGAAGGTAAGAAACCTGTGCACAATTATAAACCTATGATGCAATGATATGATATGTGAATGCATATGCAATGTTTTCAAGGACCGCAGGATTTAAATTTGCTTAAACAAACAAGAAGGTAAACTTTTATTAGTAATAAATTTGTTTTGCCTCTTGGGCTTACAAAAAATGAAATGCAATAAATACAAGAGATGGGGTTTTAAGTCTCCCATGGACGTTTCCTCTTCGTGTTGAGGTATGAGTTGAGATTACGCTCCTCATGAAGTTGCTTTGTTAGTTCCAGGATTCTTTCTTGGCTTGCTTTGTAATGAGCCTCGAAAGTATCCCTTTGCTCCTTCAATTGGATCCAGGATCTCTGTAAATCTTCCATGTCAGTAGGCATGTCTGGGTGAAGGATGGTATAAGCAGTATCTCCTTCAGCAACAGGTTCCATGGTAACTGGTAGGATAGCAGGATATGGCATCATGAGAGTCTGAGCACGAGATCGCACCCATCTGAGATAAGCTTCCATAGGAATAGTGTACTTAGGCTCCAGAGTCTTGCTGTCAACCTTGTTCACTTTTCCCCATGCTCGTATGAATCTCTGACGGTAACCTTGAAGATCGTTGTCGTAATCAAACACAATGCCCTGAATCAACATGTCATGTGGACCATCACTCCGAGCGTAACCAAAATGTCGTAAAGCTAGAGAGGGGTTGTAGGTGATGCCTCCTCTTATGCCTAGAAGTGGCACATTAGGAAACTCCCCATAACGGTCAATGATAGTGACATTCTCCATAGATCTGGAGCACCAATGGATATCTGAATGCGAGAGTGACATGATCCTCTTGGACCACCTGAACCCTTGTTCATTCTTCATCACTGAACGAGGAAGGTGAGAAATAAACCACCTAGATAGCAAAGGTATGCAACACATCAAAGTTCCTCTTGCCCTTGTAGTACGGGTATGAAGAGAATGTAGGATGTCTCCAAGCAATGTAGGCACTGGATTGTGACTCAGGAATATGTTGATGGCATGAACATCTATGAACTGATCTGGATTGGGAAACAACACTAAGCCATAAATCAGCAAGGCTAAGATCTCCTCAAAAGCATCATAGCTCATAGCCTTCAAGAATACTTGAGCCTTCTCTATCAATACCTTAGCAAGAATACCCTTGACTCCGCTTCTCATTTCTAGAACAATGTCAGACTTCTTCAGACGTAGAGCTGCAACAATAACCTCAGGTTTAGGCTCTTTTTCCAAGCCTGAGAATGGTTTCTGATCAAGTACAGGTATACCCAGAAGTTTAGAGAATTCTTCCATGGTAGGAACCAGCTGGTAGTCGGGGAATGTGAAGCAATGGTGCTTAGGATCAAAGAACTGAAACAGGACACTCATCATGTCTTCATTGAACCCTGAGGTGACTAGATCCAATAGGTGACCATGTTTCTTGATGAACTGGGAATGATCAGACACTTGAGAAACTAACTCTTTAAGCTTAGCAGGTATGCCCACAAAGTTGATCCTGATGGTGTTTCTACGAGCAGAAGCCATGACCTGCAACAAAGAGCAAAGATAAATCCCTTGGTCCTTGAAATGGTTAGTGAAAATGCTATGCTTATGATGCATGATGATGTCATGATGTTATGCTCAATCACAAACATGTGGCACACACAAACAAGTCACACCATAGCCCTAGGTTTAAAGGCTTGCATGAGGTTCAAAGGTAAGTACCCTCCCCTGAAGTTAGATGGTTCATCCTGTCCTACAAAAGTAACCAGGTTCTAAGGGATCTCAATATCATTGATCCTTCACAAGGGTGGTTGTTCAGTAGGCAACTTACTTGCCAACCAAAACCCTCCAAGTTTAGAATCTCAATGAGCGTAGTATCGAGTATCAACCAACTTCAGTCTGCACCAAAGCCGGTTATCTCACTACTTTCTAAAGGCCAAGATGGGATAACTAGGGTTCTAAAAGTTAGTTAGTGCATTGACAACATATGGCAGCCTCATATTATCCTCAACTAGACTTAAGGAACATAAGCACCAACCAAGAAGTCACACTAACTATGGCCACCAGATCAACCATATCGGTATACGCCGTACAGTTTCCTTGGTCTATTGCCATTTACCTAAGGTACACTAGATCCGGGTTAGGATCTTTCACACATAAGAGCCCAACAAGTAAGTATAAAGCAAACAAGGCAAACAATTTTAAAGTGATCTAATTCCTAAGGGTACCCCTCTTTAATATTAAATCCCCAGCAGAGTCGCTAGTTCTGTAACACGGTGGGAGAACTGACTTTAGTTATGTTGCAGATAACAAGAGTCGCCACCGACTTTTATTTTATCCAAAGAAAAGGCATAAAAGAACAGGAAAGACCTTTTAAAAGATTTTTGGGTCCGGGGGGTAGGTTATGTAAAGGGAAGGTGTTAGCACCCTTTACATCCATGGTTATCCATGGGCTCTTAGTTACTTAGCTCACTTTAAAATGTTTTGAAATGTGTAGTGTGTAATTAGAAATTTTCTTAAGTGTTTATAATGACCCATGTACGGATGCGTATAAACCTTTGTTTTGAAAATTTTTGTTTGAAATTGTGAAGTGTTTGAAAAGTTTTTGAATAGTGAGCAAGTATCTAAGAGGAACCTACCCTAAGTTTAAGTCTTTTCTGTTCTTAAATCCTTTAAATGGTAAGACTATCCCTATTATTAAGGAATATGTAGTCATTACCTTGGATGTGATGGGACAAGTGAAGGGACATCTGTTATTTAGGCAACTGTGGGGTGTATAAGCAATTCGAAGGGACTTATCATCTTTATTCGAAAGGGACAAGATCATTACAAAGGCAACATTTGAAAGGGACTTGATCTTTTATCTGTTAAGGGACTAGATGATGTGAATTTGAGGGACTTTTGCTTTATACACCCTACTTGACCTTTTTGATTAAGCAACATGAGAGGTATCCCTAAGGAAGTGAGATGGCGATCAAAGATCGACTTACGTGTGTGAGTGTACAATTTTAATATTTATCTTTAAATTTAAATGATCTAAATTAATTTTAAAATACAAACATGTTCTTTACACTCCCTATTTACTAACCATAGCATTTAATATAAATAAAAAAATATTATTACTAAATATTACACCAAGGAACAATTACATAATAATAATTAAGCAAAATTAAATATAATAAGCAAAATAAATAAATAATTATAATTGGGTTAGTGAAAATAATAATAATAAAAATAATACCAAATTAATGGGGTTAGTAATAAATAAATATCACAAGAGTATAATTAATAATAATGATGAAATAAACAAGAATATTATAATAATTTAAAAGATCAAATTTTATATAAACAATTATTTAAAATTAATAAGAGAATATGAACAATTATATTAATTATTATAAAGTTTTGAATTATATGCAAATTATAAAAATTAAATTAATTTAAACATATTATGAAAATAAAATTATAGTTACAAAAATTAATTTAACAATTTTTAATTAATTCTAAACATATATTAAAATTTATGTACATACAAAATTAAATTATAAACAATTATAAAATATTTACATATTATGAAAATAAACTAAGAATTTTAATTTTTAAGCAAGATTTAAATTATAAATGAATTGTAGAATATATACATATTAAATTAAAAATTAGGGTTTGAAAATTATTAGGGTTTTAGATACAAAAATATTAGAATTTTAAGTTAATTACATAATACTAATTTAATTATTAAATAAATACATACATATTAATAAAAGAAATTAGTTTTAGAAAATATTATTTTTTAGAAATTTTTCAGAACATATAATATTTACATATTAATTTAAATCTATTTACATTTTAAACATAATTATTTTTAATAATAAAACAATTAATAAAATAAATATACAAAAACAAAATTAAAAAAAACTTACCTGGGCTGGGAATTGAACCCAACCCCTCTTGCTTTCAAGAACTCAAAGCCAGCAACAACAACCACTAGGCCAACGCGCGCCTGATGCTAAGGAAAGGAGGGAAATTGGTTTTGTGTCTTATTCCTGAAAAATCAAAGAAAAAAGAAAACAAAACAAAAGGCCTGGGGGGATCGAACCCAGGACCTTTAAACATCACACATGCATACTTTCCATTCCAGCCGGGAGGGCGCATCTGTCCATATAACAGCTATAATTCATTATATATTAAGTTTCATTGTTAAACTGGAAAAATGAGAAAAATTGCTGAGGCCAGGATTCGATCCCTGGACCTAAGCCTTATGCGCGCATCCTCTAGCCAACTGAGCCAGCCACCAACTGTGAAATAATATCCAAACAAAACAAACAAATATTATATCCAATTTTTAAAATATGAAATTCGCGCCAGGGGATCATCTTCTTCCTCCAGCCCTGCGAAATTTGCTGCGAATCTTGCTATAATATTTCCTGCGAAATTCAAATTGCAGCAAAACCTATGAATCCTAACTATCATCAAAACAGTGAAATTACATAAAATTAAAAGCACAGACAAGGTCTAGAGATTGATTTGAATCGATCCATGGTTTTAGAATTCATTTATACTGGATGAATTAGAAAACCCTAAAGCTCAACCGAAACCCTAAAAATGGTGGATTTCGTTCTAGGTGATAGAACTTCACAAAACCTGCCCATAAACAATCTATAACACATCATAAACACAAAGCATTAGTCAAAATTCATTAAGAACCAGTCATTGTTTAGAATCGAAAATAAAAAAAATCCATGAATGTGATGAATCGGATTATGCATATGAGGGTGATTTTGATGCTTTTGATGGCAGGGATTGGTTTAAGGATGTCCAAGGAATCATTCCATGTCTTAAAAATACCTTCAAATGCCTTGTATAGTGGAAACCGAATTTGAAGTTTTTGTGAGATTTTTGAAATTATGAACTTACTCTTGGAGGCTGGAATTCGTGTTCAATGAGTAGGGTTGTGTTATGTACTTATAGTGTGATGATTCTAGGTCAAAAAATTTGAACATTGTGTGAAAGATTTGATCCAAAAAGATTGAGAAAGATAAGCTTTAAAATTCAAATATTCTTGCATAAACACTTTCTATTTCAAGCCAATCACCATTATTTTTGTATCATTCTGATCCATATTGAATTCATGACCTTCTAGAACAAAAAATACACTTGATATTTTATTTAAATTTAAAATGATTTTTAGTAAAAAAAATCATAATAAATAAATTAAATAAAATAAAAATTATGAAAATATCAAATAATTTTCGTGCATGATGTCATGGATTACTTTGGGTCATTAAAAGTTCAGCCCATTTAGCAAAATTTGGTTTTAAACCTCCATTTGCTTCATAAACTTCCCTAAAATTTTCCAACTTTGCAAGGACACACATCCTTCAATTTTAATGCTATGAGGGTGTTCTTGGACATTTTGGAAAGCTTGAAGAGTCCTCTAACCAACCCCACTGGTTTCATGTCCATATCATTTACCATTCTCAAGTTATGCCCTTTTGAAGTTGTTGACTTTTTGTTGACTTTCAAAAGGACCTATAATGTCTTAGCTCATACCTTCCAAATGAAGCATTTTTGGGCTTGGCTTGTGAGACACAAAGTTGTAGAGAATTAAATTTCCTTCAAAATGAGCTTTGGATGGAAACTTGGTGATGAAGCATGTGAAAGTTATGGCTGGTCAAAGTTCAGTTGACTTTTCCTGAGGAAACCCTAATTTAGAAACTCCTGATTCTTGATGATCTGAAATCTCCTTGATGAATCATGATCAACCCTTGATCAAATGATGAATTTTACTTCATATACTTTATGTTGGCAAAAAATCATGAAGTTTGACTTTGGTTTGACCACAGTTGACCTCAGTTTGACTTTTTAACTGCTTTGACTGATTTTGACTTATCTGATCATCTGACTGAGCAAACCTTTGAGAAAAGTTTTGAAACTTGTCATGGGGGTTCTTACACACATATAAGATGTTATTAGGCTCATTTAAAGTCTTGGAAATCCATTTAGCCTGATTAAAGTCAAAACCCTAGTTTTGGATGCACTGCTTAGGAGGTGCATTGTCTGAGGGAATTGTCAAATCTTCTGACCAATTGTGAACTTTGTGAACTTTGTGAACCTCATAAGATGTCTTGTGAACTTCATGGGAGATCCTGTGAGCATTGTGAACCTTGTGAACCTTGTGAACCTCATAAAGTGTCTTGTAAACTTCATGAACCTCATGAAAGGTCTTGTGAACCTTGTGAACCTCTTAGCACATAAAGTCTTGAATTGTGAGGGCAAATTTTGGGGTGCAACAGCAACCAGGATGAATCTGTGGCCGTTTGAAGCAGTCGGTTCAATCTTGCCAATCATATCAATGCCCCACATGGAAAAGGGCCAGGGTGAAGACATCACATTTAAAGGATTCGGAGGCACATGCACTTTGTCCGCATAAATCTGGCATTTATGGCATTTTCTGGCGTAAGTACAACAGTCTGCATCCATTGTAATCCAGTAATAGCCCGATCTTAGCAACTTTTTAGCCATTGCATGCCCTCCTGCATGGGTACCAAAAGATCCTTCGTGCACTTCGTGCATCAACAAGTCTGCTTCTGTCTTATCAACGCATCTGAGGAGTACCATATCAAAGTTTCTCTTGTATAGGGAACCATCAGTATTTAGGAAGAAACTACCAGCAAGCCTTCTTAATGTCTTCTTATCATTGGAAGATGCCCCAGATGGGTATGTTTGATCCTCCAAGAAGCACTTAATGTCATGGAACCAAGGCTTATCATCTTTGGCAACTTCTGCTGCAAATACATACGCTAGTCTGTCGAGTCTGGATACTGAGATCCGAGGCACAAAGTTGGCAGCTTGAACTTTGATCATTGATGAAATGGTAGCCAGAGCATCTGCAAACTGATTCTCATCTCGAGGGATATACTCAAGCTTAACCGTTGTGAAGAAAGTCAATAACCTTCTTGTATAATCCCTGTAAGGTATCAGATGATCTTGGTGGGTGTACCATTTGCCGTTGGTTTGATTGATTACCAGAGTTGAATCTCCAAACACAGTCAAAGTCTTGATCCTGAGGTCAATGGCTTCCTCAAGACCCATAATGCAAGCTTCGTATTCAGCTTCGTTGTTAGTGCAGTTAAAGGTGAGCTTTGCCGAGAAAGGCATGTGAACTCCTTTAGGCGTAATGAGTACTGCACCAACACCACGACCATTCATATTAACAGCCCCGTCAAACATCATAGTCCATTCTTCCTCTGGGTCAGGCCCTTCAGTGTGAATAGGCTCTTCATGATCTTTTGCTTTTATGAACATGATGTCTTCATCAGGGAATTCGAATCTCATAGGCTGGTAATCATCAATGGGTTGCTCTGCAAGATAATCAGACAATACACTGCCCTTGATGGCTTTTTGAGATGTGTACTGAATGTCATATTCTGTGAGGATCATTTGCCATCTTGCAACCCGTCCGGTAAGTGTTGGCTTCTCAAAAATGTACTTAAGTGGATCCATCTTAGAGATCAATAAAGTAGTGTGGGTCAACATATACTGTCTCAGTCGGCGAGCAGCCCATGCTAAAGCACATCAAGTTTTCTCGAGCAGTGAATAACGTTGTTCACAGTCGGTAAACTTTTTGCTTAGGTAGTATATTGCATACTCTTTTCGACCAGACTCGTCATGCTGGCCCAGCACACACCCCATTGACTCTTCTAATACTGTCAAGTACATGATTAGAGGTCTTCCTTCAACTGGAGTCATAAGGATTGGAGGCTCTTGTAAGTATTCCTTGATTTTGTCAAAAGCCCTCTGGCAGTCTTCATTCCACCTGACCGTTTTTTCTTTTCTTAGCAGCTTGAACAAAGGTTCACAGGTTGCTGTAAGGTGAGATATGAACCGTGAAATGTAGTTCAATCTACCTAGAAACCCCTAAACTTCTTTTTCCGTCTTCGGTGCAGGCATTTCTTGAATGGCTTTCGACTTTATCAGGGTCAACTTCAATCCCCTTTTCACTTACAATAAATCCCAGCAGCTTACCGGATCGCACCCCGAATGTGCACTTGTTGGGGTTTAACTTCAGTTTATACTTCCTCAGACGCTTGAATAACTTCAACAGATTTACCAGGTGGTCTTCTTCTGTGAGGGACTTGGCAATCATGTCATCCACATAACATTCAATTTCTCTATGGATCATGTCATGGAATAACGTTACCATAGCCCGTTGATAAGTCGCACCTGCATTCTTTAGTCCGAATGGCATCACCTTATAACAGAATGTGCCCCAGGGTGTGATGAAAGTTGTCTTCTCCATGTCTTCAGGTGACATCTTGATCTGGTTGTATCCTGAAAATCCGTCCATGAAGGAAAACACCGAGAACTGAGCCGTATTATCAACCAATACATCAATGTGAGGTAAAGGGAAGTCATCTTTCGGACTTGCTCTATTCAGATCCCGGTAATCCACACACATCCTCACCTTGCCGTCTTTCTTAGGCACAGGTACAATATTAGCAACCCACGGCGGATAACTAGTCACATCAAGGAAACCGGCGTCCCACTGCTTTTGTACCTCTTCCTTAATCTTCATTGCCATATCCGGGCGAGTACGGCGCAGCTTCTGCTTCACTGGTGGGCAATCTTCTTTTAAAGGCAACTTGTGCATGACAATATCGGTGTCCAACCCAGGCATATCCTGATAAGACCAAGCAAACACATCCACATACTCTCGAAGCATGTCAATCAATTGCTCTTTCACTGAGTTTTGTAGGCAGGCCCCGATCTTAACCTCTTTCACATCTTCATCCGTACCAAGATTAACCGTTTCGACCTCCTCCTGATGAGGAGTGATAACCTTGTCCTCTTGCCTTAACAACCTGGCTAGCTCTTCAGGTAGCTCATAATCTTCTTCAACCCCTTCATCAGCTTGATTGATTGGATTGTCAAAGTCATACGAAGCCATAGCAGTGTTGTTGTCGGTGCAATCTGAAAGGCACTCTCTGCAAGGGTTTAGATTGTTTATTTTAGTGATCGATTTTATCTTATTTAGAAAAAGGTGAAATGAAGTTATCATTTTGAAAACATTGCCATTTTATTTTTTGTACAAAAAGAAAAATGAAAAACAGTGAGCGGAGAAGAAAAAGACTCATTTGCAAAAGATGTCCGATATTCATTGATTAATCCATTTGCACAAAATTACAAAATGGCCCGATTACAAAATGAGTCTTGACATCTTGGGCAAGATGCAAGACTTGATGCATGCTTAAAAATACAGGAAATAATAATTACTCTGCAGGAGTAACCCTTATAATTTCCTGGGAAGACCAGTTAAAGACTTGGCTCCCCGGGATCCTTGGACGTATCCAGCTCTCCAGGTTGCGGTCGCTTTCTTCCTCGTCTTCCAAGTTGTTCACTGTATCCGGGGTGAGCATCCCCCCGCTGACAAAATTGGGCTCTTTGGCAGCCTCTGATTGATCTTGTTGAGTTGGTTTGTAACCCAACCCAAATCTGTCTTCTTTCTTTTCCACGGGCAGCAGCTTGCCCCAGCCTTGGGCAGTACCCTCTTCAACAACCTTCCTGGCTTGCTGATAAGACGTTATGGAGGTTCCCAGTACAGCAGATGCTTCATTAATGTTCAGGGCCTCAAACCCCTGGCTCATGGTTTCATGGATTTCTCCATTCATTTCTATATACTTGTACGTAGCCAGATGGCTAACAAAGATGTCCTCTTCCCCACAGATGGTGATGATCTGGCCTTCCCACTCAAATTTCAGCTTCTGGTGAAGGGTAGACGTATAAAACGCCAGCGGCATGGATCCAAGGTCTACCCAACAAACAGCTGTAGGCCGGCTGAATGTCCATCACATAGAAGGTAATTTTAAAAGTCTGCGGGCCAATCATCACAGGCAGATCAATCTCCCCAAGCACTGATCTTTTTGAGCCATCGAATGCTCTCACTACCAAATTACTCGGACGCAATGCCAAGCCATCATACTCCAGCTTCACCAAGGCTTTCTTTGGTAGGACATTGAGCGATGACCCAGTGTCCACCAGTACATGAGATAGAACAACACCCTTACATTCTAGAGTGATGTGTAAAGCCTTGTTGTGGTTACGTCCCTCAGTCGTTAAGTCAGCATTGGTGAAGCCCAGCCCATGGCTAGTATTGACATTGGCCACCACAATTTCTAGCTGATTAACGGTAATCTCCTCTGGCACGTATGCTACATGCAGGACTTTCAACAATGCATTCCTGTGAGCTTCGGAACACATCAACAAGGATATTATGGAGATTTTTGAGGGAGTTTGGTGAAGCTGATCCACCACCTTGTAATCACTTCTCTTTATGATTCTCATAAACTCGTCTACATCTTGCTCAAAAGATGTCTTCTGAGTTTCCTTGATAGCTAGCTCTTCAAGCACCACACTCTTTCCCTTTGCTTTGGCAGCAGCTTCTGCTTCGGCATTAGGCCTTTGTACTTGTGAGGCAAAAAGGCGTCCGCTTCTGGTGAAGCCTCCGTCTCCCCCAACATTATCAATTTGTGGAGAAGAGGTTGAAGAATCCAAAGTGATTTTCTCCCCGTTGCAGTAAAGATCAGAGCCATAATGCCAAGGTATGGCATTGCTGCTTTCATATGGAACGGGTCCAGGTACCGTGATAGTAACTGGACTGACTGCAGCAGAGGAGGGTACTGAAATGGTGTGCGGATCGTAGTAAATGGTGACTGGTGACCTGGCAGGAGGTGCCACTGTTTGTTGTTGAAAGTTGTTGTTTGGAGGAACATTTGATGGATCATAGTAGATGGTGACTGCTGAGATATCTTCATTAATTTCTGCTGATGTTGTAGAAGATTCTGCCAATATAATGGATGCTGATGTTGTAGAAGAAATGGTTGTTGACATCTGATTTGTTGAAGTGATGGATGAAGCCATTGTCGACGATATTGATGAATCGGTAGGAATGATTGTTGCTGCTGTTGTAGAAGAATCATGAATTGTTGTTAAGGGAATTGCTGGATTTGTAGGCGCCGTTGTTGAGATCTGAAGGATACCATCCTTGATAAGACCATCTATGCCGCTTCTCAAATCATCACACCCGTTGACTGCAATGTTGCAATACCCACAACCGAGTTCACACCCGGGAAACACCTGGCACTCTAGAAGCTGAGCTTTAATTTCGACCAGAGGTGTTCGAATTTGCGCAACACTGGTGATCAAAGTAGATGGTTTGTCTTCCTTTATGGCATTAATCCTTGGTCCACCATGGTTAGGCATAGGATTTCTGTTGACATTTGGAGGAGGTGCGAAGTTGAGGGCCTTAGAATCCACCAGATCTTGCACTTTCATTTGCAAAGCCCTGCATTTCTCAGTATTGTGGCCTGGTGCATTAGAATGGAAAGCACACCTGGCGTTGACATCGTAATTCTTCGGGAGATTGGAGGGATCTGGTGGTGCCAACGTCCTTAGCTCAACCAAGTTAAGTTTCAGGAGTTGTGGCAATAAAGCGGCATAAGGCATAGGGATTGGATCAATCACCCTATTTGCCTGTGACGGTCTTTGCTGAAAAGGTCTTTGTTGTTGATTGTTGTTGTTGTTGTTGTAGGTTCTTTGTGGCGGATACTGAACTTGCTGTTGATAATGTGGTTGTTGTTGTGGTTGATATGCCGGTTGCTGAGGAATCAGAGCTGGAATAGTGACAGCTGCCACTGATCTGTGAACATACTGAGGTCTGCCCCTGTTGGCATGAATGGCATTTGTCTCACTGGTTCTTCTAGGTCCCACAAAAGGCTTCCTGGGATTACTGGACGAACTTGCACCGTTATCAGAAATCTTACCCATCTTCAAAAGGCTTTCAATCCTTTCCCCAGCTATAACCACGTCAGCGAAACTGGTGGAAGAAAAGGCAGCTAGCCTATCAATATATGTTCCTTGCAGAGTATTCATAAACATGTCGGCCATTTCTCTTTCCGACATGGGTGGCTGGACAGTAGCAGCAAGCTGTCTCCACCTTTGGGCATATTCCCTGAAGCTTTCCCTGGAGGATTGAGACATTCCCATCAGGAGGGTCCTGTTAGGAGCCATGTCTAGATTGTATTGGTACTGCCTGATGAAGGCTTCAGCTAAGTCCTTCCAGCATCTGATAGTAGCTCTGGTCAAGTGTGAGTACCACTCTCTTGAAGCTCCAGTCAAACTGTCTTCAAAATAGAACATCCACAACTTTTCATCCATGGTATATGCTTTAAGTCTCCCCAGAAAGGATTGCAGGTGAGTTCGTGGACAGGAAGTTCCATTGTACTTCTCGAAGCACGGGGGTTTAAACTTGTGGGGAATCCTTACCCCATCCACTAACCCCATATCCATTACATCGAAGCCTAAGGAATTTTGAGACTCCAGAGATCTCAACTTCTCAGCAATTTCATCAAACCTTCTATCATAGACTTCATCCCCAGCTCCCATTATAGTAAACTGCTCCTCTTGAGGATCTTCTTGCAAGATCCTGCCTGCAGCAGTATTACCCGGTACATTCCTTGGGATGTTGACTTCCGGATCCAAATGAGGTCCAAATACTGGTGGGTTAACATGAGGCTGACCTCCTTCATTATTACTAGTTCCTCCAGTCCCAGGATGAGGTTCCTCGGGGTTTTGTCTTTCTACCAATGCCCTTAACCTCTCTTGGCTCTGAGCCAAGCCAGTCATTACTGTCATGAATTGGGCCATTTGGTTCCTCATCTCCACTCTTTCGTTAGCCATCTGAGTTCTGACCTCTGTCAGGTCCTGCTGTACTTGATCCATTTGGATACCAGGAAGGTTGTTGCGAGTAGGATACCGTTGCGGACGGTTGAGAGGGAACACCCGGCGGCGAGCAATAATTCCTGAGATACAACAGAGTTAGAAACAAACATAATAAAGGAGAAACCTAAAAAACAAAAAAAAAGTTAGTATGCAATGCAGTATGCTTATTTGTTTTCCAAGGTATCCGGCTTGGTTCTTGGTTTTGACCTTTCCAGACCCCGAGGAAGATGCTTTGATGTTGCTTGAGAAAAGAAACTCATTGAAACAAACTAACAAATACATTACAAATGGTGGATCATACATAGTTTGATTTTTACAACACATGCCCCTGAGGGGTAAAAATACATCATAAAAGAAAAAGTACATCAAATGAAAGCAACAACAAACAAAAAGTCAGACATTGAGTCCAAACTCATCCTCCTTAACTTCTTTCAAAAGTGCTTCAGTTACAGGACCAGCCGGATGCTCTGTAATAGTCATGATAAGAAGGTTTCTGGTGGCGATGGCAATGGTCAGCTTCTTGTGCCTGTCCTGGTCCTTTGACCTCTTCAGACCAGCCCTAAGCTTCAACTCTGAAATCTCCTTCTGGGCTGCCAGCAAAGCTTCCTGTTGTTTCTTTTCATTGGCCTCTAACTGCTCAATCCTGGCTTGAGTTCTCTTATCTTCTTGAGTACGAGCTTCAGTGATCCTGACCCACCTAGCTTGACTTTCTTGCAGATAGAGATCAGTCCTAGCCTTCTGAAGCTTGGCCTCCTTACATGAATTCTTCAATATTTGCTCCCCAGCTCTTGATTTCTTGATGTAGTCCTCTGCTTTCTCAATCCTTGCTAGATGCTCCACTTTAAGCTTCTCCAACCTCTCAATGTCCATACGACCATCACTCCTCTCCCAGAGGGTCTTCTTCAGAGCTTGAGACAGATTCTCATTCCTTTCCTTCAGCTTCTCAAATTCTTCCAGGCTGACAGTGGCTGCTGGCTGTACTGTAGATGGTCCAGGTGTATCCTCAATGGTGAAGGGCATCCCAGAAATCTGAGCTCTAGCATGAGACCATTCATAGTACTGAGCTGAAGCCACATTATTGCACCTCCCAAGAATGGCCATCCCTTTGGTCCGGATGTTGTCCCAAGCCCAGGATGCTTGTCTGACAACAGCTAGTTTAGGCTTTATCTCACAATATAGGGTTTCAACTAAATCTTGCACTCTAGGAGGGTGGACCAAAGCATAACCCAATTGTCTCTTAAACAACAAAGGATTGTAGTTGATGCAACCCTTAACTCCTACTAAAGGTACATTGGGGTACTGCCCACAGCTAGTGATTATGTCCTTGCCCTTGGTGCTCTGGGTGCACCATCTGATGTCATCTGAAGTCAAAGCAATAAGTCTCTTAGCCCAATTCTTCTGTTGGTGAGGGTTCAGGAAGGCATCAGTCCTAGGTAAGTGTTTGAGCAACCAAGTGTGAAACAAAGGAGCACAACATCTCACTAACTTTCCTCTCTGTTTCTCATTCCTCTGGTGAATGGAGTAATAAAAATCTCCCAGCAAGGTGGGTATTGGGTTCCTCAGAAGGAAAGGATGAATGGCATTCTTGCTGATAAACTTGGGCTCATTTGCAAACAATATAACCCCATATATGCTGAGGGCTAACAATGCACAAACTTCCCTCCATTCTCCCAAAGAGGCCTTCAGGATGGCCTGAGAAATCAAGAAATCCAAGTGCAAACCAGGGATCCCAGCCTTTGTTGTCATGTTTTGCTCAATCAAAGTAGGCTCCAGGTATAGTGCTTTGGACACTTCTCCATTGCTGGGATAAGTCATCTCTGGGTTGAAGGGGACTCCACCCCTGACAAGTACTCCAATCAATGATGAAAACTCCTCCAATAGAGGTCCTAGCTGAAAGTCTGGGAAAGTGAAGCATCTCAAAGGAGGGTCATAAAACTGTAGGCAGGTGTGGATCATACTCCTCTGAGAAGGGTCTAGGTCCATAACCATATCAAGGATACTTCCATAATGCTCTCTGAATAATGGGATGTGGTCTGGAGTGATAAGTGACTGGACCTGCCTGATACCAGTCAACACAGGCTCAAAGAAATGGTATGAAATATTGCTCTTCCTGGGAGGAGCCATGACTGTTGCTGAAGAGCTGAAGACAAGTGCTGATGAAGATCAAGACTGGTAATGGAGATGAGCCATTGATAGGCTAATGCTGGTGATGAAGGTAGCTGAAGCAGACAACTGATGAAGATAGCTGAAGCAGATGCCTGATGAAACAGAGGTCTATGCAGATGAAGGGGTCAAAACCAAGCCAGATATAATGTGGATACCCTGAAAAACAAATAAACAAATGTTAAATGATGCAATGATGATGTATGCAAATGCTATGCAAGGGTTTGTGATCAAGCTGGATCTGCTTTATCTGCCTTGATATAAGCCCATGTATGTTCAAGAAGTCCAGATGGAGGTTCAGAAATCCAATAACCAAGGTAGGGGGACTCAAATAAAGAGCCACATGTCCAGGGTTAAATCACAAGAACTGTCCAAAGTGAGGTACTCTTAAACCAAATGGTAACAGCGTATGATGTGGCCAATGGTACCTGCAAACCTGTAAACAGCCCAACCCCCTCACAGGTGGTGTTCTAAAACAAGGATCCTCAGACTTGGATCAGTTATGAGAAGTGTAAACACCTCTAACCCGGAGGTACAATGTTTACAATAACCATAAAAGATCCTCCTCTAATTCACCTCAGTTTCTGAAGGTCATAATAAAGGTCATCCAGACTTAGCAGGCTTCCCAGATAGCCCTAGCACTACAGGAAATCTGTAGCACAGAGTTCTCAAGAAGAAACCCACATCTGAACCGTGTTTCATATTCCCGCACCAGACCGAAATGGAATGGGAAAGAACATGAACCAATCTAGCCTAGGTGTCACTCAGGTCCCAGGTATAGGACCTTAAACACTCAGTAGAACCCCACCCATCAAAACAAAAACCAGATCCAGCAAGATGACAGTATGACAATATGACAGTATGATGTATAAAGCTATAAAGAAAGCAATAAATAAATGTACATAAAGCAGTAAACAAAGCAAATATATAAACACAATTAGCACATAACACCCCAGTAAACACAAATCAAACAAGCGCTAGGAGGAACCCACAAAAAGAACCAGAAGCCCTGGTTACAGTATAAGGGTCCCCAGCAGAGTCGCCAAGCTGTCGCTCCCACCTGATGACACAGGGGCCAATAGGGGTACAAACGCGAACGGTCGGCGAAAAGAGAGAGATAACACACAAGGGTGAACTCAAAAGACAAGAGTCGCCAGCTAGGCATTTTTATCCCGGAGGAAAGGTAATGCTGCATAGACCTAGGAAAATATGGATAAGACGGTTGCGGACCAGAGAGACTGAGAAAGGGGGTTGGTTACAACCTGGGAAGGTATTAGCACCCAGATTGTCCGTCGTACTCGACGGGATCCACGCTTGAAACATTTGTGCTTTAAAGGGGTAGTGTCTGTGCTATTTGTGTAACAAAGCTGGAAAGAATGCAAGTGTTAGTGCTAAAAGAAATTGAAGTGAAATGTGAGAGTGTAAGTGTAAGAACAGAAGTGAAATGCTCAAGACTATGAGGCTGAAAGAATAATGCTGGAAGAGGGGGAATATACAGAAACTTTTGTTCGATAACTGTTAAGTTATACCTACGTATCCTCTCGTGCAATGAGGAAGTCAGAACACCGTAGTTCGACCCAAAGAGACTGAAAGATAAATTGACTCGTGAACTGCTTACTAGCCTATGCTCAAGTGTATGACCTGTCTGGCTCAGGTGCAAACTGTCTTGCATTAGACGAAAGAAGCAAGTTCTCGATTGTGAGTGAATGAGATGAGAAAAGAATCCCGGAGGAGACGATTATTGTTTGTTTTTGTGTTTTCAATCTTTTATTGCTTTTGAATTTGTCATAAGTTGATGAGCTTAAGCCTAAACCAAAGGTTAGTAAACTCATCACATCCTCCCTCCGATTAGGGGTAATGAGAATACCTTAAGTATGAAGTAAGCACCTCACACTTAATCACCATGATGTAGGATTAAGATCATTAACCTACTTGTGATTAATTAGATGTTTTTGTTGTTTTTGTTTAGTGTTAAGTAATGAGTTTAAGCCATAATCAAGGATTTAATGGACTCATTACACCACCCTAATAGAAGGATAATAGATGAGAACATTTAAGCTGAGAAAGACTCCTCAACTTAATCCATGATTAGGGATTAACCTCATGACAAAACAAAACCTTTATTAAAGTGGATTTTAGTTAATGGTAAGATGAAGAAGTGATTTTTATGATTGTAAGACAACTTGAGGGGGACTTGTCCATTAACACTAGGGTTAGTCCTTCTTAACCAATTAAGGAAGAATTAGAACCCTAATGCAAGGCCCAAGTTACAAGCTTGATGTCTTGATGATTATTAGGTGAATTGATTAAAGGATCTTAAACACATTAAGGGTTTAACACTTAGGATTAAAGTTATACACTCCATCCTAATAGAAGGATGCAGGCATAAGCTTAATCACAAAGCCTTAAAGCCTTTAGGGTTTAGTCCCTGATTATGAGATGAGAAGAGAAGACTCAAAGATGACACAAAGGTAAAACTAAATGGGGGACTAATCAAACCCTAATTATTATCATGCTTGGTCATTCCTAGGGTTAATGAGGCTTAAGAGAGAAAGATCTTCAGAGAAACCACCAGGAAAGAAGCAGATGAAAGGAGAAAGAAGCAAGGAGAAGCAAAAAAACTTGCTTCACTTAAGAAGACAAGTTGCTTTAAGAAAGAAAGCAAGATGAATATGAATGGGCAAGCTCAATCCAATACACAAGATAAAATGCAGCAAAGATGCAAGAGAGATGAGAAGAGATTGTGAGAAGTGAAGGCAAATTCACTTCTCAAAACAACTTACCACCTGAAAAGTTAGCCAAAAGAAATGAAATGCAATGCAAATGAGATGAAATGTCATGATGCAAACCAAAGTCAGAAGCATTTACATGATGTTAATGATGCTAAGAGATGATACAAACATGAGGCAAGAGATGAGAATGATCAAACAAGCATAAGGATGCAAATGAGGTATGCTTTGAACCATGAAAGTTCAAGAAACGTTTATGAAATGCAATGGACATACAACATGGAAAATGGAAGATGCAATGATCAAACATGATTCTAATATGTCCTAAGATGTATTATGAATCATGTGGATGCACAAAATGTCATGGCAGGTCATTGGATGCAAACAGATGAGAAATGGATGCAAAGGAAGGCATAAATTAGGGTTGCATGCATCATGCAATGCAAAAATCCAAAACCAGAGGAAAATGACATGATAAAAATTTGAAAATGCAATCAAAGATACCCTAAACCTATACAAACTCACTGCCCAAAGGAGGGGATCCAACTCTTAACCTAGTGAAAGTTATGAATTTCCTAAGTTGGCTAGGGTTTCAAGGTACCTTATCAAGAAAAATGCAAAACAAATTGAAAATGGAAAATCAAATCAAACCAATTTTATCCTATAAACTACATGCCATGAAGGATGCAATGCAAGAAGAATCATCATCAAACTCTCAATGGTTAGGCAGAATGAATTTTTTAAAGTTTGAAACAAAATATTGCCTTAAAATGAATTTAATTCCAATGAAAATGATCAAAAGGCATCAAGAACAAAAAAGAAATTTGGTTTGAGAGTTGGATAATGCTTCTAAATGTTTTTAAATGCAGTGTGAATTTTTTGGTGATTTTTAAATACCTAAATGCATTTTTAATTAATTAATTTTCACTAATTAATTAAAAATAAACATTTAAATGATTTAAAAATAATTTTTTATGCAAAAAATAAAAATAAAAATATTTTTGGGTTTTAAAAATTAATGAAATGTTTGACAAAAATTTTCATAATTTTTAAATGATTTTAGCTATTTTAAATAATTCGTACAAATAAAATGAAAAGAAAATGAAATAAAATTAAATAAAGTGAAAAGTATGCACATCCAGAGGCTGAGATTCAAACTGGGAGAAGGAGGGAAGACTGCGCGCGTCATCCAACGACTGTAATTCAAACTGACCCAATTAACATAAAAACCTAATTAATCAAACTAATGACGTGGATTAGGGCTTAATGAAAGGATCCAGGCCATTCATATGCGCGGGAGTCAACAAAAGTCCACCAGATCTAAGGCCCAGATTCAAACTAAACCCTAAACGCAATTAATGACTTAATGACATTCAGGTGGCCGGAAATGACCTCCGGTCATCTTCTCCGGCCACACCTCCCCTGAGAATTTCTCAAATCACTCCCCAGGCCATTTCTGGAGCTCTAAAGCTCCAGATCACTTCCTCTCACTTCCCTAAACTCTTCCCTGACCTCAAAAACAATTTATTTCTCACCATTAGCAAGATTTGAAGCAAGAAACAAAAATGGCAGAAATTTCAGACAAGTCATACATGCTCAAATCTCCATCATTTTCAAAAGTAAAAGGTTCGATGCACTCAGGGAATCAAACTTAACAAGTTGAGAACTTAAAATAGAGCTTCTGGAAAAAATAAATTTCGAAGCTACCTGAGATGAAGCTTTCAGTTTGGAGCTTTCAGACTGCCTCCTTGCTTCAGAATGGCTCTAATGATCTTCTTGAGGAAGCTTTGAAGCTTGGTTGGAGTTTAGAGTGGCTAGTTTATGAGATTGATTCAGTTCAGTTCAAGAGGGGAAAAAATCGTATTTGGTGTATGATGGCTTTCAAGGCAAAGTAAGGGGTGGTTTGTGATCAGTGATGCATTCTAAGATGAATGGTGGAAGAATTTTTTAGTTTGACTTGCTGAGTTGAGAGATTCGATAGAAAATGCAAAGGGAGGGATTTTTGTGTATGCTGACTTGTGTGTGTGCTCAGGCTTGCCTCTTGTGTGGTTTTAGTTTCATTTTGTCCACTTATCAAACTGTGATAGGGCAAAGAGTTGGTGGTGGCACAGGCTGATTGGTATGGGGATTTTTGCAAAAAGTCAAGTATAGGTGTAAGAGAGGTATGGGTCAATGGTAGGCCAAGGACAAAGGGGTGTCGTTCGCAGCAAGGATTGAGGAGAGCCATAGAATCAGTTTTGAGGCCAATTAGCAAGTGGATTAGGGTTTGTGAGAGGTTTTGCAACTTTGTGATCTTTTGGCCCTTTTGTGATTACTTGATGCATAAGTCATGAAAATGGACAAATCTTTGGTGCATTCTGATCTTTAGGCATTGGTTTATGTTTGTGCAAAGGTTAGAAGTTCATTTGAAGTCACAATTTGCCTTGGCAAGGGGTTTTGCAACTTTGCCTCTTTGGTGCAAAACTTGAAATTATGTGATTTTCCTCAACTTTGACAAGCCATATCTTTTGATCCAAAATGAATTAGAATGAGTTCTTGTACTTTTTGAAAAGGGAATGATCCATTCTACAACTTTCATGACCAAATTTTTCTCATTTGAAGCATTTTTGAATCAAAAAGAAAGGGTTGAAAAACTTTCCCAAAATGGCAAGTTTCCATTACAAGTCACTTTCCCAAAAAGGCAACTTTGCAAATGGCTTGAAATTCTTCAATTTTGTGAACTTCTAACATCTTCTATGATCAAATAAAGATCATACACCTTCAAAATGATGAAGAACACCCTTTGGTTGGGTCATTGGGGGCCTCAGATGCCCTGATTTTACACTGACTTGCTCAAGAAGTCAACCCTTGATCAGATGCCTTCCCCATGGAATTTCTTCATGAAAATTGATATGCATTATCCTTATGACATATAGAGACCAATAGAAACAAGAATGACCAAAAAATTTGGAGTTATGGCCTCTGAAACCAAAACCCTAATTCTAGGTCATCTGTGCAGTTAAACCTGGCTCTGCTTCCATGCCATTCTTAGTTCTTGTGATTCTTGACTTCCTTTACCTTGTGGGGATATAATATGATGCTTGAACATACATGGACCCCTTTGAAGTAATTGATGACCTTTGTAATAGCTCAAGTGGCTCTTGGATTGCTCAGATCACAAACCCTAGATGCAAATGACTTAGAAGCAATGCAGTGAAGCAAAAATGCAATATGTGATGATGTGATTGAACTTATGCATATGAAAAGACCACAAGCCATGGTGTGAATGGGTGAGGGCAAATTTGGGGTGTTTACAATCTGCAAACAAGATAACCCCATATATATACTGAGGGCTAAAAGTGCACAGACAACCTTCCATTCTCCTATAGCAGCATGCAGGGTATCCTGGGAGATCAAGAAGTCTAGGTGAAGGCCTGGGATCCCAACCTTGTTGTCATGTTCTGATAAATGAGGGCAGGCTCCAAATGTAATGCCCTGGCTATGTCTTCATTTTTGGGAGCAGCCATCTCAGGATTAAAAGGAATCCCTCTCCTGATAGGAACTCCTAACAACAAGGAAAACTCTTCTAGCAAAGGTCCCAACTGGAAATCAGGGAATGTGAAACACCTGAGTGGAGGGTCATAAAACTGTAAGCAAGTATGGATCATGCTCCTTTGAGATGCATCAAGATCCATGATCATGTCTAATATGCCTCCATAATGCTCTCTGAATAGTGGGATATGGTCAGGTGTAATGAGGGACTGGACCTGCCTGATGCCAGTCAGGGTGGGCTCAAAGAAGTGGTATGTGATGTTGCTCTTTCTTGAAGTGTCCATGGGTGCTGAATGTTAATAAAGAAGCTGAAAGAAACTGCTGATGAAGGTCACTGACTGAGAAGCTGGAGGTGGGTCTTTGATGAAGACAAACTGAAGGAGAAATCACTGACAAACCGAAGGAGATGCTGGAGAAGATAACTGAAGCAGTCTGAGAAGCCGAATGGGTCAAAACCAAACCAAAGATGATATGATGGATACCCTGTAAAACAAATAAGAAAATGTTAAATGATGCAAAAATTATGTATGCAAATGATATGCAAAGGGTTTGTGATCAAGTGTTGGATCTTTTTATCTGCCTTGGTAAAAGTCCATGTATGTTCAAAAGTCCGGATGGAGGCTTAGAAATCCAGTAACCAGGTGGGGGACTCAAATAAAGAGTCACAAGTCCAGGGTAATCACAAGAACTGTCCAAAGTGATGCATTCTTAAAATAAAACCAGTAACAGGGTATGATGTGGCCAAGGGTTCCTGCAAACCTGTAAACATCCCAACCCCCTCACAGGTAATGTTCTAGAACAAGGATCCTCAGACTTGGATCAGTTATGAGAAGTGTAAACACATATAACCCGGAGGTACAGTGTTTACAATAACCATAAAAGATCCTCCTCTAATTCACCTCAGATGCTGAAGGTCATATAAAGGTCATCCAGACTTAGCAGGCTTCCCAGATAGCCCTAGTACTACAGGAAATATGTAGCACAGAGTTCTCAAGAAGAAACCCATGTCTGAACCGTGTTTCATATTCCCGCACCAGACCGAAATGGAATGGGTAAGAATATGAAGCCACTCTAGCCTATGTGTCACTCAGGTCCTAGGTATAGGACCTTAATCACTCAATGAAACCCCACCCACCAAAATAGACAAGAGCCAGCTGTAAACACCCCAAATTTGACCTCACTCATTCACACCATGGCTTGTGATCATTCTCATATGCATAAGTACAATCATGTCATCTCACATCTCATTTTTTATCCACTGCATAGCTTTCAAGGCATCTGCACCTAGGGTTTGTGATCTGAGCAATCCCAAAGCATCTTGAGCCACTCCAAAGGCCACTAATCAACTCAAAGGGGTCCATGTGTGTTCTTATATCATATTCCATCTCCTCAAAGTCAAAAATGCAGAGGAATCACAAGAGCTAGGGTTTGAGTGGATGCAGAGCCAGGTTGAACTACACAGTTGACTGAAAATTAGGGTTTTGGTTTCAGAGGTCATAACCCCAAATTTTTTGGTCATTATTGTTTCCATTGATCTCTATATGGTATAGGGAGTATGCATATCAATTTTCATGAAGAAATTCCATGGGGAAGTCATCTGATCAAGAGTTGACTTTCTAGACAAGTCAGTGCAAAATCAGGGCATCTGAGGCCCCCAATGACCCAACCAATGGGTGATCTTCATCATTTTGAGTGTATATGGTCTTTATTTGATCATGGAAGAAGATTTAAGTTCATAGAAATCAAGAATTTGGGGTTTTTGCAAATGTTGACTTTTTGGGCATAGTTGACTTTTCAAGAATGCATCATTTTAGGTCATTTTTCAAGCCATGATTTTGGATCCAAAAATGCTTCAAATGGAAAAACTTTGGTCATGAAAGTTGTAGATCTCATCTTTCCCTTTTCAAAAAGTACAAGAACATGATCAAACTCTTCTTGGATCAAAAGTTATGGTGTGGCAAAGTTGGCAAAAATCACTAAAATTCAAGTTATGCACCAAATGGAAATTTTGCAAAACCTTGTACCAATGCATATTGTGACCTCTAATTCATTTCAAACCATTGCATAAACATTCCCTAAGTCCCAAAATCAGATTTGAACCAAAGGAATCACATGTTTGTATGGCCCTTGGAGCAAAATCTTTCCATGTGAACAAAGGAAGCCAAGTTGCAAAACTCATGATCACATCTCACCAACTTGATGCATTGGCTGCTGAACCAAACTAGCTCCATACACACATCATGCTGCGCAGCCCCATGCTCATTGTACTTAGCTAGAGTTTAGCCCATGCCTTCTCTTACAAGAAGTGGACTTTTTGCAAAAGTTGCCTTACCAATCAATAAAGGGCATGTCTTGTCAACTGACCAATGAGAGAGAAATATGTGGACAGTTTGCAAGCTAAACATATGAAGAAGCAAGGCTGAAACAATCCCATTCATGACATACACAAAACACTCCCCTCTTGCAAGTTCCTTCGAATTCCTCTCCACAGCCACAAAACACTAAAACTATCTTCATCAATCATCTCACCACACTTCATAGATCATCCAGCACCAAGAACCAAAGCCTGTAATAGCAAGAACACTCCATAACCATTTCACACTCCATTTTGCAGTTTCATTCGAAACTCTCATCCTAGCTCACAAACACACAAACAAACACCACAAACCTTCTCCATTCATCATCAGGACCTCAAACCTTCATTCACCATGGCCTGAATCAGTCAGAATCACCATAGCCATTGTTGACTGAGCTTGAAGCAGTTCCTTTCGAAACTCATTATCCAGCCAGCACAAACTCATTTTGAGCATTCAAACATCATCAAGGGGTTCTAAGGAGTAGATTGCACATAAAGAGAAGGCCAGAAAGTCCTCAAGTGGAAAGCTTCAAATCTCAGGTAGTCTGAAATTTATTTTTCCAGAAATCATTTCTCTTGTTACAAACTTGTTCTATGTGATTCACTGATCATCCTGATGCTTTTAGTTTTTGAAATGGTTGTGATTTGAGCATTTAATTTGTCTCTGAAGCTTGCGTGCCCTAGAACTTGTTCTCTTCGATTCAGTTGATTTAGGAAGAATAAATTTGTTTTAGGATAGGGGTTTGATTCGTGAGGATGTGAGGAACATTTCCATGGTTTTAGATTTCATTTTGGTGACCTAGGGAAGGATTTGAAGTTTTCTCAGATGAGAGCTGGCCGGAGAAGACGACCGGAAGTCTTCTCCGGCAGCCTGAAAGTAATTAGTGAGGTTAATTAGGGTTAGGGCAAAGTTTAAACGTGAGCCATTGGATTTCGTTTACCGCGCGTGAATGGAAGGTCTGGATCGTTTCATTAAGTTTTAATTATGAATTAATATTTAATTAATCAGGATTAGGTTGGTTTGAATCTGGGCCGTCCAGATGCGCGCCCAGTCAACCCCTTTTAACCCAGCAGCTCATCTCAGCCTCTCATTTAGATTACTTCAGTTTTATTTAGTTTTTATTCATTTTCTTTCCATTTATTTTGCACAATTATTTTAAAATAGTAAAAAACACTTAAAAATTATGAAACTTTTTCTTTAAAGTTTAATTAATTTTTAAGACCCAAAAACATTTTTTATTTTTATTTTTATCATTAAAAAAGTATTTTTAAATATTTAAAAGATTATTTTTAATTGATTAATGAGAATTAATTAATTAAAAATACTTTTAGGTATATAAAAATTACAAAAAAATTCATGAAATGTCCTAAGACATTTAGAAACATTGTCCAACCTTCAAACCAAATTTCTTTTTTGATCTTGATGCATTTTAAGAATTTTTCATTGAATTAAATCATATTTTGTGCATTATTTTGATCATAAGTTCAAAAATTCATTTCTGTCAATTGGTGAAGGTTGAGACATTGGTTCTTCTTGCATTGTTTTGTGTTTAGCATGTAGTTTCTAGGGTAAAAAGGCCATGAATTGTTCTTGCATTTTCAAATTTTTTGGCATTTACTTTGTTAAGAACCCTAAAAAACCCTAATAACTTAGAAAATTCATATCTTGAGTTTGGTTAAGAGTTGAGAGCTCCCCTTTGGGCAGTGGTTCATTATAGGTCTAGGGTTTCCTTGGGTACCATTTTCCATTTTTACTTTAGGGTTTTGTTTCTGTTTTTGGTTTGTGTTTGATGTTTGATCCATAAACCCTAATTTGGGCTTTAATTTGCATCCCTCTTGCATTTTCTTGCATAACATGACTTGTCTTTGCATTTTGTGCATTCTTGTGTTTCATTTGACATCTTAAGACATATAGGAAGCATCTTTGATCATTGCATCTCATATTTGCCATGTCATTTGTCTTGTATGATTCATAACTTTTCATGTTTGTTCATGCTCCTTAACTTGCATCATTTGCATTCATGATCTTGTATGAACATCCCCATTGTCTTGCCTCATGCTTGCAGCACCTCATATCATCACAATCATCATCAACATGCTTCTGGTTTTGCTTAGCATCATATCATTTCATCTCATCTTGCATTGCATTGCATTTTCTTTCTAACATTGCAGGTGGTAAGTAAACTTGAGAAGTGGATTTGCCTTCACTTCTCATACCCTTTCTTTTCATCTCTCTTGCATCCATTACTGCATTCTTATATGTGTTTGAGTTTGAGCTTGCTCATTCTTCTCCTTCCCACTTTCTTTCTTCAAGTGACTTGACTTCTTGAATGAAGCAAGTCACTTTGCTTCTTTTGATCCTGTTCATCTGCTTCCTGGTGGCTCCTTTGAAGATCTTCTTGTTTAAACCTCATAAACCTTAGGATCAACCAAGCATGACAATGAATTAGGGTTTTGATTAGTCTCCCCTCATAGTTTTTGCCTTTGTGTCTCTCTTTGAGTCTTCTCTTCTCATCTCATAATCAGGGACTAAACCCTAAAGGCTTTAAGACTTTGTGATTAAGCTTATGCCTGCATCCTTCTCTTAGGATGGAGTGCATAACTTTAATCCTAAGTCTTGAACCCTTTATGTGTTTAAATCTCTTAATCAATCCATCTAATAATTATCAAGACATTACACTTGTAACTTGGGCCTTGCATTAGGGTTCTAATTCTCCCTTAAGTGGTTAAGAAGGACTAACCCTAGTGTTAATGGACAAGTCCCTCTCAAGTTGTCTTACAAACAATAAAATTCACTTCATCATCATCATTAATCTAAGATCCATTTAATAAAGGCTTGTTTTGTCATGGGTTTAATCCTTAATCATGGATTAAGTTGAGGAGTCTTCCTCAACTTAAACATTCTCATCTATTATCCTTCTTTTAGGATGGTGTAATGAGTCTGTTTAATCCTTGATTATGGCTTAACCTCATTACTCAACACTAAACAAAATCACAAAAACATCTAAATAATCACAAGTAGGTTAATGATCTTAATCCTACATCAAAGGTGATTAAGTGTGAGAATCTGACTTCACACTTAAGGTATTCTCATTACCCCTAATCAGAGGGAAGATGTGATGAGTTTACTAAATCCATTGGTTTAGAATTAAGCTCATTATCCTATGACAAACTTCAAAAAGCAATAAAAGACTGAAAACTCAAAAACAAACAATAATCGTCTCCTCCGGGATTCTTTTCTCATCATCTTCACTCACAATCGAGAACTTGCTTCTTCCGTCTAATGCAAGACAGTCAGCATCTGTGCCAGACAGATCATACACTTGAGCATAGGCAAGTAAGCAGTTCACAAGTCAATTCACCTTTCAGTCTCTTTGGGTCGAACTACGGTGTTCTGACTTCCTCATTGCACGAGAGGATACGTAGGCATAACTTAACAGTTATCGAACAAAAGTCTCTGTATATTCCCCCTCTTTCCAACTTCATTCTTTTAGCCTCATTATCATGAGCATTTCACCTCTTTCTCTCTTACACTGACACTGTACATTTATACACATCACATTTCTTTACACTGACACCTGTACATTCCTTTCCAGCTATTTTATACACAGATTGCACTGACACTACCCCTTTAAAACACAAATCTTCTAAGCGTGGATCCCGTCGAGTACGACGGACAATCTGGGTGCTAATACCTTCCCAGGTTGTAACCAACCCCCTTTCTCAGTCTCTCTGGTTCGCAAACCGTCTTATCCATCTCTTTCTAGGTCTATGCAGCATTGCCTTTCCTCCGGGATAAAAATGCCTAGCTGGCGACTCTATTCATTCTCCAGTGAGTTCACAGCTGTGTGTTCTCACTGTTCCCTTCGCCGACCGTTCGCGTCTGTACCTTCATATGACCATGTTTCATTTGTCGGGAGCGACAGCCTGGCGACTCTGCTGGGGACCCTTATACTGCAACCAGGGCTTCTGGTTCTTTTTGTGGGTTCCTCCTAGCGCTTGATTGATTTGTGTTTACTGGGGTGTTATGTGCTTGTTTGTGCTTGTATTTATTTTTGTTTATTGCTTTATGTACAGTTGCTTTACTGCTTTCTTTACTGCATTTATATATCATACTGTCATTGTGCTGGCTGGATCTGGTTTTTTCTTTGGTGGGTGGGTATTTCATTGAGAGTTGAGGTCCTATACCTGGGACCTGAGTGACACCTAGGCTAGAGTGAATCATATTCTTTCCCATTCCATTTCGGTCTGGTGCGGGAATATGAAACACGGTTCAGATATGGGTTTCTTCTTGAGAACTCTGTGTTGCAGATTTCCTGCAATGCTAGGGCTATCTGGGAAGCCTGCTAAGTCTGGATGACCTTTTAGTATTGACCTTCAGAAACTGAGGTGAATTAGAGGAGGAACTTTTATGGTTATTGTAAACACTGTACCTCCGGGTTAGAAGTGTTTACACTTCTCATAACTGATCCAAGTCTGAAGATCCTTGTTCTAGATCATCACCTGTGAGGGGGTTGGGCTGTTTGCAGGTACCTTGACCTCAGAATACCCTGTCACTTTGACTTTGTTAAGAGTACTCCATGTTGGATAGTTCTTGTGATTCTGAACCCTGGACATGTGGCTCTTTATTTGAGTCCCCCACCCTGGTTACTGGATTTTTAGACCTCCATCTGGAATTCTTGAACACACATGGATCTATACCAAGGCAGTTTATCAGATCCAGCTCAGTCACAAACCCTTGCATATCATTTGCATACATACTCATTGCATCATATTAATATTTGCTTATTTGTGTTTCAGGGTATCCACCTTCATCTTTGGTTTTGGTTTTGACCCCATCTGCATCATTGACCTATCTCCACCAGCACTTGCTTCAGTTTGTCAGCCATACTTCAGTTACTAGCACTAGCCAGCCAGTGGCCCACTCCTCAGCATCTTCATCAGTACTTATCCTACTCAGTCTTCAGCATCATGGCTCCAAAGAAAAGCAACATCACCTATCATTTCTTCCAACCAGACTTATCAGACATCAGGAGGATCCAAACCCTGATCACTCCAGATCACATACCCTTGTTCAGGGAGAGTTATGGAGATATACTGGACATGGTTATGGATCTGGACCCTTCACAGAGGAGCCTCATCCACACCTGCATTCAGTTTTATGATCCTCCATTGAGATGTTTCACCTTTCAAGACTTTCAGTTGGGGCCTCTTCTGGAAGAATACTCATCATTGACTGGTCTGCCTATCAAAAGAGAAATCCCATTCAACCCTGAAATGGTCTTTCCCAGCAATGGAGAGGTGGCAAAAGCTTTGCACCTGGAACCTGTATTGATTGAACAGCATATGTCCTCTAAAGCTGGGATCCCTGGATTTCATCTGGACTTCCTGATTTCTCAAGCTAGTTTGAAGGCCTCCTCGGGGGAGTGGAAAGCTGTTTGTGCTCTATTGGCCTTGAGTGTATATGGAATTGTGTTGTTTGCAGATGAGCCTCGATTCATTAGCAAGAATGCAATCCACTTGTTCATCCTGAAGAACCCTGTGCCAACTTTACTGGGTGATCTCTATTACTCAGTACATCAGAGAAATGAGAAGCAGAGGGGAAGATTAGTGAGGATTTGTGCTCCATTATTCCATGCTTGGCTTCTCAGGCATCTACCCAGGACAGATGCATTTATCAATCCTCATCAGCAAAGCAACTGGGCTAAGAGGCTCACTACTCTCACTTCAGCAGATATCAGATGGTGCACTCAGAGCACCAAAGGCAGAGATATGATCACTAGCTGTGGGCACTTTCCCAATGTGCCTTTGATAGGAGTTAAGGGAAGTATCAACTACAACCCTCTGCTATTCAGGAGACAATTGGGCTATGCACTGGTTCATACTCCTAGGGAACAAGATTTGGTGGAGACCCTCTACTGTGAGAACAAGATTAGTCTGGCAACCGTTAGGCAGGCTGCCTGGGCCTGGGATCATGTTCAGACCAAGGGAATCACCATTCTGGGGAAGTGCAATAATGTGGCATCAGTCCAATATTATGAGTGGTCCCATGCTAGGGCCCAATTCTCTGGAATGCCCTTTACCATAGAAGACATGCCTGAGTCATCTTCAGCACCACCCCCTGCCACTATCAGTTTGGAAGAGTTTGAGAGCTTGAAGGAAAGAAATGAGAAGTTAACTCAAGCCTTGCAGAAGACCCTCCGGGAGAGGAGTGAAGGTGTGAGGGAAATTGAGAGATTGGAGAAGTTAAGAGTGGAACACTTGACCAAGATTGAGAAGTCTGGAGATTATATCAACAAGTCTAAGGCTGGTGAGCGGATTCTGAAGAATGCTTGTAAAGAAGCCCAGTTCCAGAGAGCAAGAACAGACTTATATTTGAAAGAGAGTCAGGCCAGGTGGGTCCGGATCACTGAGGCCCGTACTCTAGAAGACAAGAGAGCTCAAGACAAGATGGAGCAGATGGAAAAAGCCCTGGCAGCAGCCCAGGAGGAAATATCAGAGCTGAAAATCAAAGCAGGATTGAAGAGGTCAAAGGACCAAAGTCAGAACAAGAAGTTGACTGCAGCTGTTGCAACAAGAAACCTTCTCATTAGAAGTCTCACGGAGCATCCGGCTGATCCTGTGACCGAAGCACTTCTCAAGGAAGTTCGTGAGGATGAGTTTGGCCTTGGAGTTTGATCATTTGCTTGTTGTTGTTCCTTTTCCATGTACTTTTGCTTTTTGTGATGTATTTTGGCCCCTTTGAGGGTTTGTGTTGTAAAATGAACAAATTGTATTATTTCACTTTTGTAATATATCTGTGTTGGTTTCTATCTGGGTTCACATCAAAAGCAACTTCAACAGCATCATCTTCAAGGGTCTGGAAGGGTCAAAACTGAAGGCCAAACCGGATACCTTGAGAACAAATAAGCATAATTGCATTGCATACTAACCCTCTGTTTGTTTTGTAGGTTTTTGTTTTGTTATTGCTAACCTCTGTTGTGAATCTCAGGAATTATTGCTCGCCGCCGGGTATTTCCTCTCAACAGGCCTCACAGGTACCCAACTAGAAACAACCTTCCGGGAATCCAGATGGATCAGATGCAACAAGACCTTACGGAGGTCAGAAACCAGATGGCCAACGAAAGGTTGGAGATGAGAACTCAGATAACACAATTCATGGAAGTGATGAACAATTTAGCTCAAAGCCAGGAGAGGCTCAGAACTTTGGTAGAAGGAAGGAATCAAGAGGAGCCCCATGTGGGAACTGCTGGCACAAGTAACAACGAGAGGGTCCAACCTCATGTCAATCCACCAGTTTTTGGACCCCATCTCCATCCAGAGGCTAACATCCCAGTCAACATTCAAGGGACAGCCACAGCATCCAGAGTACTTCAAGAAGATCCTCAGGAGGACCAGTATACAGTAATGGGCGCCGGAGAGGAAACATATGACAGACGATTGGAAGAGATAGCTGAGAAGTTGAGGTCCTTGGAATCTCAAAATTCTTTGGGTTTCGACGTCATGGACATGGGGCTGGTAGACGGGGTCAGGATTCCCCATAAGTTCAAGCCTCCTTGTTTCGAAAAGTATAATGGGACTTCATGCCCCCGAACTCATTTGCAATCATTTCTGGGAAGGCTGAAGGCCTATACAATGGATGAGAAACTCTGGATGTTCTACTTCGAAGATAGCTTGACTGGAGCATCAAGGGAATGGTATTCCCATCTGACAAGAGCAACTATAAGATGCTGGAAGGACCTGGCAGAAGCCTTCATCAGGCAGTATCAGTATAATCTAGATATGGCACCCAACAGGACTCTCCTAATGGGAATGTCACAGTCTTCGAGGGAGAGCTTCAGAGAATATGCTCAAAGATGGAGGCAATTGGCTGCTGCCGTTCAACCACCAATGTCTGAGAGAGAAATGGCAGACATGTTTATGAACACTCTCCAGGGAACGTATATTGACAGGTTGGCTGCTTTATCCTCCACTAGCTTCGCAGATGTTGTCATAGCTGGGGAGAGAATTGAAAGCCTGTTAAAAATGGGCAAAATTTCCGACAATGGTGCAAGCTCGTCCAGTGGTACAAGAAAGCCTTTTGCAGGCCCGAGAAGAACTGGCGAGACCAATGCCATTCACACCAACAGGGGTAGGCCCCAATATGTTCAAAGGTCAATAGCAGCAGTCACTATCCCTGCTCCAGCTCATCCTCAGCCAGTCTATCAACCTCCTCAACAAAACTTCCAACAACAACCTCAGTATCAGCAGAATCAGTATCCCCCAAGAAACTTCAACAACAACAACTCCAACAACAACAATCAACAGAGGCCATTCCAACAGAGGCCATCTCAAGCTAACCGAGTGATCGACCCGATCCCAATGCCGTATGCTGCCTTGCTGCCACAACTTCTGAAACTCAACCTGGTTGAGCTAAGAACGTTGGCACCTCCGGATCCCAACAGTCTACCAAGGAACTATGACTCCAATGCTAGGTGTGCTTTCCATTCAAACGCACCTGGTCACAGTACAGAAAAATGCAGGGCTCTGCATATGAAGGTACAAGACTTGGTAGACTCCAAGGCTCTAAATTTTGCACCTCCGCCTAATGTCAATAAAAACCCAATGCCAAACCATGGTGGTCCCCGAATTAACGCTATTGAAGAAGACCAACCATCTTATTTGATAACTAGTGTGGATCAGATCCGGACACCATTGGTGGAAATCAAAGCTCAACTCCGTGAAAACCAGATATTTCCGGGGTGTGAACTAGGGTGTCCCTACTGCAATATTTCATGGAATGGGTGCGAAGACCTGAGGAATGGCATTGACAGCCTTATTCAGAGTGGCCTGCTACAGATCACTACATCATTCCCGACAAATCCGGCAAGTTCATCAGCAACGGTTTCAGAACCTCCTACAACTACAGCAACTATTGTTCCCGACAACTCACCAGCAACATCTGCAAGTACTTCATCTGTCCTCCCAAATGATCAGTTTTCAACAGTTCCTCCTGCTACAACTTCAGCTTCATTCCATTTCGACTTTCCATCAGCAACAACAACAGTCCTTCCGACAGTACCTCCTACGACACCAGCAATCAATCATGAAGATGTCTCTACTGTTACCATATTCTACGATCCTGAAAATAATTCCGCTTACCATTCAGAAGGTGCTGCTCCCACTAGAGCACCAGTTACAATCTTTTATGATCCACAAACAATTGCAGTCCCTTCAGCAGCAGCAATCAGTCCGGTCACTGTCACGGTGCCTGGACCAGTACCATATGAAAGCAATAGGGCCATCCCTTGGCACTATGGCTCTGACATATACTGTGAAGGAAAAAGAATCACTCTTGAAACATCAGCACCAGCACCACAAGTAGATAATGTGGGGGGAGGCGGAGGCTTCACTCGAAGCGGACGTCTCTTCGCCTCACAAGTTCAAAGACCTACTGCCGAAGCAGAAGCTGCTGCCAAGGCAAAGGGTAAAGGCCCGGTGCAGGAAGATCCAGTTGCCAAAGAAACCCTGAAGACTCCATTCGATCAGGAAGTTGATGAGTTTATGCGAATCATCAAAAAGAGTGACTACAAAATTGTGGATCAACTTCACCAGACGCCATCCAAAATCTCCATCCTCTCACTGCTTATGTGCTCCGAAGCCCATCGGAATGCACTACTTAAAGTCCTGCACACAGCTTACGTGCCTGAGGAGATTACTGTCAACCAATTGGAAACCGTGGTTGGTAATGTTACTGCTAGCAATGGGCTAGGGTTTACCAATTCTGACTTGACAGCGGATGGCCGTAACCACAACAAAGCCTTGCACATAACCATGGAATGCAAAGGAGCTGTCCTTTCTCATGTGCTGGTGGACACAGGCTCTTCCCTGAATGTCTTACCAAAGAAGGCTCTGGTGAAGCTTGAATATGATGGATTGGCATTGAGACCCAGCAACCTGGTAGTAAGAGCCTTTGATGGTTCTAAGAGATCGGTTCTGGGAGAGATTGAGCTGCCTGTGACAATTGGCCCGCAGACCTTTAAGACTATCTTTTATGTGATGGACATTCAGCCCGCCTACAGCTGTTTGTTGGGTAGACCCTGGATTCACGCCGTCGGCGCAATAACGTCTACCCTTCACCAAAAGTTAAAATTTGAATGGGAAGGCCAAGTTGTCACAATCTGTGGAGAGGAGGACATTTTTGTCAGCCACCTGGCAACCTATAAGTACATTGAAATGGATGGAGAGATCCATGAAACAATGAGCCAAGGTTTTGAAGCTTTGAATGTGAATGAAGCATCTGCTGTATCTGGTACTCCAATGTCATCATACCAACAAGCCCGGAAGGTTGTTGAAGAAGGAACTGCCCTAGGCTGGGGCAAGGTTTTAGCTGTGGAGGAGAAGAAGGACAAATTTGGGTTGGGTTACAGACCAACTCAACATCAAGCAAAGGCTGCTGCAGAGCCTGGTTTTGTCAGTGGGGGGATGCTTACCCCCGATGCTATCAACTGTTTGGAAGACGAGCTGGAAGAGGAGCGCAATCTGGAGAATTGGATTCGTCCAAAGATCCCGGGGAGCAGTGTCTCGAACTGGTCTTCCCAGGAAATTATAAGAGTTACTCATGCAGAGTAATTATTATTTCCTGTATTTTTTATATAGCATGCATCCAAGTCTCGCATCTTGCCCAAGATGACAAGACTCATTTTGTAACCAGGGCCATCTGTACTTTTGTGCAAACAAGATTAAATTAATGAAATATCAGACATCTTTTTGCAAACGAGTCCTTTTCTTTTATGCTCACTGTTTTTCCATTTTTCTTTTTGTACAAAAATAAATGGCGGTGTTTTCAAAATGATAACTTCATTTCACTTTTTTCTAAAGCAAGATTAAAATCAATCACTAAAATGAACAAACTTAACCCTTGCAGAGAGTGCCTTCCTGACTGCACCGACAACAGCACGGCTATGACATCGTATGACTTTGACAATCCAATCAATCAAGCTGATGAAAGGGTTGATGAAGAATATGAGCTTCCTGAAGAGCTAGCCAGGTTGTTAAGACAGGAGGAAAATGTTATTACTCCTCACCAGGAGGAGATTGAAATGATTAATCTTGGTACCGATGAAGACGTGAAAGAGGTTAAAATCGGGGCCTGCCTGCAAGACTCAGTGAAGAGACAGCTGATAGATCTGCTTCAAGAGTATGTTGATGTGTTTGCTTGGTCGTATCAAGATATGCCAGGGTTGGATACCGATATAGTTGTGCACAAGCTGCCTCTGAGGGAAGAATGCCCACCGGTCAAACAGAAGTTGCGCCGAACTCGCCCAGACATGGCTATGAAAATCAAGGAAGAGGTACAAAAGCAATGGGACGCCGGGTTCCTTGCTGTGACTAGCTACCCGCCGTGGGTTGCTAACATAGTACCTGTGCCTAAGAAGGACGGCAAAGTAAGAATGTGTGTTGATTACCGGGATCTGAACAGAGCCAGCCCGAAAGATGACTTCCCATTACCTCACATTGACGTATTGGTGGATAACACGGCTCAGTTCTCGGTATTCTCCTTCATGGATGGATTTTCAGGATATAATCAGATCAAGATGTCACCTGAAGACATGGAGAAGACAACATTCATTACACCGTGGGGCACGTTCTGTTACAAAGTGATGCCATTCGGACTGAAGAATGCTGGTGCCACATATCAACGGGCTATGGTGACATTGTTCCACGATATGATCCACAAAGAAATAGAATGTTATGTGGATGATATGATCGCCAAGTCCCTTACAGAGGAAGATCACCTGGTGAATCTGCTGAAGTTGTTCAAGCGCCTGAGGAAGTACCAGCTGAAGTTGAACCCCAACAAATGCACATTCGGGGTGCGATCCGCATACTCTTTTCGACCAGACTCGTCATGCTGACCTAGTACACACCCCATTGACTCTTCTAATACTGTTAAGTACATAATCAGAGGTCTTCCTTCAACTAGCGGCATGAGGATTGGAGGTTCTTGTAAGTATTCTTTGATCTTGTCAAAAGCCTTCTGGCAATCTTCGTTCCACCTGACCGTTTGTTCTTTTCTTAGCAGCTTGAACAAGGGTTCACAGGTTGCTGTGAGGTGAGATATGAACCGTGAGATGTAGTTCAATCGACCTAAGAACCCTCGAACTTCTTTCTCAGTTTTCGGTGCAGGCATCTCTTGAATAGCTTTGACTTTATCAGGGTCCACTTCAATCCCTTTCTCGCTTACAATAAAGCCCAGCAGCTACTGCCTAAGCAAAAAGTTTACCGACTGTGAACAGCGTTATTCACTACTCGAGAAAACTTGCTGTGCTTTAGCGTGGGCTGCTCGCCGACTGAGACAGTATATGTTGACCCACACTACCTTATTAATCTCAAAAATGGATCCAGTTAAGTACATTTTCGAGAAGCCAGCTCTTACCGGACGGGTTGCAAGATGGCAAATGATTCTCACCGAATATGACATACAGTACACATCTCAGAAAGCCATCAAGGGCAGTGTACTATCTGAATATCTTGCGGAGCAACCCATTGATGACTACCAGCCTATGAGGTTTGACTTCCCTGATGAAGACATCATGTTCATTAAAGCAAAAGATCACGAAGAGCCTATTCACACTGAAGGGCCTGACCCGGAGGAAGAATGGACTATGATGTTTGATGGGGCTGTTAACATGAATGGCCGTGGTGTTGGTGCAGTACTCATTACACCAAAAGGAGTTCACATGCCTTTCTCGGCAAAACTCACCTTTTCATGTACTAACAACGAAGCTGAATACGAAGCTTGCATTATGGGTCTTGAGGAAGCCATTGACCTCAGGATCAAAACATTGACCGTATTCGGAGATTCAGCTTTGGTAGTCAATCAAACCAACGGGAAATGGTACACCCACCAAGATCATCTGATACCTTACAGGGATTATACAAGGAGGTTACTGACTTTCTTCACAACAGTCAAGCTTGAGTATATCCCTCGAGACGAGAATCAGTTTGCAGATGCTCTTGCTACCATTTCATCCATGATCAAAGTTCAAGCTGCTAACTTTATACCTCAGATTTCAGTGTCCAGACTCAACAGACCAGCATATGTATTCGCAGCGGATGTTGTAAAAGATGATAAGCCTTGGTTCCATGACATTAAGTGCTTCTTGGAGGATCAAACATACCCACCTGGGGCATCTTCCAATGATAAGAAGACTTTGAGAAGGCTTGCTGGTAGTTTCTTTCTGAACACTGATGGGTCTTTATACAAGAGGAACTTTGACATGGTACTCCTCAGATGCGTTGATAAGACAGAAGCAGATTTGTTGATGCATGAAGTGCACGAAGGCTCTTTTGGTACCCATGCTGGAGGGCATGCCATGGCTAAGAAGTTGTTAAGATCAGGCTATTACTGGATCACGATGGATGCAGACTGTTGTGCTTACGCCAGGAAATGCCATAAATGCCAGATCTATGCGGATAAGGTGCATGTGCCTCCCAATCCTTTGAACATCATGTCTTCACCATGGCCCTTTGCTATGTGGGGCATTGATATGATTGGCAAGATTGAGCCGACTGCTTCAAACGGCCACAGATTCATCCTGGTTGCCATTGACTATTTCACCAAGTGGGTTGAAGCAGCCTCATATGCAAATGTTACAAGGCAAGTGGTAGCCAGATTTCTGAAAAGAGATATCATTTGTCGGTATGGAGTTCCTGAGCGAATCATTACTGATAATGGTTCCAATCTAAACAACAAAATGATGGCAGAGCTGTGCCGGGACTTCAAGATCCAACATCACAATTCTTCTCCTTACAGGCCAAAGATGAACGGCGCTGTTGAGGCAGCAAATAAGAATATTAAGAAGATTGTACAGAAGATGGTAATCACATACAAAGACTGGCATGAAATGCTACCGTTTGCCTTGCATGGGTACCGCACATCAATCAGAACATCCACTGGGGCAACACCGTACCAACTTGTATATGGTATGGAAGCAGTCCTACCTGTTGAAGTTGAATTACCCTCTCTACGAGTTTTGATGGATGTTAAGCTGAGTGAAGCAGAATGGGTTCGGTCCCGATACGAACAACTGAGTCTGATCGAAGAAAAGAGATTGGTTGCAATCTGCCATGGGCAGCTATATCAGAGGAGAATGAAGAGAGCCTTCGATCAGAAAGTCAGGCACCGAGAGTACCAAGTAGGGGATCTTGTGTTGAAAAGAATCCTCCCTCCTCATACAGACCACAGGGGCAAATGGACTCCAAATTATGAAGGACCATTTGTTGTGAAGAAAGTTTTCTCTGGTGGAGCACTGATGCTCAGCACCATGGATGGTGAAGATTTCCCGTCCCCTGTGAATTCAGATGCAGTTAAAAAATACTTCGCATAAAATGACCCGCTGGGCATAAAAACAGAATGTAAGTCCAGGCAAAAACAGGGCATCCCGGCGAGTCAAAAACAGAATAAAAGACTCGGGCAAAAGTAAGGGAAAATAAACAAAAAATGTACACCCGCTGAGTTGAAAAGCCGCATTTGACAGCTCAGGCAAAAATGGGTATCCCGATGGATTGAAAACCCGAAAGGGCGATCCATGCAAAATAAGGGAATAAGCGAACAACTGCATTCTGAATTCGTCTGTATCACCTACAACTCGGTAAGCTTCAAAGGATCAAGCTTCAATCAGAATCAACTCTCTCCAGAAAGCAAGACGAGAAGAACGTCATTGTCATACGAGTCATGGCAGGAGAGGAAGCTCCTTAAAGCGTCGTCAGCACCGCCGGCATTTTGTTTCTCAATTTGTAACAATCACCTCATTCCAGGAGATATGTTTCTTTGACTGTATCTTGCCAATTCAGGGCACATGAATTAATAAAATCAGATTTTTCAGTCATGTCATGTTTTTACATTTTGCAAGGAGCTGTCTGATATCTCTAAAATACAATTGCATAAGTACGGATGCCGTTCTCTAAAAATAAAAATACATGCTTACAGGGAATATACTTACTCTCGAAAGTACTTAACTCCTATGATGGAATCCAGTGAGGGATACCTCGGGACCTTTTGTACGTTCCATTATCTTTGCAGGATTGCAGGTATCCAGAATGCAACCTGGGGCATGCAGGTTACGTCTCAGCAAATAGGCGAATCATTATCAACTCGGTCTATCTTCCACATGGCACTAGAAGGTGCCCATTTCCCCAGCGGTGCTGCCAAATCAGCATACACTCAATCTCAGCATCCGAAATGCTCTATCCCCAGCTGAGTTGCTCCCCATTGCTTCCCCCAGCAAAGTTGCCAAATCAACTAACAGGTTTAACACTCAGGGTGTCTTCTCGCCAGCCGAGTTGCCTCTCGTTACTCTCCCCCAGCTGAGTTATCAACAGCATTCCCCAGCTGTAGTGCCAACCATCCTTCCTCAACAGGATGCAAAATTAGGGAATCATCTCCCCACAGAGCTCCAGCCTCTATTCAGAAGAGCAGCGCATGAAGGATCACAACAGAGTACAGAAAGCTTCTGCAAACCCCAGCTGGGTTTCTCATTTATAAGGATATGTCAATCGGTGGCATATACCCCCAAGCAGATACCTCATTAGATCTACCGATGATCTCATCCCCAGCTGGGATGTTCACTTCAAGCAGATCAACCCGAGATTTTCACAGCAACGGGATCCGAATCCCGGATCTGTGCCCCTTTGCATAATCATGGCATCCGCATCATATTCACCCCCCAGAGCGTAGCATTCCGTCCAATACGGAGCATTACGGCAAAAATCAAATACATAGCATAATCATAAGTCATGTTGTGAATTGAACGCTTGTGATTAGTAACCATTTATCAGAATACAGATTACTTTCCCCAAGAGTCCCCATCAGAGTCCCAGCAAAAGCAGCTGCCCTTTCAAATCTCAAACACCAGTATATACACCTTTTGGCACCCGTCCGTGTCATCTTTCCCCAAACAGGTCGTCTGAATACACCCTTTACAAATAAATCACCCTTATTGCAGATGTGTCCTGACACCCGTCCGTGTCATATCACCAGCAGAAAGCCAAAGACATCCTCTTTGCACTCACATATACTTATATACACCTTTCTTGACGCCCGTCCGTGTCGTATCCCCAGCGCAGTCGCTTACACTCTCATCACCCATATACTTGTTGATATCATACTTTTCTCTCTTGACACTCGTCCGTGTCGCTTTCCCCAGCAGTTAAAACACTCATCTATACAATACAATACTCACTACTCATGGTACACTTATACAGATACCCGTCCGTATCTTGTATACACCACCACTCATATCCCCGCAGATTCGACAGTAGTCCTTGTTCTTTGTTAACCAGTTGATACTCGTCCGTATCATCATCTCTGAACATGGGTCAGTTTGTTTCTACATGATACTCGTCCGTATCATAGTCTTAAGGATGCTCGTCCGCATCTTTAATCTATACACGATACCAAACACTTATACCTTTTGTTTCTTGGATGTAAACGCTCGTCCGTGTTTACTACTCCCCAGTAGATCACCAACAAATTTTCTTTTTATCTAACACTCGTCCTGTGTTATGATACCTCTGAGAGCAGCCGTACCCTGCTGAGTGGTCGTCCTCCACTTCTTGATGGTCGTCCTCCATCATGCTCATCCGATGGCCGTCCCCATCGTTGATTTTAGCAGCCGTCCCCTGCTAGGTGGTCGTCCTCCACCTTTTGATGATCGTCCTTCATCATTTTATCCAATGGCCGTCCCCATTGTTGATTTTGGTTATCTGGCATTCGTCCTATGTCATGACAAACCTCGAGAGCAGCCGTACCCTGCTGAGTGGTCGTCCTCCACTTCTTGATGGTCGTCCTCCATCATGCTCGCCCGATGGCCGTCCCCATCGTTGACCTTTTCTATCCGATGGCCGTCCCCATCGTTGATATTTTTTTCGGCAGCCGTACCCTGCCTGGTGGTCGTCCTCCACCTTTGATGGCCGTCCCCATCATATTTCTTTTATACCCAACAGAGCAGCCGTCCCCTGCTAGGTGACCGTCCTTCACCTTTGATGGCCGTACCCCATCATCTGTTTATTTCATTCATTCTTTAACCCGATGGCCGTCCCCGTCGTGGTCCCTTTTCCTTTTTAATCCGATGGCCGTCCCCATCGTTGGTTACTTTACCTTTATGAACTTGATGGCCGTCCCCGTCATGTTTCATTAACCCCCAGAGAACTTTGCAGCTTTATCTTGATGGCCGTCCCCATCATAATATCCTATTTTCCCCAGCTAGTCGGCCGTCCCCGTCTTAGCTTTACTTGTTTTATCCCCAGCATGTCGGCCGTCCCCGTCATTGCTTTATTTTCTGCATTTTATCCCAGCATGTCGGCCGTCCCCGTCATCGCTCTCTACCCAGCAGTCGTCCTCTGCTCGACGGTCGTCCTCCGTCGCCCACACTTTACAATATACTTTATTTTGCTTTTACAATCTATATCCCTTTTCTTCTTCATTCTGTGAGTGCAAATTTTGGACTGTCTTTGGTATTCAACCACAAGTTATCTTGTTCGCCTGTTAAGCCGTCGCTTACAACCTGCACAGCTAACTCATGTTTGAATAGGGGCAGCTGTAAACACCCCAAATTTGCCCTCACTCATTCACACCATGGCTTGTGATCATTCTCATATGCATAAGTACAATCATGTCATCTCACATCTCATTTTTTATCCACTGCATAGCTTTCAAGGCATCTGCACCTAGGGTTTGTGATCTGAGCAATCCCAAAGCATCTTGAGCCACTCCAAAGGCCACTAATCAACTCAAAGGGGTCCATGTGTGTTCTTATATCATATTCCATCTCCTCAAAGTCAAAAATGCAGAGGAATCACAAGAGCTAGGGTTTGAGTGGATGCAGAGCCAGGTTGAACTACACAGTTGACTGAAAATTAGGGTTTTGGTTTCAGAGGTCATAACCCCAAATTTTTTGGTCATTCTTGTTTCCATTGATCTCTATATGGTATAGGGAGTATGCATATCAATTTTCATGAAGAAATTCCATGGGGAAGTCATCTGATCAAGAGTTGACTTTCTAGACAAGTCAGTGCAAAATCAGGGCATCTGAGGCCCCCAATGACCCAACCAATGGGTGATCTTCATCATTTTGAGTGTATATGGTCTTTATTTGATCATGGAAGAAGATTGAAGTTCATAGAAATCAAGAATTTGGGGTTTTTGCAAATGTTGACTTTTTGGGCATAGTTGACTTTTCAAGAATGCATCATTTTAGGTCATTTTTCAAGCCATGATTTTGGATCCAAAAATGCTTCAAATGGAAAAACTTTGGTCATGAAAGTTGTAGATCTCATCTTTCCCTTTTCAAAAAGTACAAGAACATGATCAAACTCTTCTTGGATCAAAAGTTATGGTGTGGCAAAGTTGGCAAAAATCACTAAAATTCAAGTTATGCACCAAATGGAAATTTTGCAAAACCTTGTACCAATGCATATTGTGACCTCTAATTCATTTCAAACCATTGCATAAACATTCCCTAAGTCCCAAAATCAGATTTGAACCAAAGGAATCACATGTTTGTATGGCCCTTGGAGCAAAATCTTTCCATGTGAACAAAGGAAGCCAAGTTGCAAAACTCATGATCACATCTCACCAACTTGATGCATTGGCTGCTGAACCAAACTAGCTCCATACACACATCATGCTGCGCAGCCCCATGCTCATTGTACTTAGCTAGAGTTTAGCCCATGCCTTCTCTTACAAGAAGTGGACTTTTTGCAAAAGTTGCCTTACCAATCAATAAAGGGCATGTCTTGTCAACTGACCAATGAGAGAGAAATATGTGGACAGTTTGCAAGCTAAACATATGAAGAAGCAAGGCTGAAACAATCCCATTCATGACATACACAAAACACTCCCCTCTTGCAAGTTCCTTCGAATTCCTCTCCACAGCCACAAAACACTAAAACTATCTTCATCAATCATCTCACCACACTTCATAGATCATCCAGCACCAAGAACCAAAGCCTGTAATAGCAAGAACACTCCATAACCATTTCACACTCCATTTTGCAGTTTCATTCGAAACTCTCATCCTAGCTCACAAACACACAAACAAACACCACAAACCTTCTCCATTCATCATCAGGACCTCAAACCTTCATTCACCATGGCCTGAATCAGTCAGAATCACCATAGCCATTGTTGACTGAGCTTGAAGCAGTTCCTTTCGAAACTCATTATCCAGCCAGCACAAACTCATTTTGAGCATTCAAACATCATCAAGGGGTTCTAAGGAGTAGATTGCACATAAAGAGAAGGCCAGAAAGTCCTCAAGTGGAAAGCTTCAAATCTCAGGTAGTCTGAAATTTATTTTTCCAGAAATCATTTCTCTTGTTACAAACTTGTTCTATGTGATTCACTGATCATCCTGATGCTTTTAGTTTTTGAAATGGTTGTGATTTGAGCATTTAATTTGTCTCTGAAGCTTGCGTGCCCTAGAACTTGTTCTCTTCGATTCAGTTGATTTAGGAAGAATAAATTTGTTTTAGGATAGGGGTTTGATTCGTGAGGATGTGAGGAACATTTCCATGGTTTTAGATTTCATTTTGGTGACCTAGGGAAGGATTTGAAGTTTTCTCAGATGAGAGCTGGCCGGAGAAGACGACCGGAAGTCTTCTCCGGCAGCCTGAAAGTAATTAGTGAGGTTAATTAGGGTTAGGGCAAAGTTTAAACGTGAGCCATTGGATTTCGTTTTCCGCGCGTGAATGGAAGGTCTGGATCGTTTCATTAAGTTTTAATTATGAATTAATATTTAATTAATCAGGATTAGGTTGGTTTGAATCTGGGCCGTCCAGATGCGCGCCCAGTCAACCCCTTTTAACCCAGCAGCTCATCTCAGCCTCTCATTTAGATTACTTCAGTTTTATTTAGTTTTTATTCATTTTCTTTCCATTTATTTTGCACAATTATTTTAAAATAGTAAAAAACACTTAAAAATTATGAAACTTTTTCTTTAAAGTTTAATTAATTTTTAAGACCCAAAAACATTTTTTATTTTTATTTTTATCATTAAAAAAGTATTTTTAAATATTTAAAAGATTATTTTTAATTGATTAATGAGAATTAATTAATTAAAAATACTTTTAGGTATTTAAAAATTACAAAAAAATTCATGAAATGTCCTAAGACATTTAGAAACATTGTCCAACCTTCAAACCAAATTTCTTTTTTGATCTTGATGCATTTTAATAATTTTTCATTGAATTAAATCATATTTTGTGCATTATTTTGATCATAAGTTCAAAAATTCATTTCTGTCAATTGGTGAAGGTTGAGACATTGGTTCTTCTTGCATTGTTTTGTGTTTAGCATGTAGTTTCTAGGGTAAAAAGGCCATGAATTGTTCTTGCATTTTCAAATTGTTTGGCATTTACTTTGTTAAGAACCCTAAAAAACCCTAATAACTTAGAAAATTCATATCTTGAGTTTGGTTAAGAGTTGAGAGCTCCCCTTTGGGCAGTGGTTCATTATAGGTCTAGGGTTTCCTTGGGTACCATTTTCCATTTTTACTTTAGGGTTTTGTTTCTGTTTTTGGTTTGTGTTTGATGTTTGATCCATAAACCCTAATTTGGGCTTTAATTTGCATCCCTCTTGCATTTTCTTGCATAACATGACTTGTCTTTGCATTTTGTGCATTCTTGTGTTTCATTTGACATCTTAAGACATATAGGAAGCATCTTTGATCATTGCATCTCATATTTGCCATGTCATTTGTCTTGTATGATTCATAACTTTTCATGTTTGTTCATGCTCCTTAACTTGCATCATTTGCATTCATGATCTTGTATGAACATCCCCATTGTCTTGCCTCATGCTTGCAGCACCTCATATCATCACAATCATCATCAACATGCTTCTGGTTTTGCTTAGCATCATATCATTTCATCTCATCTTGCATTGCATTGCATTTTCTTTCTAACATTGCAGGTGGTAAGTAAACTTGAGAAGTGGATTTGCCTTCACTTCTCATACCCTTTCTTTTCATCTCTCTTGCATCCATTACTGCATTCTTATATGTGTTTGAGTTTGAGCTTGCTCATTCTTATCCTTCCCACTTTCTTTCTTCAAGTGACTTGACTTCTTGAATGAAGCAAGTCACTTTGCTTCTTTTGATCCTGTTCATCTGCTTCCTGGTGGCTCCTTTGAAGATCTTCTTGTTTAAACCTCATAAACCTTAGGATCAACCAAGCATGACAATGAATTAGGGTTTTGATTAGTCTCCCCTCATAGTTTTTGCCTTTGTGTCTCTCTTTGAGTCTTCTCTTCTCATCTCATAATCAGGGACTAAACCCTAAAGGCTTTAAGACTTTGTGATTAAGCTTATGCCTGCATCCTTCTCTTAGGATGGAGTGCATAACTTTAATCCTAAGTCTTGAACCCTTTATGTGTTTAAATCTCTTAATCAATCCATCTAATAATTATCAAGACATTACACTTGTAACTTGGGCCTTGCATTAGGGTTCTAATTCTCCCTTAAGTGGTTAAGAAGGACTAACCCTAGTGTTAATGGACAAGTCCCTCTCAAGTTGTCTTACAAACAATAAAATTCACTTCATCATCATCATTAATCTAAGATCCATTTAATAAAGGCTTGTTTTGTCATGGGTTTAATCCTTAATCATGGATTAAGTTGAGGAGTCTTCCTCAACTTAAACATTCTCATCTATTATCCTTCTTTTAGGATGGTGTAATGAGTCTGTTTAATCCTTGATTATGGCTTAACCTCATTACTCAACACTAAACAAAATCACAAAAACATCTAAATAATCACAAGTAGGTTAATGATCTTAATCCTACATCAAAGGTGATTAATTGTGAGAATCTGACTTCACACTTAAGGTATTCTCATTACCCCTAATCAGAGGGAAGATGTGATGAGTTTACTAAATCCATTGGTTTAGACTTAAGCTCATTATCCTATGACAAACTTCAAAAAGCAATAAAAGACTGAAAACTCAAAAACAAACAATAATCGTCTCCTCCGGGATTCTTTTCTCATCATCTTCACTCACAATCGAGAACTTGCTTCTTCCGTCTAATGCAAGACAGTCAGCATCTGTGCCAGACAGATCATACACTTGAGCATAGGCAAGTAAGCAGTTCACAAGTCAATTCACCTTTCAGTCTCTTTGGGTCGAACTACGGTGTTCTGACTTCCTCATTGCACGAGAGGATACGTAGGCATAACTTAACAGTTATCGAACAAAAGTCTCTGTATATTCCCCCTCTTTCCAGCTTCATTCTTTTAGCCTCATTATCATGAGCATTTCACCTCTTTCTCTCTTACACTGACACTGTACATTTATACACATCACATTTCTTTACACTGACACCTGTACATTCCTTTCCAGCTATTTTATACACAGATTGCACTGACACTACCCCTTTAAAACACAAATCTTCTCAGCGTGGATCCCGTCGAGTACGACGGACAATCTGGGTGCTAATACCTTCCCAGGTTGTAACCAACCCCCTTTCTCAGTCTCTCTGGTTCGCAAACCGTCTTATCCATATCTTTCTAGGTCTATGCAGCATTGCCTTTCCTCCGGGATAAAAATGCCTAGCTGGCGACTCTATTCATTCTCCAGTGAGTTCACGGCTGTGTGTTCTCACTGTTCCCTTCGCCGACCGTTCGCGTCTGTACCTTCATATGACCATGTTTCATTTGTCGGGAGCGACACCAGCACATGATAATGACAGTATGAAAATGCATAAAGACTGTAAAGGAAAGCAATAAATAAAGCTGTACAGAAAGCAATAAATAAAGAAAATAAACAAAGCACAAGTAGCACATAACACCCCCGTAAACACAAATCAAACAAGCTCTAGGAGGAACCCACAAAAAGAACCAGAAGCCCTGGTTGCAATATAAGGGTCCCCAGCAGAGTCGCCAAGCTGTCGCTCCCACTAAAAGACTCCTGGTCAGGTAGGGTACAGACGCGAACGGTCGGCGAGAGGAAGAGATGAAAATGAAATTAATAGAGTCTCCATCTAGGCATTTTTATCCCGAAGGAAAGGTAATGCTGCATAAACCTGGAAAAGATATGGACAAGACGGTCGCGAACCAGAGAAACTGAGAAAGGGGGTTGGTTACAACCTGGGAAGGTATTAGCACCCAGATTGTCTGTCGTACTCGACGGGATCCACGCTTGAAAGATTGTGTTTAAAGGGGGTAGTGTCTGTGCTATCTGTGTGCAAAAGCTGGAAGAGGATATACAAGTTTTAGTGTAAGAAAGTGAAGTGAAGTGCTCAGGAATGAGGCTTAAAGAGAATAATGCTGGAAGAGGGGGGAAGAGACAGAGACTTTTGTTCGATGACAGTTAAGTTATTCCTACGTATCCTCTCGTGCAATGAGGAAGTCAGAACACCGTAGTTCGACTCAAAGAGACTGAAAGATAAATTGACTTGTGAACTGCTTACTTATCTATGCTCAAGTGTATGACTTGTCTGGCTCAGGTGCTAACTGTCTTGCATTAGACGGAAGAAGCGAGTTCTCATTTGTGAGTGAAGATGATGAGAAAAGAATCCCGAAAGAGACGATTATTGTTGGTTTTTGTGTTTTCAGTCTTTTATTGCTTTTTGTGTTTGTCATAAGTTAATGAGCTTAAGCCTAAACCAAGGGTTAGTAAACTCATCATATCCTCCCTCTGATTAGGGATAATGAGAAAACCTTAAGTATGAGATAAGAACCTCAAACTTAATTACCATGATGTAGGATTAAGATCATTAACCTACTTGTGATTATTTAGATGTTTTTGAGTTTTTGTTTAGTGTTAAGTAATGCGTTTAAGCCATAATCAAGGATTAGTGAACCCATTACACCATCCTAATAGAAGGATAATAGATGAGAGCACTTAAGCTGAGGAAGATACCTCAACTTAATCCATGATTAGGGATTAACCTCATGACAAAACAAACCTTTATTAAAGTGGATTTTAATTAAGGATGAGATTAAGAAGTGAGTTTTAGGGTTTGTAAGACAACTTGAGGGGGACTTGTCCATTAACACTAGGGATAGTCCTTCTTAACCAATTAAGGAAGAATTAGAACCCTAATGCAAGGCCCAAGTTACAAGTTAATGTCTTGGTGATTATTAAGATGGATTGATTAAGAGGTTTAAACAAATTAAGGGTTTAACACTTAGGATTAAAGTTATACACTCCATCCTAAGAGAAAGATGCAGGCATAACCCTAATCACAAAGTCTTAAAACCTTAAAGGTTTAGTCTCTGATTATGAGATGAGAAGAGAGACACAAAGGAGACACAAAGGTAAAAACTAAATGGGGACTAATCAAAACCCTAATTATTATCATGCTTGGATGTTCCTATGGTTTGTAAGGCTTGCAAGAGATCTTCAGAGAAGCAGTGGGACACAAAGTTACAAAAACAGTGGGACGCCGGTTTCCTTGCTGTAACTAGTTACCCGTCGTGGGTCGCTAATATTGTACCAGTGCCTAAGAAGGATGGCAAAGTACAGATGTGTGTGGATTACCGGGATCTGAACAGAGCTAGCCCGAAAGATGACTTCCCTTTACCTCACATTGATGTATTGGTCGACAACACAACTCAGTTCTCGGTATTCTCTTTCATGGATTGATTTTCCGGGTATAATCAGATCAGGATGTCACCCGAAGACATGGAGAAAACTACCTTCATCAAACCTTGGGGCACTTTCTGTTACAAGGTAATGCCTTTTGGACTGAAGAATGCCAGTGCTACTTATCAACGGGCTATGGTAACATTATTCCACGACATGATCCACAAAGAAATTGAATGTTACGTGGATGACATGATTGCCAAGTCCCTCACTGAAGAAGATCATCTGGTAAATCTGCTAAAGTTGTTCAAGCGTCTGAGAAAGTATTAGTTGAAGCTAAACCCCAACAAATGCACATTCGGGGTACGGTTCGGTAAAGTGTTGGGATTCATTGTAAGTGAAAAAGGAATTGAAGTTGATCCTAACAAAGTCAAAGCCATTCAGGAGATGCCTGCACCTAGGACTGAAAAGGAAGTTCGGGGGTTCTTAGGTAGGTTGAACTACATTTCAAGGTTTATATCTCACCTTACTGCAACCTGTGAGCCCCTGTTCAAATTGTTAAGAAAAGAAAAAATGGTCAGGTGGAATGAAGATTGTCAGAAGGCTTTTGACAAAATCAAGGAGTACCTGCAAGAACCTCCGATTCTTATGCCTCCAGTTGAAGGAAGACCTCTAATAATGTACCTGACAGTATTAGAATGATCAATGAGGTGTGTGTTGGGCCAACATGACGAGTCTGGTTGAAAAGAGTATGCAATATACTACCTAAGCAAAAAGTTTACCGGCTGTGAACAACGTTATTCACTGCTCGAGAAAACTTTTTGTGCTTTAGCGTAGGCTGCTCGCCGACTAAGGCAGTATATGTTGACCCACACTACCTTGTTGATTTCAAAGATGGATCCAGTCAAGTACATATTCGAGAAGCCAGCACTTACCAGAAGGGTTGCAAGATGGCAAATGATTCTGACAGAGTATGACATTCAATACACATCTCAAAAGGCCATCAAGGGCAGTGTACTGTCTGACTATCTAGCTGAGCAACCCATTGATGATTACCAACCAATGAGATTTGACTTCCCTGATGAAGACATCATGTTCCTGAAAGCAAAAGATCATGAAGATCCTGTTCACACTGACGGGCCTGACCCGGAAGAAGAATGGACAATGATGTTTGATGGGGCTGTCAATATGAACGGTCGTGGAGTTGGTGTAGTGATTTTTACACCTAAAGGGGTTCATATGCCTTTCTCGGCAAAACTCACCTTTTCATGTACTAACAACGAAGCTGAATACGAAGCATGTATCATGGGTCTTGAGGAAGCCATTGACCTCAGGATCAAGACATTAACTGTATTCGGAGATTCAGCTTTGGTAATCAATCAGACAAATGACAAATGGTACACTCACCAAGAGAATCTAATTCCATACCGTGACTATACGAGGAGATTATTGAATTTCTTCATAACATTCAAACTTGAGTACATCCCTCGAGACGAGAATCAGTTCGCAGAAGCTTTGGCTACCATTTCCTCCATGATCAAGGTTCAGACTGCAAATTATGTGCCTCGGATTTTGGTATCCAGATTTGACCGACCAACATACGTTTTCTCCGTGGACATTGCTAAAGATGACAAGCCTTGGTTCCATGACATCAAAAGCTTCTTAGAGGATCAAACATACCCACCTGGGGCATCATCCAATGATAAGAAGACATTGAGAAGGCTGGCTGGTAGTTTCTTCCTGAATGCTGATGGTTCATTATACAAGCGAAACTTTGATATGGTGCTTCTCATATGTGTTGATAAGAAAGAAGCAGACTTGCTGATGCACGAGGTGCATGAAGGATCTTTTGGTACCCATGCTGGAGGACATGTAATGGCTAAGAAATTGTTAAGATCAGGCTACTACTGGATCACAATGGATGCAGACTGTTGTGCCTATGCCAGAAAGTGTCATAAATGCCAGATTTATGCAGACAAAGTACATGTGCCTCCAAATCCTTTGAATGTAATGTCTTCACCTTGGCCTTTTGCCATGTGGGGCATTGACATGATTTGAAAGAATGAACCGACTGCTTCAAATGGCCACAGATTCATCCTGGTAGCCATTGATTATTTCACCAAATGGGTCGAAGCAACTTTGTATGCAAACGTCACCAGACAAGTGGTGGCCAGATTTCTGAAAAGAGACATCATCTGTCGATATGGAGTACCCGAGCGAATCATTACTGATAATGGTTCCAATTTGAACAACAAAATGATGGAAGAACTGTGCCGGGACTTCAAGATCCAACATCACAACTCTTCTCCCTACAGGACAAAGATGAACGGCGTTGTTGAGGCGGCTAACAAAAACATCAAGAAGATTGTGCAAAAGATAGTGGTTATATACAAATACTGGCATGAGATGCTACCATTTGCCTTGCATGGGTACCGAACCTCAATCAGAACATCCACTGGGGCAACACCATATCAGCTTGTGTATGGTATGGAAGCTGTCCTACCTGTTGAAGTTGAATTACCCTCCTTACGGGTACTGATGATGTCAAGCTGAATGAAGCAGAATGGGTCCGTTCTCGGTACAATCAACTGAATTTGATCGAAGAGAAGAGATTAGCTGCAATCTGTCATGGGCAGCTATATCAGAAGAGAATGAAGAAAGCCTTCGATCAGAAAGTCAGGCTTCGGGAATACCAAGTGGGAGATCTTGTGCTGAAGAGGCTCCTTCCTCCTCATACAGACCATAGAGGCAAGTGGACTCCGAACTATGATGGTCCATTCATAGTAAAGAAGGTTTTCTCTGGTGGAGCACTGATGCTCACTACTATGGATGGTGAAGATTTCTTATCCCCTGTGAATTCATATGCAGTTAAAAAATACTTCGCATAAAAAGACCCAATAGACATAAAAACAGAATATAAGTCCAGGCAAAAATAGGGCATCCCGGTGAGTCAAAAATATAATAAAAGACTCGGGCAAAAATAAGGGAAAAATAAAAAAAATGTACACCCGCTGAGTTGAAAAGCCGCATTGGACAGCTCAGGCAAAAATGGGTATCCCGGTGGATTGAAAACCCGAAAGGGCGATCCACGCAAAATTAGGGAATAAGCGAACAACTGCGTTCTGAATTTGTCTGTATCACCTACAACACGGAAAGTTTCGGAAGGATAAAGCATCGGTCAGAACCAACCTTCTTCAGAAAGCAAGATAAGAAGAACGTCAAGGTCATATGGGTCATAGCAAAGGAAGCTCACCGGAGCGTCGTCAACATTGCCAGCACCTTTACTTTTCTCAATTTGTAACAATCTCCTCATTTCAGGGGATCTGTTTCTTTGACTGTATTTGCCAATTCAGGGCACCCAGATTAATAAAATCAGAATTTTCAGTCACACTTCGTTTCGTACATTTTTGTTTCCGTTTGCAAAATGTCCAGTATCCATGATATAATATTTGCATAAAACAAATGAGCCATCTTTAATAAATGCTTGCAGGAAAGATATTTACTCTCAGGAATATCTAACTCCTATGACGGAATCCGGTAAGGGATACCTCGGGACACTCGTGCGTTTCTTTGTCTTAACAGGTTTGCAGGTATTCAAATGTGCAACATGGGGCATGCCCAGCATCACTTCCCCAGCACATCTCCTCCAAGCGGTATCCGGAATACTTTTCCCAGCGGAGTTGCCAAAGCCTCCTCATCCCTAGCCAGGATCCCCACAGAGTCCTCTAAGAAGATCGTTCAGTGATCTTTTCTTTTCCCAATAGAGTTGTCAAAGCATCCCCAGCCGGGATCCCCACAGATATCTATAGGAAGATCGTTCAATGATCTTTCTTCCCCCCAGAGCGCCAGATCTCTCCAAGACAAAGGAGCCATCTCCCCACAGAGTTCCAGCCTCCTCCAAAAGAGCAATGCTTGAAGTTCTCACACAAAAAAGTGAAGGAAGCTTCTTCATCCCCAGCTGGGATATCTCCTTACAGGATAGATTTATCAATAATCTATTTCCCCAAGCAGAGCCATATATCTTATCAGATCTACCAATGATCTCACCCCCAGCTGGGATTCTTCAAGCAGATCAGCCAGAGATCTCCACAGCAGCAGGATCCGAACCCCTGATCGGTTTCTTTTGCATAATCATAGCATTCGCATCATATTTCCCCACAAAGCGTAGCATTCTGTTTAATACGGAGCATTACAGCAAAAATCAAACATATTGCATGATCACAAGTCAAGTTCGAACCAGTCACCTGTAAATACCAACAGTACCTCATCAACAATATACAAAATACATCCTTTGTACATAAAAGCCAAAACGTCCCTTTGCACTCTCAAATACAGATACATGCTCCTCTTGACACTCGTCTGTGTCATCATTCACCAGTAAAGTCACCAGAACACTTTCTACCAGCAGATACTTATCCACAACATGTTCTTCTCGACACTCGTCCGTGTCATCTCATATCTCCCCACAGAAAGCCAAAGCGTCCCCTTTGCACTCTCCAACAGATACATGTTCATATACACCCTGTCGACACCCGTCTGTGTCATATCATTCCCCTGCAGATATAAACCACAAACACCCTCTCAAATACAGAAACCTATACACACTCTCTTGACACCCGTCCGTGTCACCGCTCCCCAGCATGGTTGCCTAAACACTTGTTGTAAACCAAACACCTGTTTATAATACACTCCTTTTTGACACTCGTCCGTGTCATCCTATTCCCCATAGATCACCAGATTACCTCATAAGCCCATAACTTATACACTTCCTTTTATGACACCCGTCTGTGTCATACTCATCCCCAGCAAGTTGAACACCCTTCAGTGTCTTGCTCATACTTCACAATACTTGTTTTACTTATACAGATACTCGTCCGTATCTTGTATATACACTTGTTCCCCACAGATTCGACACTCGTCCGTGTTCTTTGTTGACAAGTTGGTACTCGTATGTATCATCATCTCAAAACACGCGTCAGCGTTTGTTTCTACCGATACTCGTCAGTATCATAGTCTTAAGGATGCTCGTCCGCATCTTTAATCTATTCATAGTGTCAAACACGTATACCTTTTATTTCTTGAGCGTAAGCACTCGTCCGTGTTTACCATTCCCCAGTAAGAAGTAATCTTTCTTTTATCTGACATTCGTCCTATGTCATGATACTTTCGGCAGTCGTACCCTTCTAGGTGATCGTCCTTTACCTTTGGATGACCGTCCCTCATCCTTTCCCCAGCGGAGTCTCCATTATTGGGACCCTTTTCTATCCGACATTCGTCCTATGTCGTGATATTTAGCATTCGTCCCCTGCTAGGTGATCGTCCTTCACTCTTTTGAGGATCGTCCTTCATCATGTTATCCGATGGCCGTCCCCGTCGTTGATCTTGTTATCTGGCATTCGTCCTATGTCATGATAAGCCCTGAGAGCAGCCGTACCCTGCTAGGTGATCGTCCTTCACCTCTTGATGATCGTCCTTCATCATGCTTATCCGATGGCCGTCCCCATCGTCGACTTTTTCCATCTGACATTCGTCCTATGTCGTGATAAAGAGCAGCCGTCCCCTGCTAGGTGATCGTCCTTCACCTTTGATGACCGTCCCTCATCAATATTTCATTTATTCTTTAACCCGATGGCCGTCCCCGTCGTAGTCCCTTTTCATTTTCCTGATGATCGTCCTTCATCAGTTTAGCCCGATGGCCGTCCCCATCGTTGTTTACCTTAATTTGCAAACCTGATGGCCGTCCCCATCATTGCCTTTATTTTAATCCCCAAAGAACCTTGTTACTTTGCTTGGTGGCCGTCCCCATCATAATATCTTTATTTCCCCAGCATATCGGTCGTCCCCGTCATTGCTCTATCCCCAACAGTCGTCCTCTGCTCGATGGTCGTCCTCCATCGCCCGCACTCTATAATCATACTTTACTTTCTTTTCTTCTTCTCCCCAGTGAGTGCAAATTTCGGACTGTCTTTGGTATTCAACCACGAGTTATCTTGTTTGTCTGCTAAGCCAGGCGCTTACATCCTGCACAACTAACTCATGCTTGAATAGGGGCAGCTGTAAACACCCCAAATTTTCCCTCACTAAGTTCACACCATGGCTTGTGATCTTTCATATTTTCATAAGCATAAGCATATCATTTCATATTGTATCTTTGTTTCATCTGCATAGTTCAAATTCATCTGCATCTAGGGTTTGTGATCTGAGCAATCCAAGGATCCATCTAGACCACTCCAAAGGTCTCCAACCATTCCAAGAGGGTCCATGTATGTTCAATCATCATTTTACATCCCTCAAAGATCAAGGAAGTCAAAGAATCACAAGAACTTGGAAAGCATGGAAGCTGAGCTAGGGTTTCACTACACAGATGACCTGAAATTAGGGTTTTGGTTTCAGAGGCCATAACTCCAAATTTTTTGGCCATTCTTGTTTCTAAGGGTCTCAATATGTTATAAGGATCATGTGTACCAAGTTTGATGAAGAAATTCATTGTGGAAGTCATCTGTTCACTGGGTAACTTCTTGAGCAAGTCAGAGCAAAATCAGGGCATCTGAGGCCCCCAACAATGGAACCGAAGTGGATTTTTCATCAAATTGAAGTTATATGATCTTTATTTGATCATTGAAGTGCTTAGAAGTTCACAAAATTGAAGAAAAGTGAGCTAAACCAAAAGTTGCCAAAAATGGAAATGACTTGTAATGGAAACTTTCCATTTTGGGAAAGTTTTTCAACCTCCTCTTTCTCAACCAAAAATGCTTCAAATGAAAAATTGTTGGTCATGAAAGTTGTGATTGGATCATTACCTTTTCAAAAAGTACAAGAACAAGTTCTAATTCATTATGGAACTCAAGTTATGGCTTGTCAAAGTTGGCAAAAATCACATAATTTCAAGTTTCATGCCAAAGAGGATTTTTTGCAAAACCACTTGCCAAGCTATTTTGTGACTTCAAACACACTTCTAAGCATCATAACAACATAGAACATTGCCTAAAAGTCATAACTGGCCAAAGAATCTCAAGTTTTCATGGCTTGCACATCTAGAATTTCAAAAGGGGCCAAAACTTCATGAATTTGCAAAAGGGAACATAACCTTTCATCCACTTGCTGAATTGCCACAAAATGGATTCTATGGACCTCCTTGATCTCAGCTGCACCAAGACAAGCCAAAAAGCCAGCTGCAAGAATGCGCATACCTCAAGTACAAGTCATGTTGACATTTTGGCAACTTGCCCATACCAATCACCATAGGCCACTACCCACTCTCTGACCTATCACAACTTGTTATGTGGATCAAACCCAAGCCATAACACACAACAAGCCAGCCTGAAACCTCAGATTGCTCAAGTTCCCAAAATCTCTCCATTTTTGTAAAAGCCTTCGAAACACACAGCACACTCACTCAATCTTCAAACTTCTTTCACCATTCATCTCAGAATCATCTATAGAACACAAAGCAACCATTGAAACAACCAAAAACACCCCATAACCAAAACACGATTCTTGGCCAATTGAAGTGCAATCACACAAACCAGCCAAAACAAACTCCTTTCAAGCCTCAATGCTTCTTCAGAAGGATCATTGGAGTGAGTTTGCACAAGAGAGGTGACCAGAAAGCTCCAAACTGAGGAAGCTCAAGCTCAGGTAACCTCTTCAAACTTTTTTCCAAAAATGTTGTTTTAAGTTCTTAGAATGTTCATTATGTTGTGCTGATCATGCTGATACTTTTAGTTTTGAAAATGGTTGCGTATTGAGCATTTACTGAACCTCTGAAACTTTTTTCAGTTTTTGAGTTTTGATTCATATCATGAGATTTAGCCATTAGAAATTTGTTTTGAGAGTGGATTTGAGTTTAGGAAGGTGCGAGGAGTTAATCTGGAGCTTTAGAGCTCCAGAAATGACATATGGGTGAAGTTTTGGGGTTGCTCAGGGAGGAGCTGGCCGGAGAAGATGACCGAAGGTCTTCTCCGGCCACCTGAAAGTAATTAAGTTGTTTAATTAGGGTTAGGGCAGAGTTTAAACCTGGACCGTTTGATTTAGGTTTGGCGCGTGTTTTAGATGGCTCAGATCATTTCATTAACTTTAAATCTGGATTAATTAATTAATTAAATAGAATTAGCTCAGAGTGAATCCTGTCCACCCATTCACGCGCCAGTCAACACAAAAATCCCCAGTTTAAATGTGAACCATCAGATTAGATTACTTCTGTTTTAATTCATTTTTATTTCTTTTTTTCTTATTTGTTTTGCATATTTTATTAAAAATAGTTAGAAAATCCTAAAAAATATTTTTCTCTTGCATTTTTATTTCAAATATTTTTCTCAACCAGAAAACATTTTTATTTTTATTTTTTGCATTAAAAAATCATTTTTAAAATATTTAAATGTTTATTTTAATTAATTAATGGAAATTAATTAATTAAAATATCATTTAGGTTTCCAAATATCCCAAAAAAATTCACATTGCATCTTAGGACATTTAGAAACATTGTCATGCCATTCATACAAATTTCTTTTTGGTTTTGAATCATCTTTGACATTTTTCTTGAATTTAGGGTTCATAAAAATCCTATTTTTGAACCCTAACTTCAAGATTTCTTTTCTGCCTAACCATGAATGGTATGACATTGATTCTTTTTGCATTGATCTCCATTTGACATGTAGTATATAGCATAATTTTGTAACAAATTTATCTTGCATTTTTTATTTGATTTGCATTTTTCCCCTTTAGGTACCTTAAAACCCTAGATAACTTAGAAAAATCACAACTTTCTTTAGGTTAAGTGTTAGGTCTTCTCCTTTGGGGTGTGATATCATATGGGGTTAGGGTTCCGTTGAGTGCATTTGCAATTTTTTATCTTGTGATTTGCTTATGTTTTTGACTTTTGCATCTCATGTTGCATTAAAACCCTAATTTCTCATGTTCATTTGCATTCATCTTGCATATGCATTCATTCATGAACTTGCCATGACATTTCTTGCATTCACATGAATTCTAAGACATCATAGGAAACATTAGAATCATTCTTGATCATTTCTTCATCCATTTACCATATTATGCATTCATTTCATTCCATGAACTTTCATGTGTTTTCATGCTTCCTTCATGCTTCATTTGCATTCTCATCTCTTGTATGATCATCCATTGCACTTGACATATATTTGCGTCATCTCTTAGCATAATTCAAATCATGTATATGCTTCTGGTTTTGGTTTGCATCTTTGCATACATTTCATTTTCATTTCATTCCTTTCTTTATGCTAACCATTTCAGGTGGTAAGTACTTTGAGAAGTGAATTTGCCTTCACTTCTCATTTCTCTTCTCATCTCTCTTATGCATCATTGCTGCATTTTGATTTTGCTTTAGAGTGACCTTTCTCATTCATGCTCATCATTCACTTTCTTTCTTCAAGTAACTTATCTTCTTAAGTGAAGTAAGTTAACTTGTTTTCTTCTGCTTCTCCTCCTTTCATCTGTTCCTTCCCTTGGTGGCTTCTTTGAAGATCTTTTGCAAGCCTTACAAACCATAGGAACATCCAAGCATGGCAATAATTAGGGTTTTTATTAGTCCCCCCTTTAGTTTTACCTTTGTGTCATCTTTGTGTCTCTCATCTCATCTCATAATCAGAGACTAAACCTTTAAGGTTTTAAGGCTTTGTGATTAAGGTTATGCCTGCATCCTTCTCTTAGGATGGAGTGTATAACTTTAATCCTAAGTGTTAAGCCCTTAATATGTTTAAACCTCTTAATCAATCCATCTTAATAATCACTAATACAATAGCTTGTAACTTGGGCCTTGCATTAGGGTTCTAATTCTTCCTTAATTGGTTAAGAAGGACTAACCCTAGTGTTAATGGACAAGTCCCCCTCAAGTTGTCTTACAAACCATAAAATTCATTTCTTAATCTTACCATTAACTAAAATCCACTTTAATAAAGGCTTTGTTTTGTCATGAGGTTAATCCTTAATCATGGATTAAGTTGAGGTGTCTTCCTCAGCTTAAGTGTGCTCATCTATTATCCTTCTATTAGGATGGTGTAATGAGTCCATTAAATCCTTGATTATGGCTTAAACTCATTACTTAACACTAAACAAAAACTCCAAAAACATTTAAATAATCACAAGTAGGTTAATGATCTTAATCCTACATCATGGTAATTAAGTTTGAGGTGTTTACTTCATACTTAAGGTATTCTCATTACCCCTAATCAAAGGGAGGATGTGATGAGTTTACTAACCCTTGGTTTAGGCTTAAGCTCATTAACTTATGAAAAACACAAAAAAGGCAATAAAAGATTGAAAATATCAAAAACAAACAATAATTGTCTCCTCCAGGATTCTTTTCTCATCATCTTCACTCACAAACGAGAACTTGCTTCTTCCGTCTAATGCAAGACAGTTAGCACCTGAGCCAGACAGGTCATACACTTGAGCATAGACAAGCAAGCAGTTCATCAGTCAATTTATCTTTCAGTCTCTTTGAGTCGAACTACGGTGTTCTGACTTCCTCATTGCACGAGAGGATACGTAGGCATAACTTAACTGTTATCGAACAAAAGTATTTGTCTCTTCCCCCCTCTTCCAGCATTATTCTTTAAGCCTCAATCCTGAGCATTTCACTTCACATCTCTTTTGCACTGACACCTGTACATTCTTTTCCAGCTTTTTCACACAGATAGCACTGACACTACCCCTTTAAACACAAACTTTCAAGCGTGGATCCCGTCGAGTACGACAGACAATCTGGGTGCTAATACCTTCCCAGGTTGTAACCAACCCCCTTTCTCAGTTTCTCTGGTTCGCAACCGTCGTATCCATATCTTCCTAGGTTTATGCAGCATTACCTTTCCTTCGGGATAAAAATACCTAGCTGGCGACTCTTTTCACTTCATCTTCATTTCTCCTTTCGCCGACCGTTCGCGCTTGTACCGGGATGCAAATCTTCGGGAGCGACAGAGCTCTATTATCATTGTAATAAATACTACTTCTGCTCACCAGCTCTAGGTAATTCCTGATCTTCTGGAAAGCAATGCCCTGTTTGATTTCAGAATGTAAACCACTTTCATACTTTAGGCACTTTGAGGTCATATCCTCTTCATTGTTATAGTGCGCATAGTACTGCACCAATTCTTCAAACTTGGCAGCATACTCAGCCACTGTCATGCTACCCTGTTTAAGTTATAGGAATTCCACCTCTCTAGCACTGCAGACGTCTTCAGGAAAGTACTTCTCTAATAACTCTTTGTGAAACACAATCCAGGAAACTACAGTACCCGCAACTTCCAACCTTTGATGACTATTGTCCCACCAGACGTCAACTTCGCCTTCCATCTGTGAGTACCAAACCTCACTTTCTGATCATCAGTGCACCCCATGGTTCTGAAGATCTTCTCTACAACCTTCAACCACTTATGCGCAGCCTCTGGATTCAGAATTCCACCCTCATACTTAGGCTGCTAGTTGTTCTGGAATTAATCCAATGCACGAGACTGAGCATCACCTCCAACTTGTACCACCTAAATAATGTTCTCGATAGTCTACGCCATGGCTTGCATAGCCGCAACAAGAGCAACATCATTCCTTCAAGCCATACTGATACAACAATCACTTCAGGTTAGGACACACAACAATTCCTATTCTAAGGACTGACTCGACACAACATATGGCCGGTTGGACCGACCTGATATGATTCCAAATGTAACACACACTTTACCCAATTATACAAATAAAATTGTTCTCACTAAAAATCAGAGTTTTAAACAAAAGTGGAATGCTACTTTTCCAACATAAAACACAAATATAGGTTTCCATTAAAACAGCAGAAGTAAATAGTTCATAAATACTCATGCCCTTGGTATAAACATTTCAAAACCAAAACATGTCTTTAGTTTATTACATGGATACGTAACTAACAAATTCGGAAAAATAGAAATAAAAACAAGACAACAAAGGTTCACATTCCTGTGTTACGTATCAGAGCGTCCTATGACTTGAATAAGCAACACCAAAGCACTCTCATGTACCTGGGCTATCTGTACTTCCCAAGAAGTACAGACACAACAACAAAAACAAGGGGTGAGAAAACGATTCAATATATTAGCGGTGCAAATAACATTTTTTAAGAGTAATCTCGCACAATTAACCAACACATATCATAGACCATTCATTCAATCATATGCAAAGTGACTACATGACATAATGCAAATGCGGTATCGACTCAACATTGGTTCATCAATTCGAACCCCGGATGCATCACTTACGCTCCTACTGAGACACGACCATCCCTGCACCATCGATTCATAATGAATTCGGATAATCACTTACGCTCCTTCTGAGACACAATTATCCCACCAACCATGTAGGCATATGCAAGACTTGACTACACATACAAAAATATATACACGCATGAATATAATCATACGTAACACGATCCTCCTGATCCTCATAAGTTATCAACCATTCCATCATATAATTTACACAAAACAGACAATAAAATTGTCTACAATCAACACAATCCAATTGATCTATTTAACAAAGTCATACAAATCAAAACAATCATATAGAACTTAAACACTAATTATTGGTGGTCATGTCCTATAGCTACACATGGATACTACCCTCATTACCTCAGATTAATGGTACAAACATTACTCAAGACATCGGGAAGAAAATTCTATCAAATAAGGAAGATTTTCCAAAATCAGAGGCTTGACACGGCCCCCCGTGTCACCTGACACGACCTGTGTCACACGGCCTGACACTTCCCCGAAAAAATCCAAAATCACGTCCAAGACAGAAGGCTGACACGGCCCTCCGTGTCACCTGACACGGCCCGTGTCAGGCCCTCTGTAGCCAACTTCCCCAAAACCACAAAGGAAATCATCAACCAGAAGCCTGACACGACCACTCGTGTCAGGAGTCTTGCGTCCAAAATTAAACTTTTCTTAAAAATCACTTTTCTTGCACCAGTACATACCAGTTCGAATTCCATTACTATTATTTCACTTTTATCACTCAAAATATTCCAATTATTGTTCCCCATACTCATTTTATACCTCTAACATTACCATATATTTCTATCCTAACATTCAGTAATCAAATGAGGAGAATCCTTGGTTTTTCTTCATCTTCCCCATTTACATCATCAACAACAATGCTCATAAAACAAATTTCATAACACACATACTATACAATTCAAAAATCAAAATTCCAAACACAAACAATCAACAAATATAATTTTCATACCAATATCACAATTTCACCAAAACCAATCAAAAACATAAAATCCCTAAGAGAGTAAGGAACTCCCCAATTACCCTTTCATGTTAGATCACCAATAAAAAATCCCTTTCTCCCCCCTTACCTCGAATTCAAAGGATCCCTTGCAAACTCTGGATCTTGGAACTCTAGTATTCTTGATCTTCTTTCTCCTTTCCTCTTTCTCCAGAGCCAACTCCTTCTTGGTCAGAAAAACACGATGTGAGCAAATGAATCATTCTTCCCTTTTCATAACACAACACAATTTACTACCTTGTTCCTTAGACCTCCAATTTTATTATTTTATTTATTTAATAAAAATATTCTAATAATACTACATTATTATCATATTATTATTTAAATAAAATAATTCTTTACTCACAATTCCAAAAATACCACCATATTCACAATAATTATTTTATCAAATAATTTATGAAATCGGGGTGTTACAGGAAGTCTTCACCATCCATAGTAGTAAGCATCATAACACCTCCAGAAAATACTATTTTGACTACAAATGGCCCTTCAGAGGGCGGGAGTCCATTTTCCCCTGGGATCACCCTGTGGTAATATGATACGCTTTATCACCAAATCTCCTACCTAGTATACTTGATGCTTGAATTTCTTATTGAAGGCTTTGATCATACGCTTATGATACATCTAACCATGACAAACAACCACAAGCCTCTTTTCATCAATCAAATTTATTAGATCAAGTCGGGTCTGAATCCATTCGTCTTCATCTAAGTCTGCATCTTTCATAATTCTTAAGAAGGAATCTGGACTTCAATGGGTAATACTGCTTCCATACCATAAACAAGAGAGAATGGGGTTGCCCCAGTTGAAGTATGTATTGTGGTATGATAACCATGGAGAGCAAATGGTAATATCTCATGCCAATCTTTGTATGTAATTGTCATCTTCTGCAAGATCTTCTTAATATTCTTGTTGGCGACTTCCACTGTGCTATTCATCTTTGGTTGATATGGAGAAGAATTGTGATGCTTAATCTTGAACTGCGTGCAGAGTTCAGTAATCATTATATTGTTCAGATTAGTACCATTGTTTGTGATAATCCTTTCGGGGATGCCATATCTACATATAAGATTATACTTGATGAACCTAGCCACAATGTTCTTGGTAACAGAAGCAAACAAGGTTGCCTCTACCCACTTTGTAAAGTAATCAATGGCAACAAGAATGAAATGATGTCCATTAGAAGCGGTAGGTTTGATCTCACCAATCATATCAATACCCCACATTGCAAAAGGCCAAGGAACGGTCAGAACATTCATTGGAACTGGAGGCACATGTACTTTATCAGCATAGATCTGGCACTTATGACAAGTCTTGGAATGCTGATAGCAATCAGCTTCCACAGTAGACCAGTAGTAACATGCTCTCAAGATTTTCTTAGCCATTTTATGTCCACTAGAATTAGTACCACGGATTCCATCATGCATGTCTTGCATAATCTCTTCTACTTCCTTATTGTCTACACAATGAAGCAAAGTTGAATCGTGATTGCGTTTGTACAAAATTCCATTACTCATGAAAAACTTGGCAGAAAATATCCTAAGAAACTTCTTATCATTAATAGATGCCCCTTCAGGATACTCCTGAGCTTCGAGATATCTTTTTACTTCGTGAAACCAAGGCTTTTCCTCTACTCCTTCACTATCAACCTAATAACAATATGTTGGCTCATCTAATATATCAATAGTAATTCTAGGAGCTTCATTGTCCCAACTAATTTTAAACATATATGAAATAATGGCTAATGCATCTGGAAATTGATTCTCTTCTCGCAGAATATGTCCGAAAGTGATCTCTTCAAAGTATGGAATCAAAGACAACACATGATCTCTGTAAGTAATGAGATTTGGATGCTTTGTGTCCAATTCTCCTCTAATCTGACTGACTACTAAAGCTGAGTCCCCATATACATTCAGGAATTGGATCTTCATCTCAATGGCAGCCTTAATACCCATGATACATGCTTCATATTCGGCCATATTGTTGGTACAATTAAAACAGAGTCTTACAGTAAACGGTGTATAACAATCCTCAAAAGAGATAATTACAACACCAACAAAATTACCAAGTGCATTAGAAGCTCCATCAAAAACCCTAATCCATCGGGATCCCTGTTCATGTCCTTCATACGGTCTAGGTTCTTTATGATTAGTAACAAGCATAATATCTTCATCCAGAAACTCAAAGTTCATAGACTGATAGTCATCCACTGCTTGATGAGCCAAATGATCAACTACTACACTTCCTTTTATTGCCTTCTGAGTAGTATACTAGATGTCATATTTCATAAAAATCATTTGCCATCTCGCTATTCATCCGGAGAGAGCAGGTTTCTCAAATATGTACTTGATAGGATCCATCTTTGATATCAATAAAGTGGTATGAGTCAACATATACTGTATTAGTCGGCGAGCAGCCCATGCCAAAGAGCAACAAGTTTTCTCGAGCAGTGATTATCTTGTTTCACAGTTAGTAAACTTTTTGCTAAGGTAGTATATTGCTTGCTCTTTTCGACCAGACTCGTCATGTTGCCCCAACACACACCCAATTGAATTGTATAACACTGTCAGGTATATAATCAAGGGTCTTCCCGCAACTGTTGGCATCAATTTTGGAGGTTCTTGGAGATATTTCTTGATCTCATCAAAAGCTATCTGGCATTCGTCATTCCATTCCATTTCTTGATTTTTCTTTAGCAATTTGAAGATTGGCTCACAAGTAGCGGTTAATTGGAAAATAAATCTTGCAATGTAGTTCAGGCGTCCTAAAAAACCTCTGACTTCCTTCTCAGTACAGGGAGCGGGCATATCTTGTATAGCTTTTATCTTTGCAGGGTCAACTTCAATACCTTTACCATTGACAATGAAACCCAAAAGTTTACCAGATCTGACTCCAAAGGCACATTTGTTTAGATTCAATCTCAACTTGTATTTCTTCAAGCTCTCAAACAGCTTGTACAGATGATCAAGATGTTCTTCTTCAGTATGGGATCTGGCTATCATGTCATCAACATATACCTCTATCTCGTGATGGATCATATCTTGGAACAAAGCTACCATAGCACGCTGGTATGTGTAAACACCCCAAATTTTCCCTCTCTTTTCTCACACATTGGCTTGTGATCTTCCATATTGCATTGCATAAGCATAACATCTCACATTGCATATTTTTCCTTTAGCAACTCATTGCATAGCTACATAGTTAGGGTTTGTGATCAGATGAATCTTATAAGTGGTTTGAGCTATCTCAGAGGCCATGAAGCATGCCAAAAGGGTCCATGATTGTTTCATTTCCACCCATGTCATACAAGTCTCTTGGCTTGAAGAAATAGGTATGCTCCATCCTTGTTCACTCTCGTCATCCACATAAAAAACCATTTGAGCTTCTGACGCTTGAATGTATGGCTCATTATCTTCATGTTCCCTTGAATGTAGTAGTCTTGCAAAGTTTATAGAGGTAAAACCCAACTTATCTATCTTAATACCTCTTGGGTTTGTGGTATTAGCCCATTCACATTTAAACATGGGCACTGTGAAGCCATCATAGGAAAGCACAATAATGTCTATCAATCTTCCATAATAAGAGACCCCTCCAAATCTCATTTGGGTATCACTATTGCTTGAATAACTTCGTGTCCCAAACATGCCGAAAACGCCACTGTTTTGAGTTTTTAAAAGATTGTCTCGTTCCAACGTTCGAAATTTGAATCCATTGACATTGAATGCGGTAAACCTTTTAACTTTATCAAAAGGGCCATAAGCAAGACTAATGAGAACATCTTTATCTGGTCCATGAATGTTGTCAAGATTATTGCATATCTATATACGATAGAACATCCAATTAGTCTTGTTATTATTAAAACCAAATTTAATACAAACATTTATTTTTGTACGAAAACTCACACGATTGCGGAACCAATGAGCAAACTCTCTATGCACCTTCTTGTCTATCTCAGCAGCACTTCTTTGATTGCGCTTCATTTGATTCTGAGTAATACTTCGGAACTGCCTATTTGGTTATTCGATATTAGATGTAAAAAAATCTTAATAGTGTAGATGAAACTACTTAAATGGAATAAAACTACTTACTTTATATATTCATCAACTATTGGACAATTCGTTAAAACGTGTCTATGAGCTTGCAACTTTTCAATCGGTGTTAGGGTGTAATAAGAAGATCCACCCACAGGTTTTCCAACTCTAGGAAATAATTCTGCTACACGTGAGTCTATTTGGATATCACTAAGAGGATCATCATCTACACGTCCAGGTTGATTCCATCTAGTTTCAATGTTTTCTAGATATCTTGAACAAAATGTAAGAATCTCTTCAAAACGATATCCTTCTGCAATAGACCCTTCTGGTTTTGCCTTATTACGTACATGTGATTTAAGTTTTCCCAAGTACCTATTATTGAACCATAATAGTATCGGTTAAAAAACTTTATACTTTCTAAGTTAGTAACAATAGAACAAAATCACATAGTTTACCTTTCAATAGGATACATCCATCGATAATGAACAGGACCTCCAAGTTTAATTTCTTCAACAAGGTGAACAACCAAATGTACCATAACCGTGAAGAATGAGGGAGGAAATAACATTTCCATGTGGCATAAAGTGAGGACAATTTGGTTTTGCAATTTTTCCAAGTCTTCAATTTTCAATACCTTGGCAGATAATTGTCTAAAGAATGAGCACAACTCAATCAAAACTGCTAAAATCTCATAAGGTAATGTTGTGCGAATGGCTAATGGTAAAAGTTGTTCCATTAATATATGACAATAATGACTCTTCATCATTCCATTCACCTTGAGATTTAATAAGTCAATGCATCTAGAAATGTTGCTTGAATAACCATCAGGCACCCTAATATTCCTTAAAGTTGTTAAAAAAATTCTTTTATTTTTACTCGTTAAACTAAAGGCTGCTGGAGATATTTTACCATTTTCATCAGGCCAAAGATCAGGTCTTATGCCCATATTTTGAAGGTCATATCTAGCTTTAGAATGGTCTTTACTCTTTTGCCTGTCATTTAGTAAAGTAAATAGGACATTATCGCACACATTTTTCTCAATATGCATCGGATCAAGATTATGGCGCAAAAGATTATCCTTCCAATACGGAAGTTCAAAAAATATACTTTTCTTTTTCCATTGTTGAGGATGACCATGTGTAGGATTACACTGTGTACTATCATCTTTTATAGGTTGTCTCGCACGTGTTCTTTTTACCGATTTTTCTTTCACTGGCTTTTTACCAAAGATAACTTCAACATCTTTAACTTGTTCAAAAACTTCACGTCCAGATAATGTTCTCGGTGGACTCCGCATTTCTTGTTCACCATTAAAGCGGATCTTGTTTAATCTAAACTTGTGTTTCTGATCAAGGAAAAGACGATGACCCATAAAACATCATTTACGACTAGCTTTAAGACGAAGATGCGTAGTTTGAAAGTTACATGATGGGCAAGCAAGTCCTGTGTATGTGTTCCACCCAGAAAGTGCACCCAAACCTGGAAAGTCACTAATCGTCCACATCAAATTTGCATGCAACTTGAACATCTCTTTCTTGAAAGAATCGTATGTATCCACACCATTTATCCATAACTCTTTCAGCTCTTTGACTAATGGTTGTAAGTAGACATCAATATTATTTCCTGGAGCTTCTTTACCGGGAATAATCATTGACATTATAAATGATGTCTGCTTCATGCAAACCCATGGAGGAGTGTTATATGGAATGAGAACAACTGGCCAAATACTATTGTTTGTACTCATCACACCAAAAGGATTAAAACCATCATTGGCCAATGCAAGACGCACATTTCGCGGATCTGATGAAAACCAAGTATGTGTCAAGTCAAATTTCTTCCAAGCTTCCGAATCCCTAGGATGCCTCAAAATCCCATCATTGTTAGTATCTGTTGCATGCCATCTCATATCCTCAGCCGTCTTTGATGGCAAAAATAATCTCTGTAATCGAGGTTTTAATGGAAAAAAACGAAGAACCTTGGCAGGTATTTTTTTCTTTTCTTGTTAACAAAGCCCTCTTCATTTGTTTTCCATTTTGAAGTGTTACAATTTTTGCAAGTCTCCCTCTTTTCATCTTCTCCCCAATAAAGCATACAACCGTTTGGACATGCATGTATCTTTATATAATTCAAACCAAGTTTTGTGATTGATTTCTTGGCTTCATAGAATGAACCTGGAATGTTTACATATTCAAATGCATCTTTTATTAACTCTAAAATCATTGTCATTGCCTTTTCACTCAATCCACATAAACACTTTATATGGTACAACTTAACCAAAAAAGATAGTCTTGAATATCGTTTACACCCTTCATATAAAGGTTGTTCTCCTTCTCTAGCCAATTCATAGTACTCCTTGGCTTCATTTCTTTCCTGAGTTGCACTTGGCATCCCATAATCTTCTTGCCCAATCTCCAAATTTGATGCCGATGGTATTTCATTAGCATGATTCATATCAACTCCAAATGCATCATTGATCATGTTATGAATAGGATCTTCGACAATTATAGTATCTTCAACCATATTTGGAATCGTACTAGGGGAGATAGTACTAGGTACTACAAAGGACTCTCCATGATGAATCCATATGGTGTATCCCTGCGGAAATGGTGACCACATTAAGTGGTCGAACATTTCACTCCTACTCTTTGATTTTTTGAAACTACAATGTTTGCAAGGGCATATTACTACGTCGTTTTCTTTTGCACCTTTAAATGAAAAATCAATAAATTCTTTTATCCCTTGTTGATATGCAATCGATGCTTGTGGCTTAGTAATCCATGACTTATCCATTTCTTAAAAAAAAAATAGACATAGAAAGATACAACAGTAAAGTTCAAAGCAAATCTTATCAAAACAAATAAGTCAACACTCTAAATGCAAATAGTTACAATAACATAATCAGATACCATTAAAAGTTTAAAGAAGAATGAATAGGCACCTTGATGGGAGTAATTTGACCAGGTACGATACACTCAGGACCAACTGCTTCAAATATAGCCTGAACTGTATGATAAAGAGGAATTTGACATTGTAAGAAAAAAATTAACAACCCGCCTGAACTGTACGATAAACATAAATTTCTATATTCAATTAACTAAGAATATTTTTATTAGCAACTAATTATGCTATTGAAAAAAAAATTATAATATTAAAATTATAATATATGAAAAGATGTGAGTTGTTAAAATTAAAATTATAAAAACTTTAAATTAATATTTTCAAAAGAATTTAATATTATAAAAACATTAAAATGATATAATATCAACTAAATCTATAAATAAGAAAATATGTTGTATAATAATAAATATATAAATTTGAAACCTTTAACAATTTTTTTTAATTAATCCATCCATATTAATCTCTCAAGTAGCAATCTATTTAAGATTTATATTTATTCTATTAATGATATTATTAAATACATTAATATTTATGAATGTTTTTTTAACTTATTATTAACTTAAGAAACCATCTGCATAAGGCATGATGATAATGAGAATGGCATGATGATAATGAGAATAAGTTACAGAATAAAAATCCACCACCAAAGCCAATACAAGCCAAAAGCCAATATAAAATAATTTAATATTATAAAAACATTAAAAAGATATATTATCAACTAAATCTATAAATAAGAAAATATGTTGTATAATAATAAATATATAAATTTGAAACCTTTAACAATATTTTTTTTAATTAATCCATCCATATTAATCTCTCAAGTAGCAATCTAATTATTTAAGGTTTATATTTATTCTATTAATGATATTGTTAAATACATTAATGTTTATGAATATTTTTTTAACTTATTATTAAGTTAACACACCATCAGCATAAGACATGTTGATAATGAGAACAAGTTACATAATAAAAGTCCATCATCCTACAAGACCAGACAAATAGAAGAACCCCACTTCACATACCAAACACCAAAATTCACTAAAGAATCCTAAATAGAATGTTAATTAAGCCTCCAAATAGGAAGACACACTATTATCATCACCCTCCCCCTATGATTGATCTTAAATGTATATGGATACCTCCTAAAATACTTGTCATTACCAAACAAAAATATAATTTCCTACGACACTGAAACCAAAGCCAGCACTACTGTAAAAAAATAATCCAACTCTCTATATGGTAACCCTTCCAATTATCCAAACTTCTATTACAATAATTAATCCTGCAGAATTAGATCACAGACAACACACAAATCAAATACTAGCAGCACCCAAATTGTGAATGGAAGAAGGACTCACAAAGAGATTGCCATGTGAAAAACCACTTTCTATAAGACAAAAGCTAATAACCAAGGCCGGACCGCTTTACTGCACCAAAACAATAACAAAACTACTATATTGTTGTGGCTGCACACACTAAAACACAACTCTAGACCAACTGATATATAAGGCTAACACAAGAAAGATTCAGGCTACCATTGAGAAGTAAGGAGCTGCCAGAACTGCACCCAATCGAAAAAACTGCGGGCCAAATCAGAGCATCAATGAAAACCACCATTGTTGCACTCGAAGATCAATCCAGGGACCAAATCAAAACATACACATCTAAGATGACACTCTCGCACCAAGACTACTTCCAGCAAATAAGATCCAACAGAAGCACAAGCAAATGCAACCGACTAACAAAGGTTTATGAATGTTAAATGAGCACTGCTATATCAACAAGCAAAAAAATTCTTCATGTAAAGTTAACATTTCACATCAAGGCTTACTTCAAGACATCAAATAATGGCCAGGTTTTTATAATTTGGTTTATAGTTCTTAACATTGAGTCATGTTCATTTAGTGAAAATTGTAAATCACCAACCATAATTATGCAGTACCACCATTTGTTGAGTTACTTTGGAAACATAATAAGAGTAAGTATGCTTCACTTTCTTTGTAGCTAATTCAACCTTTTGGATTAAGATATCTAGAATACTTGAAGCCAAATAAAATATATTTTTAATTAAGAGCAAATGTAAAATGCATTTATCCTTGTGAAGTGCCACTTCAACAACAGAGAGCTACAAAATTGCAAGGATGGAAGCAGCATACATGGATTAGTGGAAATGATTAACATCCATGGATTCTCCCTATTCTTAAGTTATGTCTCTAAATTTTCTCCATCTAGAAACACAGAATGCCATTAGCATATTCTAAGTACTTTGCAAACTGGTGAAGGCCAAAATATAAAACCCATCAGTGCAACATCAATATACACACCCTGGCAAAGCTGAGAAGGTTGTTTCAGCAGGGTTGTGCATTACCCAACAGTGGAACCAAAGAGAAAGATATACTCTTATGGTCCTCCACAATTTCAACAACAGGGAGCTCCAAAACAAGTTCAACAAAGGTTATTAGGGTAATGTGGATGCTTTAGTTACTTTGTCATTTTCTCATTACAGTTTCTTGCACCTATTTGTGTTGCAAAGCTCCACGAAAAACCTGTTCCGCATCACAAAGTACCTCGCATCACAAAGTACCTACACAATGGCCGATTAAAGAAAAGGATTAATTTCTACTAGAGAAGTGTTTGTGGATGTCGATGAGCACCGAATGACAAATAGTGATTCCTCATCTGGATAGAATCTAAACTTAATGTCCTCCTCCTATAGGCACACCTACCATAAAAAGTGATGTCCAGTCTGATCTATGATCTCAAACGAACAAGTATAAAAATTGACGCCTCCTATAACTTTCTCAAAACAATTCTCTAGAAGATCTAGTTTAAAATAACATAACCCGATTATTCAATTTATGAGCTAATTAAATCAGAAGTATATTATGAAACAAACTCCTAAATAAGCAAAGGATTACAAATCAAATAACAAGCACAATAGAGCCACATACAAGGTTTCAAAACAATTAAATTAACAACATACAAGGTTTAAAATCCAAACCAATTGAATGTGAAATTCAGAGTAAAATCCAAACCAGAATTCGATTCAGGGTTTGAGAAGTAATTTAGGGTTTGAGAAGACAAACCTTTTAAAATTCGAATTAATGGTGGTTACTTTAACGGTGATTTGCAGTGACAATGTAAGTGGTCGAGAAAAAATTATGTTTCCCTCTTTCTCCAAGAACGTGAGCAACTTTCTCCAAGAACGTGAGCGGCGAGAATTTCTGGAAGAAAAAAAGAGAAAAGGAAATATAAAAAGTGGAATGAAATCTCAATTTTAGCAGGAAAGATGAAATTTTGGAGGACGGCGGATGGATATCACCGTCACGACATTTGTGAAAGAGAATTTGAAGTGAGGTTTTTGACAATTTGGAATGGGACGGTAGGTTCACCGTCATGCAGTGCAATTTTGTTTAAATTAATTTTTTTATTTCTTTTTAATAAATATAAGATAATAGGTTGATTTGTTTCGTTTTTTTGATATTATATACTACTTAATATATATAATTTAATTTTGTTAATTTAATTTTGAGTTTAATTTTCACTATAAAAATTGTTTCTAAAATTTTGAATTTATAAAATTTATATATATTTTAATTTTAATACTTTAATTTTGGGTATAATATTTTGTTACATAAAATATTTTAATAAAATTAAATATAATTTCCAAAAGAAATTATGAATTTTATGTTTATTTTATTACTATAATTATATTTTATAAATATTTCTAGTAATTTATTTATTCAAAATATATAGATTAAATTTTAGTTCCCACAAACAAATAATTATGGATTCGTCATTGATTGTGGTTTGTGTTACTAGGTTTAGAGGCGACGATTATTCTACCGTCGTGACATAAAATTTATGGCGGTTCTTGAGACAATCGTTAATTTATTTGTAGGACGGTTTAATGATAACCGTCGTGATACTTATTAATTTTTTAAAAATATAAGGGCGGTAGGTGTTTACCGTCGTGACACGCGTCTCTATATTAGATTTACGACTATTATCAAGTAACGGTCGCAATTTTTGTGTCGTAAATTCCTAATTTTCTTGTAGTGTATGCCTCCAAGTTTTCTTTGAAGTCACAAAATCTCAGAGGATTGCACAGTTGCCCAGGCAGGCTCAGGGCTTCTACACAGATGACCAGAAATTAGGGTTTTGGGTTTGAAGCCCTTACACTCAATTTTTTTGGCCATTCTTGATTCTATTGGTCTATATATGTTATAAGGAACATGTGTATCAAATTTGAAGCAAAATCTCCTTATGGAAGTCATTTGATCAAAGGGTAACTTGTTGTGCAAGAAAAGTCAGAATCAGGGCATCTGAGGCCACAGACAAGGGTTCCAAAGGGTTATCTTCATCAATTTGAGGTCCTATGATCTTTATTTGATCTTAGGAATACTTGTAAGTTCACAAGATTGAAGAATTTTGAGCCATTTGAAAACTTTCTATTTTTGGGCATGACTTGTAATGAAAACTTTCCATTTTGGGAAAGATCTTCAACCTCTTCTTTCTTGATCAAAAAGGTTTCAAATGAATTTTTTTCAAACATGAAAGTTGTAGATTTGATCTTCCCATTTTCAAAAAGTACAAGAACTCCTCTTGATTCATCCTAGAACTCAATATATGGCAAGTCAAAGTTGGGAAAAATCTTGTAATTTTCAAGTTCATGCCAAAGAGGGAAATTTGCAAAATGGTATTTCAGGCCTTTGTGTGACCTCTAATCCACTCAAATACATCATGCCATGATCAAACAACTTCTAAAGATCAGAATTGGGCCAAGAATCTAGGGTTTTCATGTCTTGCTTCTCAAGAAATGTCAAAGTTGTAAAAATGCAAAACCTTTGAAAACTCATGAATCAAGTCGTACAGCTCACTAATTTCGATTCAATGGTGCTCCTTGAACTCAGCTGAGGCAGCCCAAGACCTCAAATCACTTCTGCCATGGCCCATGCTTCAAGTACACAAACTTTTGACTTTTTGGCCAATAGCACCATACCAATCCCACAGTGTATATCCACTCCTCTGACTGATATCATTTGTTTATAGAAACCCTAAGGATCATAAAACATAACACTTCAAGCCTTGAAGGAGGCCACACACTCAGATTGCAAAAAATACCTCAAAACTTCATCTCTTCGAATCTCATTACACAGCCATCAAACTTCACATTTTCTTTCACCAATCAACTCCACATGACCTAAGGAACATTTCCCACCCATCACCATGGCTTGAAACACCCTAAAACAAAAACACGATTTCTGCTTCATCAGAACTGGACCTCAAAAACCAGCCACTTTCAAAGCATTATAAGCAATCCACTAACTTCAGGAGGTCCAAAGAAGTCATTTTGCACAAGAGGGAGGTCCTGAAAGCTCCATTTTGAAGAAGTTCAGTTCAGGTATTCATCAAGAACAAATTTTCTAGAACTTCTTTTTCTTGTTATAAAATGATTCTATATGCTTAGCAGATCACCATGATGTGTTTAGAATTGAAAATAGTTGAGAAATGAGCATGTATTGTTGTTCTGAAAGTTTGCCCGTGAAATTTGTTTGCTTCGATTTGCTTGATTCATGAAGTTTAAATGATGTTTGATGATTGATTTTGATTGTATGATGTTTGGGGATCATTTCTGGGCAGGTTTGATGCATTTTAGTAGCTTGTAGGTGGATTTAGGTTTTGAGCTCGCCGGAGAAGATGACCAGAGCTTATCTCCGGTCACCTGAAAATAATTAGGGTTAATGGTGATTAGAGTTTCCAGTTTGAATATCAGCCCCTGGATCATGTTTAGATTAAGTATTGGACGACCCAGATAATTCACTTAAACCTAATTTTAATTAATTAACTTAATTATAATTAATTAAATCAGATCAAACCCTGGCCATTGGATCATGCACGAATCATAGATTTAAACCTAGGCCTTTAGATCCTCATACCCTTAGTCTTGCTGACTTCCAATCCTAGCCCTCCATCCATCTCCTGCGCAATCTGAACCCTTCATCTAACATACTTTGCATTTTATTTCATTTTATTTTCTTTATTTATTTAAAATAGTAAAACATTTTCTAAAAATATGATTTTTTGCATTCTCATTTTAAATAATTTTAAAAACCCATAAAAATTATATTTTTAATTTTTGCATTAAAAATATATTTTTAAATCATTTAATTGTATTAATTAATTAATTCATTCATTTTAATTAATTAAAAATACTTTTAGGTATTTAAAAATCACCAAAAAAATCATGAAGTATTCTTACATGTTTAGAACAATTTACAAACTCATTTTACAAATTTATTTTAGGGTTTGATCATATTTTGACAATTAACCATGAATTAGGGTTTCCAAATTTCCTATTTTACTAACCCTAACTTCAAAATTTCATTTTTGATCAACCAAGATGAGTTTGTGTATGGTTCTTTTTGCATTCTTTCATACTTGGCATGTAGTATCTAGGGTATTTAACTCATATTTTTGCATAGCATTTCCTATTTGTTTGGCATTTTTCATGAAGAAGTACCCAAAATCCTAGCCTAACTTAGAAAAACCATAACTTGACTTTGGTATATTTTATGACTTCCATCTTTGGGGAATGATCTTATGTGTATTTAGGGTTCACTTGGTTATAATTTAAATTTTTTATCATGTATTTTTCTTCTATTTTGATCACGTGCATCTCATACTTTCTTAAAACCCTAATTTGCCATGTTCATTTGCATTCATCTTTACATACCTTCATCATAAGAACTTGTCATGACATCTCATGCATTTGTATGTCATCTTAGATACATTAGGACATGTATGAACATTAGTTGATCATTGTTGCATCCATTTGGTATGTTTTGCATCCATTACATCTTATTTATGTTATTGCGTTCTTAAGCTTCTAGCATGCTTGTTTTTGTATCCATCACTTGTATGATCATACATATGCATTGTATATGACTTTGCATCTCTCTATGACACATTTGCATCATGTATTCACTTCTGGTTGGCATCATTGCATCTTCATCTTTGCATTATTGCATCTTGTTTCACCTTATGCATTCATACTAACCATTGCAGGGGCTTCTGGTAAGTTGATCAGGATGTGGATTTGCCTCCACATCCAACCTCTTCTTATCTTTTCATTTGCATCTTATTTGTATTTGAAGTGAGTTTGAATCACTTATGCTCTCTCTTGCTCCTTTTATTTCTCTTAGGTTACTTAACTTCTTCAGGAAGTAAGTAACCTATTCTCCTTTCTCTTCTCTTTTTCATCTACTTCTTCTTCCTTGGTGGCTATCTGAAGAATCTTCTGAAGATCTTTCTCTAAGCCTCATAAACCATAGGAATATCCAAGCATGATAAATTTAGGGTTGTACATATCCCCTGTCGGACCCTAGATTTCCATCCTGGTACAGACGCGAAAGTGGCGCGGAAAAGGTAGAGTCGCCAGCCATGCATTTTTACCCCGGAGGAACGGGAATGGTAATGCTGCACAAACCAGAAGAAAAGAAAAGGAAGGACAAAGGTCCTGCGAACCAAAGAAACTGAGTTCGGGAGTCGGTTACGACCTGGGAAGGTATTAGCACCCCAGATCGTCCGTCGTACCCGACGGGATCCACGCTTGCAAAGAAACTGTTTCAAAGGATGAAGAAATGAAAGTTGCTGCAAAACTGAAACTGAAACTGGATAAGAAAAGAAAAGAAAAGGGAAAATGTAGGGAAAATAAAAGAGTTCTCGAACGGGCCCTACCCCGCTGCCTACGTACCTCATCTGGACAATGAGGATCAGAGACGCCGTAGTTCCCCTAACTAGGGGTGGAAAAGATTGCTTGTGTCTTAAGGCTTGAACTGCTTATGTCAATGTTCAGGTGTTGTAGGCTCGGACGACGAGTGCGTTACCGTCTTGAAAAATGACAAGTAAGAGCAAGTTCGCGGACGGAGCAAAGGAGATGAGAAAAGAATTCCCGAAGGAGAGACGTTTATTGTTTGTTTGAGTTTTTTAGAAGCTTTTTGTGAGTGTGGCACAAGGAAGTGAACTCAAGCTCTTTTCCATGAAATGTACATTTGATACTACATTCCAAGATGGAATAATAGAACAAGCACACTCAAGTAAGGAGAAGATCCCCAAAACTTGATTCCAGAGATTAGGGCATAAGCTCACTAACTCATTGAATTATTAAGTGTTTTTGTATTTTTGATGAAGAAGTCTTTTTTATGATTTTCTTGATGAAGATGGTCTCATGATCAGACTTGTGCATCATAAGACAAGCTTGTACTATCCCAAGATGGGAAAACTACAAGTGTTTCATGGAATAAGGCTATTGCACAGGAGACCACTTCAATCTTTATTAAGATGTTTTTTAGGGTTTTGAGATGAGAAAAGAAAGAAACAAAAGGATCTTAAAGGTAAAAGTCTAATGGGGAACTAATGAATCCTAATTGTTATCATGCAAAGGAAATCCTAGGTTAGTGAGGTTTACTATCCTAAAGAAGAAAAAGATAAGAAAAGAAAGAGGAGAATGAAGAAGATAAGAAGGAGAAAGGAAGGCCTAAGCCCCTCAAACACAAGTAAAAGAATAATAAAGAGAAGAGATAAGAATTGGAGATGTGGGAATCATATCCACACCTCTCACTTACCAGAGCCCCTAAAATGGTTAGTAACATAAGCAAGCAACATGACAAAAGCAAATGGGAACAAATGAAACACCAAATGGGCATAAGATCAAACCAAAGCAACACAATCAGAATTGGAACCTCAATTACAAATGTCAAGATCAAACAAGAATGAAATGGATTAAACAATTCAATATGAAGCATTATGGATTATCATGACAAAGCAAAACAAACATGAGATAACACCAAGCAAACTAAACAAAACAACATCACAAACTTCAAGACCGAAACCCTAACATGTAAAGAATGTGCCTAAGCAACACAAGAGATGAAGAGTAGAAGCACACAAACTTAAACATTGTCATCATAAGAAGCAAAGATGCATAAGAAGTGAGGTGAACATGTACAAAGGTGAATGAACTTCAAAGGCAAGCAATCACAAAATTTCTCAAAGTACAAACATCAAATCAAGGCCAGAGAGGTATCCACATCCTAAAAGGGTTCTAAAAAACCTAAAGGAGTTGGCACAAGTGCCCTCCCAACCTAAGGATTAAACATATGACCAAAAAGTATGCAAAAGAAGATAAGCAAAGAACAAAATTCAAATCAAATCAAGCAATCATCCAAAAATTCCACAAACTTGCACAAAGACTCTTCAAACATACAATATTAACATGCCAAAAGAAAAGAATCAAAATCAGAAGCTAAGCAAATCAAATATGAGCCTAAACATGGATTAGGGTTATGAAACTTCATGCACAAGTTAAGGACCAAAAATAATCAAGCAAACCCCTAAAAATCATAAGAAAAATCATCAATAAACTACATTTCAATGTGAATCCAGAGCAAAAAGAATCAATTCAAAATTCAAATTAGTGATCAAGATAGAAATTGTACTAGACAACATGCTTTAAAAATGAAATAAAAGCAATTAATAAAGGAAGAAATTAATTCCAGCGTGGAAAATGAAAATAAATGGAAAATAAAAATGCCAAAAATTAAAGAAAACTCAAAATATCATACATGATTTTTTTTGGAATTTTTATGAACTTATTTCTATTTTTAATAATTGAAAATCAACTGAAATGAAAAATAAAATAAAAAAAGAAGTAAATAAACCAGGGGTGCAATTAACAATGAAATCAGTTCAAATTAAATGGGCCTGAGAGAGGGAGGGGTGCGAATAGCACTCTGAGCCCAGTGGATTCAACGTGAGTGCACAACATTATGGTGGAAAATCAGGAAAATCAGGGAAAAACAAGAGCCAATGGATTAAGTGAACGCTCCAGATCAAAGTCAGTGATCTCACTAGGTCAAAACATCAACAATCACCACATGCGTGTACACAACAATTACTATGGGTGCGAAACAAAGTGCATTATTCAGATTCAAATATAAAACACAAAACACGTGAGAGGGAGGCTGCACTTTTAATGCGCTGGCAAGCTATCATCCGTTCAGATCAACCATCCTAGGGTTCAAACATCATCTTCCTCATATTCACATTTCCAAAATCCGGTGACGGAGCCCTAGCTCCGGTCACCTAAAAATTCAACAGCAAGAACAAATCAACACTAAAATGCAACACAATCTCCAGATCAACTAATTAAAACATGCTGATCACGAATATGGCAATGAAAATCACAATAGATCAAAGATCAAGCCTAATCGAAGAGAAACAATTTTGTACATCAAACTTCAGATCAACATAAAACACTCAATATTCAATCATTTTCGAATCTAAACATCACAGAATCATCAGCACAACAAGCACAACATAATGCAAGCATCTAATTCTAAATCCAGATCTCAAAATTTCAGAGCATACCTGAACTCGAAGATCCTTCAAAACACCAAAATAAGATCCCTCCAGCTGCAGATCTGCTCCTTTTAACTTCTTATTGCAAAATAAATGCAAAAGAAGCCTTGAATTCTCCTAGATCTTGAGATTTGACCCTTGCTGCTCTTGAATGGCACTTGATGAAATCCTCACTCTCAGCTTGAATCAATGAGTGCAATGTGATCCTTAGAGCTCAGGGATGGTGATTATGTGAAGAGATTATGAAATGAGAGCCTGAGGAGAGAATTTCGAAAGAAAATGCAAGTGCGCAAGAGATTTTGAATCTGAGAAATGAGAGTGTGTGTACACGAATTCAGTGCATGTTTGGCTTTTATATCATTGATCCTTTCACCTGATTAGGGTTTCTGAAGTAAAGGTGACATGAAAAGTGTGATTGAGGTGAATTTGCAAAAATGCGTGAAATGTGTGATTGCTTCATACACGCGTGCAATGCTTCCCTTATGTGTACATTTTGACTTCATTTCATCCCCTCATTGCCTTTGGATCAATCCTGACCCTTGGATGTGAGTGCAACATGCTTTGCTTGTGATTTTGCAAAAATACACTTTGTGAAATATCTCTTATTCCATGCACGAATTTGGTGAATTATTTGGAGAAAAATGTGTCTCATGCAATGCCTTGTGATGTCATGATCTTATTTTGTCCATAAATCAGCTTAGAAATGACTTGCCATGCTTTTTGCACTTGGTGGAAACTTAGATTTCAAGGTAAACCCTAAAAAATAAGTAACTTTCGAAGGCCATATCTCTTAATCCATGAGGGCTATGAAAATGTACTTGTACTTTATGAAAATGGGAGAACCTACCCTACAACTTTCATGTTTATTGGAAATTCATTTGAGATCTTTTTCACCATGAAATAAGCCTTTGAAAATTAGGGCAAAAGTTGCCAAAAATGGAAAGTTTCATAACAAACCATATGCCAAAAATGGAAACTTCTTCAAAACCCTTTGATTCTTGATCCTTGACTTTACCAAACCCCCTCTAAGGTCTTAAGGACATCCCTTGACTTGAAAAATGGGGTTGGACCCCTTGAATTCTCACAGCTGACTTTTAAAAACACAGTTGACCAATTTCTTCTTATGCAAGCAACTGATGAAATAACTGCCTTCCACAAGGAATTTTCTCACCAAATTTCATCCCTAGGATCCTCTTATCATATGAAAGACCTTGCCCACATGAAAAGGTCAAAGTCACAAAGAATTCCTGCTTGAAAGTGAAACCCTAATTTGGGAACCATTGTGTAGGAGCTTGCCCTAGCTTGGATTCCCTGATGATCTCCCAACCTCCTGGGCTTTTGTAAAGGATCTTGGACTTGTGAATGTCTGTAACACGGTGGGAGAACTGACTTTAGTTATGTTGCGGATAGCAAGAGTCGCCACCGACTTTTATTTTATCCAAAGGAAAGGCATAAAAGAACAGGAAAGACCTTTTAAAAGATTTTTGGGTCCGGGGGGTAGGTTATGTAAAGGGAAGGTGTTAGCACCCTTTACATCCATGGTTATCCATGGGCTCTTAGTTACTTAGCTCACTTTAAAATGTTTTTGAAATGTGAAGTGTGTGAATAGAAATTTTCTTAAGAGTTTTATAATGATCCATGTACGGATGCGTATAAAATCTTTGTTTTGAAAATTGTTTGAAATGTATGAAGTGTTTGAAATATTTTGAAGAGTGAGCAAGTATATATCTAAGAGGAACCTACCCTAAGTTTAAGTCTTTTCTGTTCTTGAATCCTTTAAATGGTAAGACTATCCCTATTATTAAGGAATAGGTAGTCATTACCTTGGATGTGTGAGGGACAAGTGAAGGGACATCCGTTATTTAGGCAACTGTGGGGTGTATAAGCAATTCGAAGGGACTTATCATCTTTATTCGGAAGGGACAAGATCATTACGAAGGCAACATTCGAAGGGACTTGATCTTTTTATCTGTTAAGGGACTAGATGATGTGAGATGAGGGACTTTGCTTTATACACCCTACTTGACCTTTTGTTTTAGGCAACATGAGAGGTATCCTTAAGGAAGTGAGATGGCGATCAAAGATCGACTTACGTGTGTGAGTGTATGATTTTAAATATTTATCTTTTAAATTAGTGATCTAAATCAATTTTAAATACAAACATGTTTCACTCCCTATTTTACTAACCATAGCATTTTAAAATAAATATTAAATATTACTACTAAAATATTACATAAATGAGACAATTACATAATAATAATAATAATTAAAACAAATTAAATAAATAGCAAAAATAAATAATAATAATATAATTGGGTTAGTAATAATAAATAATAATAATAAAAATAATACAAAGATAAATGGGGTTAGTAATAATAAATATCATATGAAAAATAAATAAAATTAATAATAATAATAATAAAATAATAATGATAAAATAAACAAGAATATTAGCATAATGATTAAAAGATCAATTTTTTATATAAACAATTATTTTTTAAGATTAAGAAGAAAATATAAACAATTATATTAACTATCATAAAGTTTTAAATTATGTACATATTATAAAAATTAAGTTAATTATAAACATATTATGAAAATAAATTATATTTAGCAAATTTTAATTATTTTTAAACATATAATAAAAATTATTTACATACAAGAATTAAATTATAAATAAATTATAAAATATATACATATTATGAAAGTAAGGTTAATTATAATTATTATATTTACAAAATTAAATTATCAAGTTTTAACTAATTATCTAAAATTATCTATATACAAGAATTATATTAAAAAATATGGACATAATTAATATTCACATGAAATAATTAGGGTTTAAGAAATTTAGGGTTTATAAAAAATTAATTAGGTTTTTACAAAATATATTAGGGTTTTAGAAATTTAGGGTTTATATATATATTTTTTAGAAAAAAAATGAATTAATTAATGACTATACAAAATTTTACAATATTAATAAAAAAAACATAAATAATTTTCTCATAAGATTTAAATTAAAAAATGAGTTCTAAAATAATATAAACATTTTATTAAATTTGTTTAACTATAATAGAAATTAATTAAATAAGAAAAATCAAAAAAAGAATGAAAAAGAAGTAAAACCTGCTTGGGCTGGGATTTGAACCCAGTCCCTAAGCTTTCAACACTCAAGACTAGCACTCCAACCACTGGGCCATGCGCGCGCATGTGATAGAGAGTAGGCACCATCAGGTTTTGTTGTTTATCCTGAAAAATCATGAAAAACAAGCAAAACAAATAACACAAAAGGCCTGGGGGGGATTCGAACCCAGGACCTTCACGCAATACACAAGCACACTTACCATCCAGTCGGGAGGGCGCAACTGATAATATGTCCATCACAATAGATAATATATTAAGTTTGCTAATTACATGGAAAAATAAGAAAAAAGGTTGCTGCATCCAGGATTCGAACACAAGCCTTCAAGCATCACATATACATCTCTCACCACTAGGCCAACGCTGCAGTTGTGAAATAATATCAAACCGAATCAATAAAATATTAAAACTAAATTTTAAATCAAAATTTGGCGCCACTGATCATCTTCTTCTTCCTTCAGACCTGGGAATATTGCTGCGAATATTCCTGGGCAATTTCCTGCGAATTCCAGTTTGTAGCAAAACCTACGAATCTCAACTATCATCAAAACAGTAAAATTACATCAAATTAAAAGCGCAAACAAGGTCCAGAGGTTGATTCGAATTGATCTATGGTTTTAGAATTCGTTTATACTTGATGAATCATAAAGCCCTAAACCTCAACCGAAACCCTAAAAATGGTGGATTTCATTCTAGGTGATGAAACTTCACAAAACCTGTCCAGAATCAATCTATAACTTATCACAAACAAGAAACATTAATCAAAATTCATTAAAAACCAATCAATATTCAGAATCGAAAATCAAAAATTTCATGAATATGATGAATCAGTTTATGCATATGAGCTTCTTTTTGATGCTTTTGATGGCTGGGATTGGTTTAGTGATGTCCAAGGAACCCTTCCATGTCTTAAAAAGACCTTAAAAGCTCTTGTAGGGAGGAAACCGAATTGAAGTTTTTGATGATTTTTGTGAAGTGCAAACTTACTTTTTGAGGTCAGGAATTCGTGGCCTTTGCATTGGGTTATGTTGTATACTTATAGTAGACTGAATTAGGTCAAAAATATTGGATCATTGTGTGGATCTTTTTGATTTTGGAGATTGAAAAAGATTAAGTCTTAAATTTCAAATATTTGTGAATTCAACCTTTCTATTTCAAGCCAATCTTCATCAAGTGTGAATCAATCCAATCCAAATCATCTTTATGACTTTCTAGAATAGAAATATATTTTAAATTTTCACATTTGATATTTTATTTAAATTTAAAATGATTTTTTAATATAAAAATCATAATAAATAAATTAAATTAAATAAAATTATGAAAATATTAAATAAATTTCGTGCATGATGTCATGGAACACCTTGGGTCACAAAAAGTTTGGCCCATTTGGAGAAATTTGGTTTTAAGATCCTATTTTCTTCATAAACCACCCAAAAATTTCCCAACTTTGCAAGGACACACATCCTTCAATTTTAATTCTATGAGGGTGTTCTTGGACATTTTGGAAAGCTTGAAGAGTCCTATAACCAACCCCATTGGTTTCATGTCCATATCATTTACCATTCTCAAGTTATGCCCTTTTGAAGTTGTTGACTTTTTGTTGACTTTCAAAAGGACCTATAATGTCTTAGCTCATACCTTCCAAATGAAGCATTTTTGGGCTTGGCTTGTGAGACACAAAGTTGTAGAGAATTCAATTTCCTTCAAAATGAGCTTTGGATGGGAAAAATGTGATGAAGCATGTGAAAGTTATGGCTGGTCAAAATTCAGTTGACTTTTCCTGAAAAAACCCTAATTTAGAAACCTTTGATTCTTGATGATCTGAAATCTCCTTGATGAATCATGATCAAACCTTGATCAAATGATGAATTTTACTTCATATACTTGATGTTGGCAAAAAATCATGAAGTTTGACTTTGGTTTGACCACAGTTGACCTCAGTTTGACTTTTTAACTGCTTTGACTGATTTTGACCTATCTGATCATTTGACTGAGCAAACCTTTGAGAAAAGTTCTGAAATTTGTCATGGGGATTCTTAGACACATATAAGATTTTATGAAGCTCACTTGAAGTCTTGGAAATCCATTTAGCCTGATTAAAGTCAAATCCCTAGTTTTGGATGCACTGCTTAGGAGAATGCCTTGCCTGAGGGATTTGTCAAATCTTCTGGCCCATGATGAACTTTGTGAACCTTGTGAACCTCATAAGATGTCTTGTGAACCTTGTGAACCTCATGAAAGGTCTTGTGAACCTTGTGAACCTCATAAAGTTTCTTGTAAACTTCATGAACCTCATGAAAGGTCTTGTGAACCTTGTGAACCTCATAAAGTGTCTTGTAAACTTCATGAACCTCATGAAAGGTCTTGTAAACCTTGTGAACCTCTTAGAACACAAAGTATTGTATTGTGAGGGCAAAGTTTGGGGTGCAACAGCTGCCCCTGTTCAATTTTCTGAAACCTGAGGGGTTAGATTGGTATATGTGCCAGTCGTGACCTGGAAGGTTGAAGGGGATTGAACACAAAAACCCAAAAATTTGCACTCACTGGTGCGTAGAGTGATACTGATGACTAGTTGTATATGCTTGAGTGGGCTTAAAGATGCCACTTGGAGAAAAATTCTTCAAATATGTCTCTTGGAGGACGAAGCAGTCCAAAATATGAAGATATAATGATAGCTTTCAGGAGGATAAACAACGTCCTGAGGTATAAGTATAACTTTTGGGAAGATAAACAACGGCCCAAAGTCATGATATGCTTTCAGGAGGATAAACAACGTCCTGAGGTATGATGATAGCTTTCAGGAAGATAAACAACGTCCTGAGGTATGGAGTATAACTTTTGGGAAGATAAACAACGGCCCAAAGTCATGATATGCTTTCAGGAGGATAAACAACGTCCTGAGGAAATGATGATAGCTTTCAGGAAGATAAACAACGTCCTGAGGTATGGAGTATAACTTTTGGGAAGATAAACAACGGCCCAAAGTCATGATATGCTTTCAGGAGGATAAACAACGTCCTGAGGAAATGATGATAGCTTTCAGGAAGATAAACAACGTCCTGAGGAAATGATATAACCTTTGGGAAGATAAACAACGGCCCAAGGTAATGATATGCTTTCAGGAGGATAAACAACGTCCTGAGGGAATGATATAACCTTTGGGAAGATAAACAACGGCCCAAGGTAATGATATGCTTTCAGGAGGATAAACAACGTCCTGAGGGAATGATAGCTTTCAGGAGGATAAACAACGTGTTGCACCCCAAAATTTGCCCTCACAATACAAGACTTTGTGTTCTATGAAGGTTCACAAGGTTCACAAGTTTCCCAACACTTACAAGACCTTTCATGAGGTTCATGAAGTCTACAAGTTACTTTATGAAGGTTCACAAGGTTCACAAGTTCCACAATGCTTTCAAGACCTTTCATGAGGTTCATGAAGTCTACAAGTCACTTCTTGAAGGTTCACAAGGTTCACAAGCTTCTAAACATTTACAAGACCTTTCATGAGGTTCATGAAGTCTACAAGTCACTTCTTGAAGGTTCACAAGGTTCACAAGCTTCTCAACACTTACAAGACCTTTCATGAGGTTCATGAAGTCTACAAGTCACTTTATGAGGTTCACAAGGTTCACAAGGTTCACAAGGTTCACAATACCTCCCATGAGATTCACAATACATTTTATGAAGGTTCACAAGGTTCACAAAGTTCACAATTGGTCAGAAGAGTTGACAATTCCCTCAGACAATGCACCTCCTAAGCAGTGCATCCAAAACTAGGGTTTTGACTTTAATCAGGCTAAGTGGACTTCCAAGACTTCAAGTGAGCTTCATAACATCTTATATGTGTGTAAGAACCTCCATGACAAGTTTCAAGACTTTTCTCAAAAGTTTGCTCAGTCAGATGATCAGATAAGTCAAAATCAGTCAAAATAGTTAAAAAGTCAAACTGAGGTCAACTGTGGTCAAACCAAAGTCAAACTTCATGATTTTTTGCCAACATCAAGTATATGAAGTAAAGTTCATCATTTGATCAAGGGTTGATCATGATTCATCAAGGAGATTTCAGATCATCAAGAATCAGGAGTTTCTAAATTAGGGTTTTCTCAGTAAAAGTCAACTGAACTTTGACCAGCCATAACTTTCACATACTTCATCACCAAGTCTCCACTCAAAGCTCATTTTGAAGGAAATTGAATTCTCTACAACTTTGATCTTGCAATTCAAGCCCAAAAATGCTTCATTTGGAAGATATGAGCTAAGACATTATAGGTCATTTCAAAAGTCAACTAAAAGTCAACAACTTCAAAAGGGCATAACTTGAGATTGGTAAATGATATGGACATGAAACCAGTGGGGTTGTTTAGAGGACTCTTCAAGCTTTCCAAAATGTCCAAGAACACCCTCATACCTTTAAAATTGAGGGAGATATGCCCTTGCAAAGTTGGGAAATTTTGTGATGGTTTATGTTGAAAATGGAGGTTTAAAACCACTTCTTTCCAAATGGGCTTGTCAAATTATGATCCAATCCATACCATATCATCATGCACGACCCAATTGATAAAAAATCAGAATTTTTATTATTTTATTTTTATTTATTTTGATTTAATTCATAAAAAATCATTTTAAATAAATATAAAATATGAAAATATATTATTTGATGAAGATTGAGCTTCTAGAATCTCTTCAATGCTGATTTGAATCAAAAGGGAAGGAAATCATGAGATTGGTACAAAAATAGCAAGCCTTCATGAACAAATATTTGAATTTTAAACCATGATCTTTTTCAATCTTCAAATATCAAAATCTCCACACAACAATTGAATTTTCTTAACCTAATTCATTCACATATAAGTACTGATCATAACCCTAGCACTTATTCACGAATTTGCTGCCTCAAAGTGTAAGTTTCATTGCTCAAAAAAACCATTCAAAACCTCCATTCGGATTTCTTCATACAAGGTGTTTTAAGGTAAAACAAGAACATAGACATGTTCCTTGATCATCCATGAAGCAAAACCAATGCCCATATGCATCCCATACATGCCATGATGCTTAACCCGAGCTCACTTTAACCTTGAATATATTTTTTTCGATTCCGTTGATGTGTTGCTTTTCATTGAATTTTGTTGACATAATCTTGTTTGTGACATTGTATAGATTGTTTCTGGACCAATGGATTGAAGCTTCCCTGCCTAAAATAGATTCGGCCATAGTTAGGGTTTTGACCTTCAAAATGGGGTCCTTTGATTCACTAAACCTAAATGAATTTTGAGGACATAGGAATGTTCTATGAATCACAAGGATCATAAAACTCTAATTAATTTCATGAATCATTGCTGTTTGGTATGAGTCTCGATTTCGCAGGTTTGAACAATGAAGAACATGTAGCAAAATTCGCAGGAAAACTCGTGGCTAATTTCGCAGGTAAAAACGCAGGTACAAGGTTGAAGAAGAAGCAGATGGCGCGTTCTGGGAAATTTGAATTGTGTTGTAAATATTTTTTGTTTTATGGTTGGTTTATTGTTACAAGCGTGTGGCTTGTCCCAGTGGAAAGGCTTGTGCATATTGGACTATGGGACCTGAGTTCGAGTCTTGGTCTCGTACATTATTTTTTCTATTTTTTTCCAGGTAACAAAGAGACTTAATATATTATACTATGTTGCTATCATATTACCAGTTAGGCTCTCCCAGCCAGGTGGTAATGCGTGCGCGTGTGTATCTATGAGGTCCTGGGTTCAACACCACCCCAGGCCTTTTGTTTTCTTTGTATTTTCCTGATTTTTTCCAGACAAGAAACAAAACCAAATGGAGTTCATTCCTCTTGCATCAACCAACGCATGGCACAGTGGTAGGGCATGGAAATTGTGAACAAAGCCTCCTGGGTTCAAATCCCAGCCAGGTTTGTTTTGTCATTTTTTATTTTTATTTTTGTTTTGTCTAATTTTATTTAATTGATTTAATTTATTAATAATTATATATCATAAAAATAATTCTATAAAATATATATTCAATGTTTTTATATTCAGAAATTATTTTGTAATTCAAAAAAATTGTTTTCTTTATATGTAAATATAATATATGCATATTATTAAAATAGTTTTTGTATATTAAACTAAACCCTAAAAATATTTTCTAAAATAAACCCTAATTTTGTAAAACCTAATTCTATTTTTCTAAATAATTTTTATTTTCTAATTCTTAATATAATTATTATATATATATATATTTGTGTAATATGATTTTTGTAAATATAAGGATTAATAAAAATTAAATTTTGTAAATATGATTAATTTTTGTGAATATGATATTTAAAATTTATTTTCTTCATATAATGTGTAAATATCTTTCAATAAAATATGTTTGGAAATAATTAAACTTGTAATGATTAAAATTTATATTATGTTTAAAATTTTTTTGTTATAGTAATTATTTAATTATTCTTATTTCTAAATAAATGTTTATATATTAAAATTCAATTTTTGGTTTATTTTTTTTAATTATTGTTACTAACCATATTATTTTTTGCTTCACTAATCTTATATATTTTATTATTTCACTAATGTTATTTAATTTTTAATTATTATTATTACTAACCACTATTTATTTATTTATTACTTATTATTATTTTTGCTTATTATTTATATTTTTGCTTTTATATTTTTGCTATTTATTATTTTTATAATTATCTTGTAATTGCTCCTTGGTGTAAAGTTTGTAAATATTTAATTATTTAATTTGCTTGCTATGGTTAGTAATTTAGGGAGTGCAAATATGTATTCTATTTAAAAATAAATTTAGATCATTTTAATTAAAGATAAATAATATTGAACACTCACACACGTAAGTCGATTTTTAATCGCCATCTCACATTTCTAAGGCTATCCCTCAATGTTGCCTAATCATAAGGTCAAGTGGGGTGTATAAAGCAAGTCCCTTAAAAGAAAAAATCATCAAGTCCCTAATGGTTGCCTTTAAAGATCAAGTCCCTTTTCGAATAATGATGATAGTCCCTCCTAAATGCTTAATACACCCCACAGTTGCCTTCATAAACAGAATGTCCCTCATATGTCCCTTACATCCAAGGTAATGACTACCTATTCCTTAATAATAGGGATAGTCTTACCACTTAAAAGGATAAAGAACAGAAAAGACTTAAACTTTAGGGTAGGTACCTCATAGTTGCTTGCTCACTTCATTCCAAATTTTCAAACACTTTACAAATTTCAAATAATTTTCAAAAACAAGTTTTTACGCATCCGTACATGGATCATTATTAACTCATATGAAAATTTTCTATTCACACACTTCACATTTTCAAAAACAATTCAAAAGTGAGCTAAGTAACTAAGAGCCCATGGATAACCATGGATGTAAAGGGTGTTAACACCTTCCCTTTACATAACCTACCCCCCGGACCCAAAAATCTTTTAAAGGTCTTTCCTGTTCTTTTATGCCTTTCCTTTGGATAAAATAAAAGTCGGTGGCGACTCTTGCTATCCGCAACATAACTAAAAGTCAGTTCTCCCACCGTGTTACAGAACTGGCGACTCTGCTGGGGATTTAAATTTAAGAGGGGTACCCTTAGGAATTAGATCACTTTAAATTGTTTGCCTTGTTTGCTTTACTTTACTTGTTGGGTGCTCTTATGTGTGAAAGATCCTAACCCGGATCTAGTGTACCTTAGGTAAATGGCAATAGACCAAGGAAACTGTACGGCGTATACCGATATGGTTGATCTGGTGGCCATAGTTAGTGTGACTTCATGGTTGGTGCTTATGTTCCTTAAGTCAAGTTGAGGATAATATGAGGCTGCCATATGTTGTCAATGCACTAACTAACTTTTAGAACCCTAGTCATCCCATCTTAGCCTTTAGAAAAGTAGTGAGATAACCGGCTTTGGTGCAGACTGAAGTTGGTTGATACTCGATGCTATGCTCATTGAGATTCTAAACTTGGAGGGTTTTGGTTGGCAAGTAAGTTGCCTACTGAACAACCACCCTTGTGAAGGATCAATGATATTGAGATCCCTTAGAACCTGGTTACTTTTGTAGGACAGGATGAACCAACTAACTTCAGGGGAGGGTACTTACCTTTGAACCTCATGCAAGCCTTTAAACCTAGGGCTATGGTGTGACTTGTTTGTGTGTGCCACATGTTTGTGATTGAACATAACATCATGACATCATCATGCATCATAAGCATAGCATTTTCACTAACCATTTCAAGGACCAAAGGATTTATCTTTGTTCTTTGTTGCAGGTCATGGCTTCTGCTCGTAGAAACACCATCAGGATCAACTTTGTGGGAATACCTCCCAAGCTTAAAGAGTTGGTTTCTCAAGTGTCTGATCATTCCCATTTCATCAAGAGACATGGCCACCTATTGGATCTAGTCACTTCAGGGTTCAATGAAGACATGATGAGTGTCCTGTTTCAGTTCTTTGACCCTAAGCACCACTGCTTTACATTCCCCGACTATCAGCTGGTTCCAACCATGGAGGAGTTCTCTAAACTTCTGGGCATACCTGTTCTTGATCAAAGACCCTTCACAGGCCTGGAGAAGGAACTTAAACCAGAAGTTATTGCTGCATCCCTACATCTGAAGAAGTCTGACATTGTTCTAGAAACGAGAAGCGGAGTTAAGGGTATTCTTGCCAAGGTATTAATGGATAAAGCTCAAATGTTCTTGAAGGCCATGAGCTATGATGCTTTTGAGGAGATCTTAGCCTTGCTGATATATGGCTTAGTATTGTTCCCCAATCCAGATCAGTTCATAGACGTTCATGCCATCAACATTTTCCTGAGTCACAATCCAGTGCCTACATTGCTCGGAGATATCCTACATTCTCTTCACACCCGTACTACAAGGGCAAGAGGAACTTTGATGTGCTGCATACCTTTGCTTTCTAGGTGGTTTATTTCTCACCTTCCTCGCTCAGTAATGAAGAATGAGCAAGGGTTCAGATGGTCCAAGAGGATCATGTCACTTTCTCACTCAGATATCCATTGGTGCTCCAGATCTATGGAGAATGTCACCATCATTGACCGTTGTGGGGAGTTTCCTAATGTGCCACTTCTAGGCATAAGAGGAGGCATCACCTACAACCCCTCTCTAGCTCTACGACAGTTTGGTTATGCTCGGAGTGATGGTCCTCATGACATGTTGATTAAGGGCATTGTGTTTGACTACGACAACGATCTTCAGGGTTACCGTCAGAGATTCATACGAGCTTGGGGAAAGGTAAACAGGGTTGACAGCAAGACACTGGAGCCTAAGTACACTATTCCTATGGAAGCTTATCTCAGATGGGTGCGATCTCGTGCTCAGACTCTCATGATGCCATATCCTGTCGTCCTACCAGTTACCATGGAACCTGTTGCTGAAGGAGACACAGCTTATACCATCCTTCACCCAGACATGCCTACTGATATGGAAGACTTGCAGAGATCATGGATCCAACTGAAAGAGCAAAGGGATACTTTCGAAGCTCATTACAACGCAAGCCAAGAAAGAATCCTAGAACTAACAAAGCAACTTCACGAGGAACGGAACCTCAACTCATACCTCAACACAAAGAGGAAACGTCCATGGGAGACTTAAAACCCCATCTTTTGTACTTATTTCATTTCATTGTTTGTAAGCCTAAAAGGCAGAACAAATTTATTACTAATAAAAAGTTACTTTCTTGTTTGTTTAAGCAAATTTAAATCCTGCGGTCCTTGAAAACATTGCATATACATTCACATACCATTTCATTGCATCACAGGTTTATAATTGTGCACAGGTTTCTCATCTTCTCGCTGTTTATTTCAGCAATGGCTCTTGAACAATCAGTTAAGGATCTTCAGGCACAAAATGCACAGTTCCAAGAGCTGATCCTGAACCTATCCAAGGGGCAGGATGAATTGAAGACACTGCTGGCCAAGAAGACTAAGAAGACTAGAAGGTCAGGTGGCCTGCTCAACATGGGAAGAAGATTCAAGGGTCCTGTCAAGACCAAAGAACAGGTTGATGACTATGAATCTGAGGAATCTGAGAAAGAGGGAGGCAGTCTCCACAACACTATGGGGGACTCTGATTCTGAGGCTAATTACTATCATGAGCCTAATGAAGACAAATTCAAGATGCTGGTGGATAGGATGGATGCTATGGAGTTGCAGAAGTCTTCTGGGCTGGATTTTGAGGATTTGAGTCTGATATCTGGGGTTGTTATACCCATTGGTTTCAAGGTTCCTACCTTTGTTGTTTATGATGGGGTCTCCTGTCCCAAGCTGCATTTAAGGTCTTATGTCAGAAGGATTCAACCTCACACTGCTGATAAAAAGTTGTGGATCCATTTCTTTCAAGAGAGCTTATCTGGAGCTCAGCTGGAGTGGTATTACCAGTTGGAGAGTGCCAATATCAGAGACTGGAATGATCTTGCTGAAGCTTTCTATAAGCAGTATCAATACAATGCTGACTTAGCCCCCACTCGCATGCAGCTTCAGAGCATGTCTATGGGTGCCAAAGAAAGTTTTAAAGAGTATGCTCAGAAGTGGAGAGATTTAGCTGGAAGAGTTCAACCCCCTTTGACTGACAGGGAATTGGTTGACATGTTCATGTGTACGCTGAATGGTCCGTTTTACAGTCATCTCATTGGAAGCTCATCATCTGGCTTCACTGAGTTGATCATGACAGGAGAGCGAGTAGAGAGTGGTATAAAGAATGGCAAGATCCAAGTGGGTACTTCCTCATCAGGTGCTGCAAAGAAGCCTCCCACTGGGAAGAAAGAGTCAAATGCTGTTTATGGTCAACCTGATCGTAACAGAAGACATCAGTCTGTTAGTGCAGTTCATATTTCAAATCCAACTCCTGCAACAACAGAGCAGCCACAGGGCAACCAACAGAGGGCTAGAAGACAGTTCACGAAGATCAACATGTCAATGGCTCAGGCATTGCAACATCTGTTGAAGGCTGAACTTATTACTTTGAAAGAGGCTCCTCAGAATCCCAATGTTACCTCTCCCAGGTACAATCCCAATGCACGGTGTGCCTATCATTCAAACTGTCAGGGTCATGATACTAATAACTGCTGGATCTTGAAGAACAAAATTCAAGATATGATTGATGCTGGAGAAATTGAGTTTGATCCTCCAGGTACTCCAAATGTGATTACTGCTCCAATGCCAAATCACGAGAAGACTGTCAATGCCATTGATGAAGACCTGCATGTCTATTCAGTAATGGAGTTGAACACACCATTGTCTGTTATCAAAAAGAGGTTAGTACAAGCTGGGATCTTTCCAGGTTGTCGTGAAGATTGTTTGTATTGTACCTATAAGCCAGATAGTTGCTTCATATTGAGAGATGGAATTCAACGTCTCATGGATAAGTATACTATAGTGTTTGAGAGGACTCCGTCGTCTGTAGAAAGTATGGTGGATCATCTGACTCAAGGTAAGAAGACTGAAGAGATTGACATGGTTGACAAAGTACCGGTAAGAATCACTTCAAAGAGACCTGTTAAAATCACTCATCAGGGTCCAATCAAGATCACTGCTGAAGGCCCTGTGAAAGTTGTTGCTGAAGCCAGAGTGGCTCCTCTGATCATTACTACTCCTGGTCCTATTCCTTATACATCTGATAAAGCTGTACCTTGGCACTATGGGTCTGATGTTTACATCCATGGTGTTAAGCAGGAGCCTTTACCTGATGTGCCTGCTGACATTGATAATATTGTTGGATCTAGCAAGATCACTCGTAGTGGAAGAGTCTTCTCTCCTCCAGTTGCTTCTAAAAATGCAGTTACTCCTGCTGCCACCTCTACCACTGATGCTCGGGGCAAAGGTCCTGTTATTGAGCCTGTATCTCCTGATGTGCCAGCTGCTGATGATCTCTCTAAGCAAATGGAAGAAGTATTGAAAATCATTCGCAAGAGTGATTATGACATTGTTGATCAATTGGGGCATACTCCCTCAAAGATTTCTATGTTATCCTTGTTGCTGTGTTCTGAGGCCCATGCCAAGTCCTTGATCAAGTTTCTGAAGACTGCCCATGTGCCCAATGCAATTTCTGTTGACCAATTTGAGAACTGTGTTGCCCACCTGACCTATGATAATGGGTTAGGATTTTCTGATGCTGATTTGACCCCTGCCAAGAGGGATCATAACAGGGCCTTGCATATTTCAATTGAATGCAGGGGCACTACCCTGTCACATGTACTGATAGACAATGGGTCCTCTCTGAATGTGTTGCCTAAGGAAGTCCTGAATAAGCTGAGTCCTGAAGATGCTGTTCTGAAGCCCAGTAATATTGTGGTAAAGGCTTTTGACGGTTCTAGAAGAATAGTACATGGGGAAATTGATCTTCCAATCAAAGTTGGTTCTCAGGTGTTTACTGCCACATTTTATGTGATGGATATTCGTCCTTTATACTCTTGTCTGCTTGGTCGTCCCTGGATCCATGGGGCAGGTGTTGTGACCTCTACATTGCACCAAAAGTTGAGATATCCGGTGAATGGAAAGGTTGTTACTGTCTATGGAGAAGAAGAATACTTTGTCAGCCATGTAAATACCTTCAAGTATCTGGAAATGGAAGGTGAATACATTGAGACTCCGTGTCAGACATTTGAAGTGGTTCCCTGGGTCGTTAATGATTATGTAGCTCCTCCTGCTGTGAAGAAAGTTCCTGTGGTCACCAGAAAACCTCCAACAATGGCAATGGCCTCCCTCAATGATGCTAGAGCTGTGGTGGATGAAGGTGGTTGTACTATTTGGGGTCAGCTTCCTGATATTCCATACAAGTCTGACAAGTTTGGTTTGGGTTTCACTGCAGAGTCCCAGAAGGCTGTTCGTCGTGCTCGTGCTGTTCGTATCACCAATCAAGGGGTTGCGAAAGATCAGATCAATGTTGTGGGAGACTATGATGACGACTACAACTTGGATGCTTGGATTTTTCCTACTGTGGGTGCTGGACTCAATAATTGGAAAGCTGAAGATGTTATCCCTATCTCCTTTAGTCAGGAGTAAATACTATTACTGTGTTGTTGCTTTTAAGTTTGAACAATAAAACTTTCAAGCCATGTGCCTTACCCGGGGCACAATGGTGTGCTTGTTACGGGCTGTCATTTCATTTGCATACTTCATTCAATAAAATCAGTGGACGTTTCGTTTTCGTAAATATTGTGTTCCTTGTCTTTCTTTTTCTTTTATTTTTGCTTTATCAGCTATGTGTTCTTACACACACCCACATCACTAAAATGCAGATCCTCATCCACTCTGGATCCTGTTGATAACAGTTCTACTATTGCCAATTATGATTTCGAGAATCCGATCTATCAAACTGAAGACGGAAATGAGGACGATTGTGAAATACCTGTAGAGCTTGCTAGGTTGTTACAACAAGAAGAGAAAGCTATACAGCCACATGAAGAGCCAGTCGAAGTTGTGAATCTGGGAACTGAAGAAAACAGAAAAGAGGTCAAGATAGGGGCTGATTTAGAGGACAGTGTCAAGAGCAGATTGATTCAGATGCTACGTGACTATGTGGAGATCTTTGCTTGGTCTTATGAAGATATGCCAGGGTTGGATACAGACATTGTGGTTCACCGTTTACCAGTGAAAGAAGATTGTCGTCCAAAGAAGCAGAAGGTCCGTCGTATGCGTCCTGAAATGTCAGAAAAGATCAAGGCAGAGGTGATGAAACAGTTCAATGCAGGGTTCTTAGCAGTGACTTCTTATCCTCAGTGGGTTGCAAATGTGGTACCAGTTCCTAAGAAAGATGGTACGGTGCGTATGTGTGTGGACTACAGAGATTTGAACAAGGCTAGCCCCAAAGATGACTTTCCACTTCCTCATATTGATATTCTGGTAGACAACACTGCTCAGCATAAGGTATTCTCTTTTATGGATGGTTTCTCTGGTTACAATCAAATCAAGATGGCACCTGAAGATATGGAGAAGACAACCTTTGTTACACAGTGGGGCACCTTTTGTTATAAGGTGATGCCATTTGGTTTGAAGAATGCAGGGGCAACATATCAGCGTGCTATGGTGGCTTTGTTTCATGACATGATTCATCATGAGATAGAGGTATATGTGGATGATATGATAGCCAGGTCTCAGAATGAAGAGCAACATCTTGATCATCTGCACAAGTTGTTTGAGAGGTTGAAGAAATACAAGTTGAGATTGAACCCAAACAAGTGTACTTTTGGAGTTAGGTCTGGTAAACTCCTGGGTTTCATTGTCAGTGGAAAAGGTATTGAAGTGGATCCTGCAAAAGTGAAAGCTATACGAGAGATGCCAGCTCCCCGTACTGAGAAGGAGGTTAGAGGTTTCTTGGGACGATTGAACTACATTGCAAGATTTATTTCCCAGTTAACTACCATCTGTGAGCCAATCTTCAAGTTGTTGAAGAAGGATCAGGTGATGGAATGGAATGATGAGTGCCAGACTGCCTTTGATGAAATCAAGAGATATCTGCTAGAACCTCCAATTTTGATGCCACCAGTTGATGGAAGACCCTTGATTATGTACTTAACAGTGTTAGACAACTCAATGGGGTGTGTGTTGGGGCAACATGACGAGTCTGGTCGAAAAGAGCAGGCAATATACTACCTTAGCAAAAAGTTTACCGACTGTGAAACAAGATACTCACTGCTCGAGAAAACTTGCTGCGCTTTGGCATGGGCTGCTCGCCGACTAAGACAGTATATGTTGACCCATACTACCTTGTTGATTTCGAAAATGGATCCAATCAAGTACATATTTGAGAAACCTGCTCTCTCCGGAAGAGTTACAAGATGGCAAATGATCTTGACAGAATATGATATACAGTATACTACTCAGAAGGCCATCAAGGGAAGTGTTGTTGCTGATCATTTGGCTCATCAAGCAGTGGATGATTATTAGTCAATGAGTTTTGAGTTCCCTGATGAAGATATTATGATTATTACCAAAGAACCTGGACAATATGACGGACCTGAACAAGGATCCCGATGGACTATGGTTTTTGATGGTGCCTCTAATGCACTTGGTAATGGTGTCGGTGTTGTGATTAGTTCCCCTGAAGGTTGTCATACCCCGATTACTGCCAGACTTTGTTTCTATTGTACCAATAACATGGCTGAGTATGAGGCATGTATCCTGGGTTTTAAAGTTGCTATTGATATGAAGATTCAGTTCCTTGATGTGTATGGAGATTCAGCCCTGGTAGTCAGTCAGATCAAAGGAGATTGGGATACCAAACATGATAATCTCATTCCTTACAGAGAGCATGTGTTGTCTTTGATCCCACATTTCAAAGAGATTACCTTTGGACATATTCCACGAAGAGAGAATTAGTTGGCAGATGCATTGGCCACCATAACATCCATGTTTGAGATCAGCTGGGATGATGAAGCTCCCAAGATTACTATTGATAGATTTGAAAAGCCTGCATACTGCAATGAGATTGACACAGAAGGGGCAGAGGAGAAGCCTTGGTTCTATGAAGTGAAAAGATATCTTGAAACTCAGGAGTTTCCTGAAGGGGCATCTGTCAAAGATAGGAAGTTTCTGAGGAGGTTCTCTGCTAAGTTCTTTCTGAGTAATGGCATTCTGTACAAGCGCAATCATGATTCAACTATGCTTCGTTGTGTGGATAAGAAGGAAGCAATTGAGATTATGGAAGATATGCATGATGGGATCTTTGGCACTCATTCTAGTGGTCATACTATGGCAAAGAAGATTTTGAGAGTAGGTTACTATTGGTCTACCATGGAAGCTGATTGTTATCAACACTCCAGAACATGTCACAAGTGTCAAATTTATGCTGATAAAGTCCATGTACCTCCATCACCATTGAATGTGTTGACTGCTCCTTGGCCCTTTGCCATGTGGGGCATTGATATGATTGGTGAGATCAAGCCTACTGCTTCTAATGGGCATCGTTTCATCCTGGTTGCTATTGATTACTTCACAAAGTGGGTAGAGGCAGCTTCATTTGCATCTGTTACTAAGAATGTTGTGGCTCGATTCATTAAGAATAATCTCATATGTAGGTATGGCATCCCTGAAAGGATTATCACTGACAATGGCTCTAATCTGAACAACACTATGATTACTGATCTCTGCACGCAGTTCAAGATTAAGCATCACAACTCTTCTCCGTATCGTCCAAAGATGAATGGGGCAGTTGAAGCTGCTAATAAGAACATTAAGAAGATTGTACAGAAGATGACTGTTACCTACAAGGATTGGCATGAGATGTTACCATTTGCTCTTCATGGTTATCGTACTACAATACGTACTTCAACAGGGGCAACCCCATTCTCCTTAGTCTATGGTATGGAAGCAGTTCTGCCCATTGAAGTTCAGATTCCCTCCTTGAGAATTATGAAGGATGCAGGCTTGGATGAAGATGAATGGATTCAGACTCGACTGGACCAGATAAATTTGATTGATGAGAAGAGGTTGGCAGCAGTTTGTCATGGCCAGATGTACCAAAAGCGAATGATCAAAGCTTTTAACAAAAAGGTTAAGCCAAAGGTATATCAGGCTGGTGACTTGGTAATCAAGCGTATCATATTACCACAGGGTGATCCTAGGGGCAAGTGGACTCCAACATATGAAGGACCATTTGTAGTCAAGACAGTGTTCTCAGGAGGTGCCATGATACTGACTACAATGGATGGTGAAGACTTCCCACAGCCTGTAAACGCGGACATAGTTAAAAAATACTACGCATAAAAAGAGACCCGCTAGGTCGACAGGCCTAGGCAAAAATAAGGGCATCCCGGCAAACCAAAAGGGTTTGGGCAAAAATTAGGGATATATATATATATAAAAAGATGTACACCCGGCAAGTCGAAAACCTGAAAAGGCGGCTTGGGCAAAAAAGGGTATCCCGGTGGATTGAAAACCTGAAAGGGCAATCCAGGCAAAAGTTAGGGATTAAAGCGTATGACTATGTCTCGTTTGGATCACCCATGAAACTGCAACCAGTCGTACTACTTATTCAAGCTCGAACAGATAAAGCTCAATTCAATCGTTTCCGTCTCAACAGCAAGAAGATGAGATACTTGAATGGCAATAGTAGAATTGAAACTCAATAGGATTATTTCCCACATAGCTGATTCTCTTTGTTTTGTAAAACTTTATGACAAAATCCTCTTACTAGGGTTTATGTCTCCTTGTACAAACTTACCCGTGTATGGGTCACTTTTGATATAAATAAATTCCATCTTTTGAATCCAGATTTACTTTTACCCTATTTACATAAGCGAAACGTCCATTGGTTGTGTTTGAATGTATGTATGCTTTTGAATATGATTAATGTTTACCAGAAATGCATGAAAATGCAGTAATAGTATTTACTAAAGACGAACGGGGAAAGGATTTCAACGAAGCTTCGTCGGTTCATCTCTACAAAACAGTTACAAATCCCTCAGTAGGACGAATCTATCTTCACAAAGTCTCATCTCCCCTGGAATTTATATCCATCTCTTTTATCCTCATACGGATATTCGGGAATTTACTTTCCAATAAGGGTACGACGAACGAAGCCGGGATGTTGTATCTACTCCACTATCAAACAAAGACGAAGGTTATCTATACCTTACTATCCCCAGCAGATGGGAGGTTATATCCATCCTTACTATCCCCAGCATACGGAAGGTTATGTATATCTCATCATCAAACAAGACGGGAACGAGTTCCTCATATTCTTCAGCAACGAATCGGGATTTATTTTCCCTGGCCAGCAGTTGTTATACGAAGATATCCAGACGCTTCAGGCAGTATCATATCATACATACATCATTTACATCATACCATAACATACATATCCATAGATACATAATATATTACTTAAGTGCACCAAATCGTACATGCATACATAATACATAAACTAATATCATTATACAAATGCTACCTTGTTTCAGGTTATTTATCCAGCAAACAATACTTATGACTATCAGGACTGCTTTATCCTCCTGAAAACTTATCATCTCTCAAGACTGCTTCATCCTCTTGGGAACATATTACTACACCAGGATTGCTTAATCCTCCTGGAAGCATATTATCAATCAAGACTGCTTCATCCTCTTGGAAGTATATTATTACCTCAGGGTTGCTTTATCCCCCTGACAGCTTTTTTACCTCAGGATTGCTTTATCCTCCTGACAGCTTTTTACTATATCAGGATTTCTCCATCCTCCTGACATCTATTATCATTACCTTCATACATCAGGATTGCTCTATCCTCCTGAAATCATATTATTACCTCAGGGCTGCTTTATCCTCCTGACAGCTTCTTCTACATCAGGATTGCTCTATCCTCCTGAAATCATATTATCATTACCTCAGGATTGCTCCATCCTCCTGACAAGCTATCATCTTATACCTCAGGATTGCTTTATCCTCCTGACAGCTTCTTATACCTCAGGATTTCTCCATCCTCCTGACAATTATCATTATACCTCCATATTTTGGACTACTTTATCCTCCAAGACATGTGTCTGAAGAACTTTCCTCCAAGTGGCATCTTTAAGCCCACTCAATCAGATTCAACTAACCATCTGTACCACTTTATGCACTGGTGAGTGCAAATTTTTGGGCTTTTGTGTTCAATCCCCTTCAACCTTCCAGGTCACGACTGGCAAACATACCAATCTAACCCCTCAGGTTTCAGAAAATTGAACAGGGGCAGCTGTTGCACCCCAAAATTTGCCCTCACAATACAAGACTTTGTGTTCTATGAAGGTTCACAAGGTTCACAAGTTTCCCAACACTTACAAGACCTTTCATGAGGTTCATGAAGTCTACAAGTTACTTTATGAAGGTTCACAAGGTTCACAAGTTCCACAATGCTTTCAAGACCTTTCATGAGGTTCATGAAGTCTACAAGTCACTTCTTGAAGGTTCACAAGGTTCACAAGCTTCTCAACATTTACAAGACCTTTCATGAGGTTCATGAAGTCTACAAGTCACTTCTTGAAGGTTCACAAGGTTCACAAGCTTCTCAACACTTACAAGACCTTTCATGAGGTTCATGAAGTCTACAAGTCACTTTATGAGGTTCACAAGGTTCACAAGGTTCACAAGGTTCACAATACCTCCCATGAGATTCACAAGACATTTTATGAAGGTTCACAAGGTTCACAAAGTTCACAATTGGTCAGAAGAGTTGACAATTCCCTCAGACAATGCACCTCCTAAGCAGTGCATCCAAAACTAGGGTTTTGACTTTAATCAGGCTAAGTGGACTTCCAAGACTTCAAGTGAGCTTCATAACATCTTATATGTGTGTAAGAACCTCCATGACAAGTTTCAAGACTTTTCTCAAAAGTTTGCTCAGTCAGATGATCAGATAAGTCAAAATCAGTCAAAACAGTTAAAAAGTCAAACTGAGGTCAACTGTGGTCAAACCAAAGTCAAACTTCATGATTTTTTGCCAACATCAAGTATATGAAGTAAAGTTCATCATTTGATCAAGGGTTGATCATGATTCATCAAGGAGATTTCAGATCATCAAGAATCAGGAGTTTCTAAATTAGGGTTTTCTTAGTAAAAGTCAACTGAACTTTGACCAGCCATAACTTTCACATACTTCATCACCAAGTCTCCACTTAAAGCTCATTTTGAAGGAAATTGAATTCTCTACAACTTTGATCTTGCAAGTCAAGCCCAAAAATGCTTCATTTGGAAGATATGAGCTAAGACATTATAGGTCATTTCAAAAGTCAACTAAAAGTCAACAACTTCAAAAGGGCATAACTTGAGATTGGTAAATGATATGGACATGAAACCAGTGGGGTTGTTTAGAGGACTCTTCAAGCTTTCCAAAATGTCCAAGAACACCCTCATACCTTTAAAATTGAGGGAGATATGCCCTTGCAAAGTTGGGAAATTTTGTGATGGTTTATGTTGAAAATGGAGGTTTAAAACCACTTCTTTCCAAATGGGCTTGTCAAATTATGATCCAATCCATACCATATCATCATGCACGACCCAATTGATAAAAAATCAGAATTTTTATTATTTTATTTTTATTTATTTTGATTTAATTCATAAAAAATCATTTTAAATAAATATAAAATATGAAAATATATTATTTGATGAAGATTGAGCTTCTAGAATCTCTTCAATGCTGATTTGAATCAAAAGGGAAGGAAATCATGAGATTGGTACAAAAATAGCAAGCCTTCATGAACAAATATTTGAATTTTAAACCATGATCTTTTTCAATCTTCAAATATCAAAATCTCCACACAACAATTGAATTTTCTTAACCTAATTCATTCACATATAAGTACTGATCATAACCCTAGCACTGATTCACGAATTTGTTGCCTCAAAGTGTAAGTTTCATTGCTCAAAAAAACCATTCAAAACCTCCATTCGGATTTCTTCATACAAGGTGTTTTAAGGTAAAACAAGAACATAGACATGTTCCTTGATCATCCATGAAGCAAAACCAATGCCCATATGCATCCCATACATGCCATGATGCTTAACCCGAGCTCAGTTTAACCTTGAATATATTTTTTTCGATTCCGTTGATGTGTTGCTTTTCATTGAATTTTGTTGACATAATCTTGTTTGTGACATTGTATAGATTGTTTCTGGACCAATGGATTGAAGCTTCCCTGCCTAAAATAGATTCGGCCATAGTTAGGGTTTTGACCTTCAAAATGGGGTCCTTTGATTCACTAAACCTAAATGAATTTTGAGGACATAGGAATGTTCTATGAATCACAAGGATCATAAAACTCTAATTAATTTCATGAATCATTGCTGTTTGGTATGAGTCTCGATTTCGCAGGTTTGAACAATGAAGAACATGTAGCAAAATTCGCAGGAAAACTCGTGGCTAATTTCGCAGGTAAAAACGCAGGTACAAGGTTGAAGAAGAAGCAGATGGCGCGTTCTGGGAAATTTGAATTGTGTTGTAAATATTTTTTGTTTTATGGTTGGTTTATTGTTACAAGCGTGTGGCTTGTCCCAGTGGAAAGGCTTGTGCATATTGGACTATGGGACCTGAGTTCGAGTCTTGGTCTCGTACATTATTTTTTCTATTTTTTTCCAGGTAACAAAGAGACTTAATATATTATACTATGTTGCTATCATATTACCAGTTAGGCTCTCCCAGCCAGGTGGTAATGCGTGCGCGTGTGTATCTATGAGGTCCTGGGTTCAACACCACCCCAGGCCTTTTGTTTTCTTTGTATTTTCCTGATTTTTTCCAGACAAGAAACAAAACCAAATGGAGTTCATTCCTCTTGCATCAACCAACGCATGGCACAGTGGTAGGGCATGGAAATTGTGAACAAAGCCTCCTGGGTTCAAATCCCAGCCAGGTTTGTTTTGTCATTTTTTATTTTTATTTTTGTTTTGTCTAATTTTATTTAATTGATTTAATTTATTAATAATTATATATCATAAAAATAATTCTATAAAATATATATTCAATGTTTTTATATTCAGAAATTATTTTGTAATTCAAAAAAATTGTTTTCTTTATATGTAAATATAATATATGCATATTATTAAAATAGTTTTTGTATATTAAACTAAACCCTAAAAATATTTTCTAAAATAAACCCTAATTTTGTAAAACCTAATTCTATTTTTCTAAATAATTTTTATTTTCTAATTCTTAATATAATTATTATATATATATATATATATATTTGTGTAATATGATTTTTGTAAATATAAGGATTAATAAAAATTAAATTTTGTAAATATGATTAATTTTTGTGAATATGATATTTAAAATTTATTTTCTTCATATAATGTGTAAATATCTTTCAATAAAATATGTTTGGAAATAATTAAACTTGTAATGATTAAAATTTATATTATGTTTAAAATTTTTTTGTTATAGTAATTATTTAATTATTATTATTTCTAAATAAATGTTTATATATTAAAATTCAATTTTTGGTTTATTTTTTTTAATTATTGTTACTAACCATATTATTTTTTGCTTCACTAATCTTATATATTTTATTATTTCACTAATGTTATTTAATTTTTAATTATTATTATTACTAACCACTATTTATTTATTTATTACTTATTATTATTTTTGCTTATTATTTATATTTTTGCTTTTATATTTTTGCTATTTATTATTTTTATAATTATCTTGTAATTGCTCCTTGGTGTAAAGTTTGTAAATATTTAATTATTTAATTTGCTTGCTATGGTTAGTAATTTAGGGAGTGCAAATATGTATTCTATTTAAAAATAAATTTAGATCATTTTAATTAAAGATAAATAATATTGAACACTCACACACGTAAGTCGATTTTTAATCGCCATCTCACATTTCTAAGGCTATCCCTCAATGTTGCCTAATCATAAGGTCAAGTGGGGTGTATAAAGCAAGTCCCTTAAAAGAAAAAATCATCAAGTCCCTAATGGTTGCCTTTAAAGATCAAGTCCCTTTTCGAATAATGATGATAGTCCCTCCTAAATGCTTAATACACCCCACAATTGCCTTCATAAACAGAATGTCCCTCATATGTCCCTTACATCCAAGGTAATGACTACCTATTCCTTAATAATAGGGATAGTCTTACCACTTAAAAGGATAAAGAACAGAAAAGACTTAAACTTTAGGGTAGGTACCTCATAGTTGCTTGCTCACTTCATTCCAAATTTTCAAACACTTTACAAATTTCAAATAATTTTCAAAAACAAGTTTTTACGCATCCGTACATGGATCATTATTAACTCATATGAAAATTTCCTATTCACACACTTCACATTTTCAAAAACAATTCAAAAGTGAGCTAAGTAACTAAGAGCCCATGGATAACCATGGATGTAAAGGGTGTTAACACCTTCCCTTTACATAACCTACCCCCCGGACCCAAAAATCTTTTAAAGGTCTTTCCTGTTCTTTTATGCCTTTCCTTTGGATAAAATAAAAGTCGGTGGCGACTCTTGCTATCCGCAACATAACTAAAAGTCAGTTCTCCCACCGTGTTACACAACGTCCTGAGGAAATGGAGTAACCTTTGGGAAGATAAACAACGGCCCAAGGTCACAAGTTGTTGATGAAGTTTGTCTGTTGGAGAATTAATTTGAAAAACAAGATTATAACATTCTGTATAATAATATTAGTTTATTCATTATGTATGCATGTATAATATGATGCACTTAAGTAATGTATCATGTATTTATGTATATGTATGATATGATGTAAATGATGTATGTATGCATCATGCAGTCTGAAGCGTCCAGATATCTTCATATAACAACTGCTGGCCAGGGAAAATAAATCCCGGTTTATTGCTGAAGAATATGAGGAACTCGTTCCCGTCTTGTTTGATAATATAGTATACATAACCTCCCGTCCTCGTTCGGTAGTAAGATATCCATAACCTCCCGTCTTCGTTTGATAGTAGGGTATACATAATCTCCCGTTTTTGTTCGTCGTACTCATATTGAAAGAATACATTCCCGACTATCCGTATGAGGATAAAAGAGATGGATATAAATTCCAGGGGAGATGTGACTTGAAGTATTTATGAAGATGGATTTGCCCTACTGGGGGTTTTGTAGCTGTCTTGTGGGGATGAACCGGTGAAGCTTCGTTGAAATCCTTCACTCGTTCGTCCTTAGTAAATATTATTACTGCACTTTCATGCATTTCTGGTAAACATCAATCATATTAAACATCTATGCATTTCTGGTAAACATCAATCATATTCAAAAGCATACATACATTCAAACACAACCAATGGACGTTTCGCTTATGTAAATAAGGTAAAAGTAAATCAGGACTCAAAGATGGAATTTTACTTATATCAAAAAGGGACCTATACATAGGTAGGTTTGTACAAGGAGACAGAAATCCTAGTAAGAGGAATTTGTCGTAAAAAAATTTACAAAACAAAGAAAATCAGCTATGTGAGAAATAATCCTATTGAGTTTCAATTCTACTATTACCATTATCTTCAAGTATCTCATCTTCTACTGTCGAGACGGAAACGATTGAATTGAGCTTTATCTGTTCGAGCTTGATTAAGTAGCACAACTGGTTGTAGTTTCATGGGTGATCCAAACGAGACATAGTCATACGCTTTAATCCCTAACTTTTGCCTGGATTGCCTTTTCAGGTTTCAATCCACCGGGATACCCTTTTTTGCCCAAGCCGCCTTTTCAGGTTTTCGACTTGCCGGGTGTACATTTTTTTATATATATCCCTAACTTTTGCCCGAACCCTTTTGGTTCGCCGGGATGCCCTTATTTTTGCCTAGGCCAGTCAACCTAGCGGGTCTCTTTTTATGCGTAGTATTTTTTAACTATGTCTGCGTTTACAGGCTGCGGGAAGTCTTCACCATCCATAGTAGTAAGTATCATGGCACCTCCTGAAAATACTGTTTTGACCACAAATGGTCCTTCATATGTTGGAGTCCACTTGCCCCTAGGATCACCTTGTGGTAATATGATACGCTTGATTACCAAGTCACCAGCCTGATATGCCTTTGGCTTAACCTTCTTGTTAAAAGCTTTGATCATTCGTTTCTGGTACATCTGGCCATGACAAACTGCTGCTAACCTTTTCTCATCAATCAAATTTATCTGGTCAAGTCGAGTCTGAATCCACTCATCTTCATCCAAGCCTGCATCCTTCATAATTCTTAAGGAGGGAATCTGAACTTCAATGGGCAGAACTGCTTCCATACCATAGACTAAGGAGAATGGAGTTGCCCCTGTTGAAGTACGTATTGTAGTACGATAACCATGAAGAGCAAATGGTAACATCTCATGCCAATCCTTGTAAGTAACAGTCATCTTCTGTATAATCTTCTTAATGTTCTTATTAGCAGCTTCAACTGCCCCATTCATCTTTGGAAGATACGGAGAAGAGTTGTGATGCTTAATCTTGAACTGCGTGCAGAGGTCAATAATCATAGTGTTGTTTAGATTAGAGCCATTGTCAGTAATAATCCTTTCAGGGATGCCATACCTACATATGAGATTATTCTTAATGAATCGAGCCACAACATTCTTGGTAACAGATGCAAATGAAGCTGCCTCCACCCACTTAGTGAAGTAATCAATAGCAACCAGGATGAAAAGATGCCCATTAGAAGCAGTAGGCTTGATTTCACCAATCATATCAATTCCCCACATGGCAAAAGGCCAAGGAGCAGTCAACACATTCAATGGTGATGGAGGTATATGTACTTTATCAGCATAAATTTGACACTTGTGACATGTTCTGGAGTGTTGATAGCAGTCAGCTTCCATGGTAGACCAATAGTAACCTGCTCTCAATATCTTCTTTGCCATAGTATGACCACTAGAATGAGTGCCAAAGATCCCATCATGCATATCTTCCATAATCTCAGTTGCTTCCTTCTTATCCACACACCGGAGCATAGTTGAATCATGATTGCGCTTGTACAAAATCCCATTACTCAAAAAGAACTTAGCAGAAAACCTTCTCAGAAACTTCCTATCTTTGACAGATGCCCCTTCAGGGAATTCCTGAGCTTCAAGATATCTTTTCACTTCATAGAACCAAGGCTTCTCTTCTGCTTCTTCAGTGCCAATCTCATTGCAGTATGCAGGCTTCTCAAATCTATCAATAGTAATCTTGGGAGCTTCATCATCCCAGCTGATCTCAAACATGGATGCCATGGTAGCTAATGCATCTGCCAACTGATTCTCTCTTCGTGGAATATGTCCAAAGGTAATCTCTTTGAAATGTGGGATTAAAGACAACACATGCTCTCTGTAAGGAATGAGGTTATCATGCTTGGTATCCCAATCTCCTTTGATCTGACTTACTACCAGGGTTGAATCTCCATACACGTCAAGGAACTGAATCTTCATATCAATAGCAGCTTTAATACCCAGGATACATGCCTCATACTCAGCCATGTTATTAGTACAATAGGAACAAAGTCTGGCAGTGATTGGGGTATGACAACTTTCAGGGGAACTGATCACAACACCAACACCATTACCAAGTGCATTAGATGCTCCATCAAAAACCATAGTCCATCGGGATCCTTGTTCAGGTCCGTCATATTGTCCAGGTTCTTTGGTAATAATCATAATGTCTTCATCAGGGAACTCAAAACTCATTGACTGGTAATCATCCACTGCTTGATGGGCCAAATGATCAGCTACAACACTCCCTTTAATGGCCTTCTGAGTGGTATACTGTATGTCATATTCTGTCAAGATCATTTGCCATCTTGCAATTCTTCCGGAGAGAGCAGGTTTCTCAAATATGTACTTGATTGGATCCATCTTAAAAATCAACAAGGTAGTATGGGTCAACATATACTGTCTTAGTCGGCGAGCAGCCCATGCCAAAGCGCATCAAGTTTTCTCGAGCAGTGAGTATCTTGTTTCACAGTCGGTAAACTTTTTGCTAAGGTAGTATATTGCCTGCTCTTTTTGACCAGACTCGTCATGTTGCCCCAAGACACACCCCATTGAATTGTCTAACACTGTTAAGTACATAATCAAGGGTCTTCCATCAACTGGTGGCATCAAAATTGGAGGTTCTAGCAGATATTTCTTGATTTCATCAAAGGCAGTCTGGCACTCATCATTCCATTCCATCACCTGATCTTTCTTTAATAACTTGAAGATTGGCTCACAGGTAGCAGTCAATTGGGAAATAAATCTTGCAATGTAATTCAATCGTCCCAAGAAACCTCTAACTTCCTTCTCAGTACGGGGAGCTGGCATCTCTCGTATAGCTTTCACTTTCGCAGGATCTACTTCAATACCTTTTCCACTGACAATGAAACCCAGGAGCTTACCAGATCTAACTCCAAAAGTACACTTGTTTGGGTTCAATCTCAACTTGTATTTCTTCAACCTCTCAAACAACTTATGCAGATGATCAAGATGTTGTTCTTCATTCTGTGACCTGGCTATCATATCATCCACATACACCTCTATCTCATGATGAATCATATCATGAAACAAAGCCACCATAGCACGCTGATATGTTGCCCCTGCATTCTTTAAACCAAATTTGCATCACCTTATAGCAAAAATTGCCCCACTGTGTAACAAATGTTGTCTTCTCCATATCTTCAGGAGCCATCTTGATTTGATTATAACCAGAGAAACCATCCATAAAAGAGAATACCTTATGCTGAGCAGTATTGTCTACCAGAACATCAATATGAGGAAGTGGAAAGTCATCTTTGGGGCTGGCCTTGTTCAAATCTCTGTAGTCTACACACATACGTACCTTGCCATCTTTCTTAGGTACCGGTACCACATTTGCAACCCACTGAGGATAAGAAGTCACAGCTAAGAACCCTGCATCAAACTGTTTCATTACCTCTGCCTTAATTTTCTCTGACATTTCAGGACGCATGCGACGAACCTTTTGCTTCTTTGGACGACAATCTTCTTTTACTGGTAAACGGTGAACCACAATATCTGTATCCAACCCTGGCATGTCTTCGTAGGACCAAGCAAAGATCTCCACATAGTCACGTAGCATCTGAATCAGTCTGCTCTTGACACTATCCTCCAAATCAGCCCCTATCTTGACTTCTTTCCTGTTTTCTTCAGTTCCCAGATTCACAACTTCGATTAGCTCTTCATGTGGCTGTATAGCTTTCTCTTCTTGTTGTAACAACCTAGCAAGCTCTACAGGTACTTCACAATCGTCCTCATTTCCGTCTTCAGCTTGATAGATCGGATTCTTGAAATTATAATTGGCAATAGTAGAACTGTTATCAACAGGATCCAGAGTGGATAAGGATCTGTATTTTAGTGATATGGGTGTGTGTAAGAACACATAGCTGATAAAACAAAAATAAAAGAAAAGAAAGACAAGGAACACAATATTTACTAAAACGAAACGTCCATTGATTTTTATTGAATGAAGTATGCAAATGAAATGACATCCCGTAACAAGCATACCATTGTGCCCCGGGTAAGGCACAAGGCTTAAGAGTTTTATTGTTCAAAAATTACAAACTTTAAAAGTAACAAACACAGTAATAGTATTTACTCCTGACTAAAGGAGATAGGAATAACATCTTCAGCCCTCCAGTTATTAAGTCCAGCATCCACAGTAGGAAAAATCCAAGCATCCAAGTTGTAGTCTTCATCATAGTCACCCACAACATTGATCTGATTCTTCATAATCCCCTGATTGGTGATACGAACAGCACGAGCACGACGAACATCCTTCTGAGACTCTGCAGTGAAACCCAAACCAAATTTGTCAGACTTGTATGGAATATCAGGAAGCTGACCCCAAATAGTACAACCACCTTCATCCACCACAGCTCTAGCATCTTTAAGGGAGGCAATTGTTGGAGATACTCTGGTGACCACAGGAACTTTCTTGACAACATGAGGAGCTTCATAATCATTAACAATCCAAGGAACCACTTCAAATGTCTGACACGGAGTTTCAACATATTCACCTTCCACTTCAAGGTACTTAAAGGTGTTCACATGGCTAATCATATACCCTTCCTCTCCATAGACAGTAACAACCTTCCCCTCTACTGGATATCTCAGCTTTTGATGTAATGTAGATGTTACAGCACCTGCCCCATGGATCCAGGGACGCCCAAGCAAACAAGAATACGACGGGCGAATATCCATTACATAAAAGGTAGTATTGAAAACCTGAGAACCAAATTTGATTGGGAGATCAATTTCTCCATGCACCACTCTTCTCTAACCATCAAAAGCCTTCACCACAGCATCTTCAGGACTCAGCTTATTCAGAACTTCTTTGGGCAACACATTCAAAGAGGAACCATTGTCTATCAATACATGTGACAGGGTAGTGCCCCTGCATTCAATTGAGATATGTAGAGCCCTGTTATGATCCCTCTTGGCAGGAGTCAAATCAGCATCGGAGAAACCTAACCCATTATCATAGGTCAAGTGTGCAACACAATTTTCAAACTGGTCAACAGAAATTTCATTGGGTACATGAGCAGTCTTCAGAAATTTAATCAAGGCCTTGGCATGAGCCTCAGAACACAACAGCAAGGACAACATAGAAATCTTGGAGGGAGTATGCCCCAATTGATCAACAATGTCATAATCACTCTTGCGAATGATTTTCAATACTTCTTCCATCTGCTTAGAAAGATCATCAGCAGCTGGCACATCAGTAGGTATAGGTGCAATAACAGGACCTTTGCCCCGAGCATCAGTGGTGGAGGTAGCAGCTGGAGTGACTGCATTCTTGGAGGTAATTGGAGGAGAGAAGACTCTTCCGCTTCGTGTGATCTTACTAGATCCAGCAATATTATCAACATCAACAGGCATATCAACTAAGGGTTCCTGCTTAACACCATGGATATAAACATCAGACCTATAATGCCAAGGCACAGCTTTATCAGAAGTATACGGAATAGGACCAGGAGTGGTAATGACCATAGGAGCCACTCTAGCTTCAGCAACAATCTTCACAGGGCCTTCACCAGTAATCTTAATTGGACCCTTATGAGTGATTTTGACAGGACCCTTAGAAGTAATCCTCACTGGCACTTTATCAACCATATCCACCTCTTCAACCTTCGCACGTCTAGTTATATGATCAACCATACTTTCCACAAAAGGTGGAGTCCTCTCAAACACTATGGTGTAATTATTCATGAGACGTTGAATTCCATCTCTCAACCTCCAGCAGCTATCCGACTTATAGGTACAATACAAACAATCTTCACGACAACCTGGAAAGAACCCAGCTTGTACTAGCTTCTTCTTTATGACAGACAATGGTGTAGTCAGATCTGCAACTGAGGAAATATGTGAATCTTCTTCAATGGCATTGACAGTCTTTTCATGATTTGGCATGGGAGCAGTAATCACATTTGGAGTACCCGGAGGGTCAAACTCAATCTCTCCAGCCTCAATCATATCTTGAATTTTGTTCTTCAATACCCAGCAACTATTGGTATCATGTCCCTGACAATTCGAATGATATGCACATCGTGCATTAGGATTATACCTGGGAGAGGTAACATTAGGATTCTGAGGAGCATCTTTCAGAGTGATAAGTTCAGCCTTCAACAAGTGTTGCAAGGCTTGGGCCATTGACATGTTGATCTCAGTGAACTGCCTTCTAGCCCTCTGTTGGTTGCCCTGTGGCTGTTCTGGTGTTGTAGGAGTTTGATTGGAGATATGAACTGCGCTCACAGACTGATGCCTTCTATTACGATCAGGTTGGCCATAAACAGCATTTGACTCTTTCTTCCCACTGGGAGGCTTCTTTGCAGCACCTGATGAAGAAGCACCCACTTGAATCTTGCCACTCCTGATACCACTTTCTACACGCTCTCCTGTCATTATCAACTTAGTGAAGCCAGATGATGAGCTTCCAATGAGATGACTGTAAAAAGGACCATTCAACGTACACATGAACATATCAACTAACTCCCTGTCAGTTAGAGGTGGTTGCACTCTTCCAGCCAAGTCTCTCCACTTCTGAGCATACTCCTTGAAGCTCTCTTTAGCACCCATAGACATGCTCTGAAGTTGCATGCGAGTAGGGGCTAGATCAGCATTGTATTGATATTGCTTATAAAAGGCTTCAGTAAGATCATTCCAATCACGGATGTTGACACTCTCCAACTGATAGTACCATTCCAGTTGAGCTCCAGATAAGCTCTCTTGGAAGAAATGGATCCACAACTTCTTATCAGCAGTATGGGGTTGGATTCTCCGGACATAAGACCTCAGATGCAGCTTGGTACAAGAGACACCATCATAAACAACAAAAGTAGGAACCTTGAAACCAATGGGTATAACCACCCCAGATACCAAAATCAGGTCTTCAAAATCCAGCCCAGAAGACTTCTGTAATTCCATAGCATCCATTCTATCCACCAGCATCTTGAACTTGTCTTCATTAGGCTCATGATAGTAATTAGCTTCAGAATCAGAGTCCCCCATAGTGTTGTGGAGACTGCCTCCCTCTTTCTCAGACTCTTCAGACTCATAGTCTTCAACCTGTTCTTTGGTCTTGACAGGACCTCTGAATCTTCTTCCCATGTTGATCAGGCCTCCTGACCTTCTAGTCTTCTTAGTCTTCTTGGCCAGCAATGTCTTCAATTCATCCTGCCCCTTGGACAAGTTCAGGATTAGCTCTTGGAACTGTGCATTTTGTGCCTGGAGATCCTTAACTGCTTGCTCAAGAGCCATTGCTGAAATAAACAGCGAGAAGGTGAGAAACCTGTACACAAGAAACCTGTGATGCAATGATATGGAATGTAAATGCGTATGCAATGTTTTCAAGGACCGCAGGATTTAAATTTGCTTAAACAAACAAGAAGGTAAACTTTTATTAGTAATAAATTTGTTTTGCCTCTTGGGCTTACAGAAAATGAAATGTAATAAATACAAGAGATGGGGTTTTAAGTCTCCCATGGACGCTTCCTCTTTGTGTTGAGGTATGAGTTGAGATTCCGCTCCTCGTGAAGTTGCTTTGTTAGTTCCAGGATTCTTTCTTGGCTTGTTTTGTAATGAGCCTCGAAGGTATCCCTTTGCTCCTTCAACTGGATCCAGGATCTCTGTATATCTTCCATGTCAGTAGGCATGTCTGGGTGAAGGATGGTATAAGAAGCATCCCCTTCAGCAACAGGTTCCATGGTAACTGGCAGGATAGCAGGATATGGCATCATAAGAGTCTGAGCACGAGACTGTACCCATCTGAGATAAGCCTTCATAGGAATAGTGTACTTGGGCTCCAGAGTCTTGCTGTCAACCTTGTTCACTTTTCCCCATGCTCGTATGAATCTCTGACGGTAACCTTGAAGATCGTTGTCGTAGTCAAACACAATACCTTGAATCAACATGTCATGTGGACCATCACTCCGAGCGTAACCAAACTGTCGTAAAGCTAAGGAAGGGTTGTAAGTAATGCCTCCTCTTATGCCTAGAAGTGGCACATTAGGAAACTCCCCACAACGGTCAATGATAGTGACATTCTCCATAGATCTGGAGCACCAATGAATATCTGAATGCGAGAGTGACATGATCCTTTTGGACCACCTGAACCCTTGCTCATTCTTCATTACTGAGCGAGGAAGGTGAGAAATAAACCACCTAGAAAGCAAACGTATGCAACACATCAAAGTTCCTCTTGCCCTTGTAGTACAAGTATGAAGAGAGTGCAGAATGTCTCCAAGCAATGTAGGCACTGGATTGTGACTCAGGAATATGTTGATGGCATGAACGTCTATGAACTGATCTGGATTGGGGAACAATACTAAGCCATAAATCAGCAAGGCTAAGATCTCCTCAAAAGCATCATAGCTCATAGCCTTCAGGAACATTTGAGCCTTTTCCATCAACACCTTAGCAAGAATACCCTTAACTCCGCTTCTCGTTTCTAGAACAATGTCAGACTTCTTCAGATGTAAAGCTGCAGCAATAACCTCAGGTTTAGGCTCTTTTTCCAAGCCTGTGAAGGGTTTCTGATCAAGTACAGGTATACCCAGAAGTTTAGAGAACTCTTCCATTGTAGGAACCAGCTGGTAGTCGGGGAATGTGAAGCAATGGTGCTTAGGATCAAAGAACTGAAACAGAACACTCATCATGTCTTCATTGAACCCTGAGGTGACTAGATCCAATAGGTGACCATGTCTCTTGATGAACTGAGAGTTTTCAGACACTTGAGAAACCAACTCCTTAAGCTTAGGAGGTATGCCTACAAAGTTGATCCTGATAGTGTTTCTACGAGCAGAAGCCATGACCTGCAACAAAGAACAAAGATAAATCCTTTGGTCCTTGAAATGGTTAGTGAAAATGCTATGCTTATGATGCATGATGATGTCATGATGTTATGCTCAATCATAAACATGTGGCACACACAAACAAGCCACACCATAGCCCTAGGTTTAAAGGCTTGCATGAGATTCAAAGGTAAGTACCCTCCCCTGAAGTTAGTTGGTTCATCCTGTCCTATAAAAGTAACCATGTTCTAAGGGATCTCAATATCATTGATCCTTCACAAGGGTGGTTGTTCAGTAGGCAACTTACTTGCCAACCAAAACCCTCCAAGTTTAGAATCTCAATGAGCGTAGTATCGAGTATCAACCAACTTCAGTCTTCACCAAAGCCGGTTATCTCACTACTTTTCTAAAGGCCAAGATGGGATAACTAGGGTTCTAAAAGTTAGTTAGTGTATTGACAACATATGGCAGCCTCATATTATCCTCAACTTGACTTTAGGAACATAAGCACCAACCAAGAAGTCACACTAACTATGGCCACCAGATCAACCATATCGGTATACGCCGTACAGTTTCCTTGGTCTATTGCCATTTACCTAAGGTACACTAGATCCGGGTTAGGATCTTTCACACATAAAGCCCAACAAGTAATATAAAGCAAACAAAGCAAACAATTTAAGTGACCTAATTCCTAAGGGTACCCCTCTTTTATTAAATCCCCAGCAGAGTCGCCAGTTCTGTAACACGGTGGGAGAACTGACTTTAGTTATGTTGCGGATAGCAAGAGTCGCCACCGACTTTTATTTTATCCAAAGGAAAGGCATAAAAGAACAAGAAAGACCTTTTAAAAGATTTTTGGGTCCGGGGGGTAGGTTATGTAAAGGGAAGGTGTTAGCACCCTTTACATCCATGGTTATCCATGGGCTCTTAGTTACTTAGCTCACTTTAAAATGTTTTTGAAATGTGAAGTGTGTGAATAGAAATTTTCTTAAGAGTTTTATAATGATCCATGTACGGATGCGTATAAAATCTTTGTTTTGAAAATTGTTTGAAATGTATGAAGTGTTTGAAATATTTTGAAGAGTGAGCAAGTATCTAAGAGGAACCTACCCTAAGTTTAAGTCTTTTCTGTTCTTGAATCCTTTAAATGGTAAGACTATCCCTATTATTAAGGAATAGGTAGTCATTACCTTGGATGTGTGAGGGACAAGTGAAGGGACATCTGTTATTTAGGCAACTGCGAGGTGTATAAGCAATTCGAAGGGACTTATCATCTTTATTCGGAAGGGACAAGATCATTACGAAGGCAACATTCGAAGGGACTTGATCTTTTTATCTGTTAAGGGACTAGATGATGTGAGATGAGGGACTTTGCTTTATACACCCTACTTGACCTTTTGTTTTAGGCAACATGAGAGGTATCCTTAAGGAAGTGAGATGGCGATCAAAGATCGACTTACGTGTGTGAGTGTATGATTTTAAATATTTATCTTTTAAATTAGTGATCTAAATCAATTTTAAATACAAACATGTTTCACTCCCTATTTTACTAACCATAGCATTTTAAAATAAATATTAAATATTACTACTAAAATATTACATAAAGGAGACAATTACATAATAATAATAATTAAAACAAATTAAATAAATAGCAAAAATAAATAATAATAATATAATTGGGTTAGTAATAATAAATAATAATAATAAAAATAATACAAAGATAAATGGGGTTAGTAATAATAAATATCATATGAAAAATAAATAAAATAAATAATAATAATAATAAAATAATAATGATAAAATAAACAAGAATATTAGCATAATGATTAAAAGATCAATTTTTTATATAAACAATTATTTTTTAAGATTAAGAAGAAAATATAAACAATTATATTAACTATCATAAAGTTTTAAATTATGTACAAATTATAAAAATTAAGTTAATTATAAACATATTATGAAAATAAATTATATTTAGCAAATTTTAATTATTTTTAAACATATACTAAAAATTATTTACATACAAGAATTAAATTATAAATAAATTATAAAATATATACATATTATGAAAGTAAGGTTAATTATAATTATTATATTTACAAAATTAAATTATCAAGTTTTAACTAATTATCTAAAATTATCTATATACAAGAATTATATTAAAAAATATGGACATAATTAATATTCATATGAAATAATTAGGGTTTAAGAAATTTAGGGTTTATCAAAAATTAATTAGGTTTTTACAAAATATATTAGGGTTTTAGAAATTTAGGGTTTTTATATATATTTTTTAGAAAAAAAAATGAATTAATTAATGACTATACAAAATTTTACAATATTAATAAAAAAACATAAATAATTTTCTCATAAGATTTAAATTAAAAAATGAGTTCTAAAATAATATAAACATTTTATTAAATTTGTTTAACTATAATAGAAATTAATTAAATAAGAAAAATCAAAAAAAGAATGAAAAAGAAGTAAAACCTGCTTGGGCTGGGATTTGAACCCAGTCCCTAACCTTTCAACACTCAAGACTAGCACTCCAACCACTGGGCCATGCGCGCGCATGTGATAGAGAGTAGGCACCATCAGGTTTTGTTGTTTATCCTGAAAAATCATGAAAAACAAGCAAAACAAATAACACAAAAGGCCTGAGGGGATTCGAACCCAGGACCTTCTCGCAATACACAAGCACACTTACCATCCAGCCGGGAGGGCGCAACTGATAATATGTCCATCACAATAGATAATATATTAAGTTTTCTAATTACATGAAAAATAAGAAAAAAGGTTGCTGCATCCAGGATTCGAACACAAGCCTTCAAGCATCACATATACATCTCTCACCACTAGGCCAACGATGCAGTTGTGAAATAATATCAAACCGAATCAATAAAATATTAAAACTAAATTTTAAATCAAAATTTGGCGCCACTGATCATCTTCTTCTTCCTCCAGACCTGGGAATATTGCTGCGAATATTCCTGGGCAATTTCCTGCGAATTCCAGTTTGTAGCAAAACCTACGAATCTCAACTATCATCAAAACAATAAAATTACATCAAATTAAAAGCGCAAACAAGGTCCAGAGGTTGATTCGAATTGATCTATGGTTTTAGAATTCGTTTATACTTGATGAATCATAAAGCCCTAAACCTCAACCGAAACCCTAAAAATGGTGGATTTCATTCTAGGTGATGAAACTTCACAAAACCTGTCCAGAATCAATCTATAACTTATCACAAACAAGAAACATTAATCAAAATTCATTAAAAACCAATCAATATTCAGAATCGAAAATCAAAAATTTCATGAATATGATGAATCGGTTTATGCATATGAGCTTGTTTTTGATGCTTTTGATGGCTGGGATTGGTTTAGTGATGTCCAAGGAACCCTTCCATGTCTTAAAAAGACCTTAAAAGCTCTTGTAGGGAGGAAACCGAATTGAAGTTTTTGATGATTTTTGTGAAGTGAAAACTTACTTTTTGAGGTCAGGAATTCGTGGCCTTTGCATTGGGTTATGTTGTATACTTATAGTAGACTGAATTAGGTCAAAAATATTGGATCATTGTGTGGATCTTTTTGATTTTGGAGATTGAAAAAGATTAAGTCTTAAATTTCAAATATTTGTGAATTCAACCTTTCTATTTCAAGCCAATCTTCATCAAGTGTGAATCAATCCAATCCAAATCATCTTTATGACATTCTAGAATAGAAATATATTTTAAATTTTCACATTTGATATTTTATTTAAATTTAAAATGATTTTTTAATATAAAAATCATAATAAATAAATTAAATAAAATAAAATTATGAAAATATTAAATAAATTTCGTGCATGATGTCATGGAACACCTTGGGTCACAAAAAGTTTGGCCCATTTGGAGAAATTTGGTTTTAAGATCCTATTTTCTTCATAAACCACCCAAAAATTTCCCAACTTTGCAAGGGCACACATCCTTCAATTTTAATGCTATGAGAGTGTTCTTGGACATTTTGGAAAGCTTGAAGAGTCCTCTAACCAACCCCATTGGTTTCATGTCCATATCATTTACCATTCTCAAGTTATACCCTTTTGAAGTTGTTGACTTTTTGTTGACTTTCAAAAGGACCTATAATGTCTTAGCTCATACCTTCCAAATGAAGCATTTTTGGGCTTGGCTTGTGAGACACAAAGTTGTAGAGAATTCAATTTCCTTCAAAATGAGAATTGGATGGGAAAAATTTGATTAAGCATGTGAAAGTTATGGCTGGTCAAAGTTCAGTTGACTTTTCCTGAAAAAACCCTAATTTAGAAACCTTTGATTCTTGATGATCTGAAATCTCCTTGATGAATCATGATCAACCCTTGATAAAATGATGAATTTTACTTCATATAATTGATGTTGGCAAAAAATCATGAAGTTTGACTTTGGTTTGACCACAGTTGACCTCAGTTTGACTTTTTAACTGTTTTGACTGATTTTGACCTATCTGATCATTTGACTGAGCAAACCTTTGAGAAAAGTTCTGAAATTTGTCATGGGGATTCTTAGACACATATAAGATGTTATGAAGCTCACTTGAAGTCTTGGAAATCCATTTAGCCTGATTAAAGTCAAAACCCTAGTTTTGGATGCATTGCTTAGGAGAATGCCTTGCCTGAGGGATTTGTCAAATCTTCTGGCCCATTATGAACTTTGTGAACCTTGTGAACCTCATAAGATGTCTTGTGAACCTTGTGAACCTCATGAAAGGTCTTGTGAACCTTGTGAACCTCATAAAGTGTCTTGTAAACTTCATGAACCTCATGAAAGGTCTTGTGAACCTCATAAAGTGTCTTGTAAACTTCATGAACCTCATGAAAGGTCTTGTAAACCTTGTGAACCTCTTAGCACACAAAGTCTTGTATTGTGAGGGCAAATTTTGGGGTGCAACAATGTCATGTAGACTCTTCATGAGACTTGGACAAGTTCACTGGGCCTCTTGCTATTGCTTGTAATGCCTCAAATCCACCAACAGTTGATCATATGCCTAATGCTAGAACATGAGAATATTATGCTTTACTTTTTCATGCAAAGATGTCAAGGACATGATATGCTTATGATGATTATGATATGATGATGATGCTTAAAAAGAAGAGGGCAAATTTGGGGTGTTACAGCTGCCCCTATTCAAACAACTGTTAATCTGAAAAGGACGGTAGCACGGGCTATCGACCGTTCAAGATGAACTGTGGTTGAATACCAAGAAAACCTGAAATTTGCACTCTGCTGGAGAATGCAAGCAATGGGAAATAAACCCAACCAAATGACTCTTTGGTGACTGAAGTGGGGAGAAAGCAGACGAGCCCCTTCCATAGTTGAACTGTTACTTTGGATAGAAAAAACCTAGACAGACGATTCTTCTTCGAACAAACCTGTTACGCCAGGTGCTGGACATACAAGCCCTCATCACGTATACCTGTTACGCCGGGAACTGGACATACGAGCCCTCATACGTTTAACAACATATAATCTGAGACAGACGAACCTCCTTCGGATAAACCTGTTACGCCAGGACTGGTGATGCACTTAAGCCTGTGGGATAGACATGCATAATCAGGATAGACGAACCTTCCTCATATATAATCCGCAGATATATGGTCTAAGACAGACGAGTCTTCTTCAGATAACCTGTTACGCCAGGTGCAACATTAGGATTTGAGGAACCCTCTTCACAAATCTTGCGTAGATAAGCGGTGCTTGAGACAGACGAACCTCCTTCGAATAAACCTGTTACGCCAGGACCGGTAACCCTTTTGACGTTTAATCCCGCCGTCAGGACTTCAAACCTCTTCAACACAGACGAGTATTGGATGATCATCAAGAGAACACAAACAAGTGCCATAAGTCAATGATACAAACGAATATCAGACAATGATCTAAGAAACACAGACGAGCACTTCAGTCGATGATACAGACGAATATCAGCCACTGATACAGACGAATACCAGAAACCCAACACAGACGAGCATTTGGAGTAGCAATACAGACAAGTACCAGAAGATTATAAAATCAACACATATGGATATAAGCTAAAATGGACGAGTGTGAGGGATGATACGGAAGAGCATGCAAACGAGCTTCAAACGGATAACAAACACAGACGAGTGTTGGAGAACGCATATGAGCATCACCTAAGTTCAAACACAGACGAGTGTCGAGCACCAAAAGAAAGTTACACACAGACGAGTGCTGGAAAGTGCAAACAAGCAACATCATCTACCAACCATGGGCGACTGCTGGGGAAAGCAAACGAGCAATAACAACGTGTGAACACATACGAGTGTTGGGGCAATGCTGACGAGCAACAAACAGATAACAAACACATACGAGTGATGGAACGTGCATACAAGCAAAAGCAATTATCAAGCACAGACGAGTGCTGGGAAGTGCAGACGAGCAAAAGCAAAGTGCCCTGATTAGCTACAAGAATCACAACTCTGTAGGAGAGAACCAGATCAAGAGGCTTTGACAATGCCTAATTTTGACTGGGGATGAATAACTGTTTGTATCATCACACTAACCAAAAATAAATTGGCAATCTCACTGGGGATATTTCAATGATATATACTAATCCTGAAATTCTACGGGGAAATGACGATCTTCCAACACGGCTGGGGAGATGCTTGGTCAAATAACCTTTGCTAGGAAAAGAGTTCTGACAGTTATAAACTCTATGGGGAAATTGAGCCTCCCACTACCTGCTGGGCATACTCCACTTGTGGAAAGATACTCTGCTTGGGGATTCCACCTGCCCTAACTCAGCTGGGAAAAGTTCTGCTTGGGAAAATGTGACGCCACCCTGCAAAACATGCAACAACAGAATACACATATGTGCCCCGGGGACTTGCATGTTTCTCTGCAATGTCATTTTTTTCTTTTAAAAACAAACAGCATGTTTTAAATGCAATGTTATTTCTTTTTTTTTTGCCAAAAATTCAGGACATTTTTGCAAACAAACAAACACAACACAGCTTTTTGACTGAATATTCTTTTATTGAAAGGCCTCTAAATATGCAAAGTTTTACATCAGGAAGCAACCACCTGGAAAGAGGTAGCTACCATAAAATTGAGAAAATAAACTTTCCTAATGGCAATGGGCACGACATCCCAATGAGTTTCCTTCTTGCTATGACCAGCATGTCTTTAAAACTTTCCGTTCTTGCCTTTGCTTTCTGAAAAGATGAGGGGACTGATTCCTATCCTTCTGATATTGCCAGACTGTACGAAATGATGATTTGGTTCAGCTTACCCGGATCGCAGTTGTTCGCTTATTCCCTTGTTTTGCGTGGATCGCCCTTTCGGGTTTTCAATCCACCGGTATACCCTTTTTTGCCTGAGCTGTCCGATGTGGCTTTTCAACTCAGTGGGTGTACATTTTTTTTATTTATATTTTCCCTAACTTTTGCCCGAGCTTTTTATTCTGTTTTTAGCTCGCCGGGATGCCCTTTTCTTGCCTGGACTTTAATTCTGTTTTTGTGTCCAGCGGGTCTTTTTATGCGAAGTATTTTTAACTGTGTCCGAGTTAACAGGGGATTGGAAATCCTCTCCATCCATAGTGGTGAGCATCAGTGCTCCACCTGAGAAAACTTTCTTCACTATGAACGGTCCTTCGTAGTTTGGGGTCCACTTGCCCCTGTGATCTGAACCTGGAGGAACGATCCTCTTGAGCATAAGCTCTCCTACTTGATACCCCCGAGTACGTACTCGTTGGTCGAATGCTCGCTTCATTCTCCTTTGATAAAGCTGACCATGACAGATAGCCGCTAATCTCTTTTCCTCAATTAGACATAACTGATTGTATCGAGCACGTACCCACTCAGCCTCATCAAGCTTCACATCCATCATCACACGCAATGAAGGAATTTCTACCTCTACAGGAAAGACTGCCTCCATACCATATACTAATGAGAAAGGAGTTGCCCTGGTTGACGTCCTGACTGACGTTCGGTACCCATGCAACGCAAATGGTAACATCTCATGCCAATCTTTGTAAGTGACAACCATCTTTTGCACAATCTTCTTAATATTCTTATTTGACGCCTCTACCGCACCATTCATCTTTGGTCGGTAAGGAGAAGAATTGTGATGCTGAATCTGGAAGTCCCGACACAATTCGGCCATCATCTTGTTATTCAAATTAGAACCATTATCAATAATGATTCACTCGGGCACTCCGTATCTGTAAATAATGTCCCTTTTCAAAAACTTAGCTACCACTTGACGAGTGACATTGGCATAAGACGCTGCTTCAACCCACTTAGTGAAGTAATCGATCGCAACCAAAATGAAACGATGACCGTTTGAAGCAGTAGGCTCTATTTTCCCGATCATGTCAATGCCCCACATAGAAAAGGGCCAAGGAGATGACATGACGTTGAGCGGACTGGGAGGAACATGCACCTTGTCTGCATAAATCTGGCACTTGTGGCACTTACGGGCGTACGAACAACAGTCTGCATCCATTGTCATCCAATAGTACCCCGATCTCAACAACTTCTTAGCCATTGCATGTCCTCCTGCATGAGTACCGAAAGATCCCTCGTGAACTTCTTGCATTAACAGGCTTGCTACGTGTCTATCCACGCATCTGAGCAAGACCATGTCAAAATTCCTCTTATACAAAACCCCATATGTATTCAAGAAGAAGCTAGCAGCAAGTCGTCTTAAGGTCTTCTTGTCGTTGGATGATGCCCCAGCTGGGTATTCTTGTTTTTCCAGGAAGAGCTTGATATCAAAGTACCAAGGTTTCTCGTCAAACACTGCGTCTACAGAGAAAGCATAAGCTGGTGCGTCAAGTCGGGAAATGTCAATCCTGGGCACGTAATTCCAACACAAGACTTTGATAGATGAAGAAAGAGTAGCCAATGCATCGACAAATTGATTCTCATCTCGTGGTATATACTGAAGCTTAACTGTCGTGAAGAACGTCAACAGTCTTCTGGCATAATCCATATAAGGAACTAAGTGTTCTTGATGTGTATACCACTTGCCGGTAATCTGATTAATAACGAGGGCTGAATCTCCGAATATATCGAGGGTCTTAATCCGAAGATTAATAACCTCCTCTATTCCCATTATGCACGCCTCGTATTCCGCTTCATTGTTGGTGCAGCCAAAAGTAATTCTGGAAGCGAAGGGAAAGTGAACACCTTTAGGAGTGATAAGAACAATACCAACTCCACGTCCGTTGATATTGACTGCCCCATCAAACATCAACTTCCATTTGGATTCAGGGTCTGGCCCCTCCTCCGGAAGTGGTTCCTCGCAATCTTTTGCCTTGAGGTACATGATGTCCTCATCAGGGAAATCAAATTTCATTGGTTGATAGTCATCTTCCAGTGGTTGCTGTGCAAGGTAATCTGACAATACACTTCCTTTGATGGCTTTCTGAGAAGTATATTGTATGTCACACTCTGTTAAGATCATTTTCCACCTTGCAACACTTCCGGTTAATGCTGGTTTCTCGAAAATATACTTGATAGGATCCATTTTTGAGATTAGCAGTGTGGTATGGGTCAACATATACTGTCTCAGTCGGCGAGCAGCCCATACCAAAGCGCAACAAGTTTTCTTGAGCAGTGAGTAACGAGATTCACAATCGGTAAACTTTTTGCTAAGGTAGTAAATAGCATGCTCTTTTCAACCAGACTCGTCATGTTGGCCTAGAACACACCCCATCGATCCTTCTAGCACAGTCAAGTACATGATAAGTGGTCGTCCTGAAACTGGAGGCGTTAGAATCGGAGGTGTCTGCAAATATACTTTTATCTTTTCAAAGGCTCTTTGACAGTCCTCATTCCACCTGACCGTTTGCTCTTTTCTTAGCAATTTGAATATTGGCTCACACGTGGCAGTTAGATGAGATATGAACCGTGAAATGTAGTTCAATCTCCCTAAAAACCCGCGCACTTCTTTTTCTATTTTCGGTGCAGGCATATCTTGTATTGCTTTTACTTTTGCAGGATCCACCTCGATTCCTTTCTGACTAACAATGAAACCTAGCAATTTTCCGGAACGCACTCCGAAAGTACACTTGTTTGGATTCAACCTCAGTTTATACTTTATCAATCTATCAAACAACTTTTTGAGATTGACCAAATGCTCTTCTTCGTCTCGGGACTTGGCAATCATGTCGTCCACATAACATTTAATTTCTTTGTGTATCATGTCGTGGAACAATGTGACCATAGCCCGCTGATACGTAGCCCCGACGTTCTTCAAGCCAAAGGGCATAACCTTGTAACAGAATGTACCCCACGGGGTAATGAACGTTGTTTTCTCCATGTCTTCCGGTGCCATCTTGATCTGATTATACCCGGAGAAGCCATCCATGAAAGAAAATACCGAGAATTGAGCGGTGTTGTCTACCAGCACATCAATGTGAGGTAATGGAAAGTCGTCCTTTGGACTTGCAATGTTTAGATCCCGATAATCAACGCACATCCGAACTTTGCCATCTTTCTTTGGTACAGACACAATATTAGCTACCCAAGGTGGGTAACTAGTCACGGCAAGGAATTCGGCATCCCACTGCTTCTGAACTTCTTCCTTGATCTTCATCACCATATCAGGACGAGTTCTTCTCAGCTTTTGTTTCACCGGAGGACAGTCTTCTCTTAGTGGCAGCTTGTGCACAACAATGTCAGTATCTAGTCCTGGCATATCTTGATACGACCAGGCGAAGATATCCACATACTCACATAGCATACCAATCAATTCCTTCTTTACCTCGGCCTGCAGACTGGCCCTAATCTTTATCTCCTTCTTTAACTCTTCAGTCCCGATGTTGATGATCTCTATTTCTTCCTGATGAGGCTGAATGACCCTTTCCTCTTGTTTCAACAACCTGACCAATTCTTCAGGGAGTTCACAGTCTTCCTCAACCCCTTCATCAGCTTGGTAGATAGGATTGTCGAAGTCTTGTATGGTCATAGCAGGAATGTTATCACTAGAATCCGGATGATCAACACTGCACAGATGATGTGCTTATTTCAGAATCTGTTCTTTTCAAAAGAGACGCAAACACACAAACAAAAGAAAAAGGAAAAACATTGCCATTTTATTTTTTTGTGTGAAAAATTTAAAACGAAAGAAAGAGAACACAGTTTGCTTGAAAAATGTCCTTTATTTCATGGTAAAAAAAAATTCATTAAAAGCATGGTGGCCCTACAAATGGATCCGTGCACCTTGGGCAGAGTGCAGGATTGAGATGCAGCATGATAAAAAGGAAACAAGTAAATTACTTTGATTGCCAAGTAACTTGAACGAAATCCTCGGCAAACCAGTTCCTGAGCTCCTACCCAGGTGCACATGGGTGAATCCAGCTATCCCAGTCGCAGTCACTGCCCCCTTCTTCACTTGTCGTACAGATGTTGTTGCGATCGAGCATTCCGGCGCTTGTGAAAGTTATGGCTTTACCACCCTGAGGCCAGTTGGACCCACCAGGCTGGTAACCAAGACCGAACTTGTCATCTTTCCTTTCCAATTCCAGCAACTTTCGCCAGCCCTGGGCACTTCCAAATTGTACCACTTCTTTGGCTTGCTTGTAGGAGTAAATGGAGGTCCCTTCCTTCTCGTTGTTCCTCTCTACCGGAGCCAAAATGCTGACATTGACTGCTTCAAAAGCCTGACACAACGTTTCATGAATTTCTCCGTCCATTTCCACGTACTTGAAGGTTGACAGGTGACTCACAAAGATATCTTCTTCTCCACACATAGTGATCACCTGACCATCTACCACATACTTCAGCTTTTGATGCAACGTGGATGTCACTGCGCCTGCAGCATGGATCCAGGGACGTCCTAACAAGCAACTGTAAGCAGGTTGAATATCCATGACATAGAACGTGCTCTTGAACACTTGAGATCCTATCTTCACAGGTAGCTCAACTTCCCCGAACACAGATCTCCGGGACCCATCAAAGGCTTTCACGATTAAATCACTGGGTCGCAAGACAATGCCATCAACATTCAACTTCATCAAGGCCTTCTTAGGGAACACATTGAGAGAATAACCGGTATCAACTAAGACATGCGACAGGACAACACCCTTACACTCCATGGTGATATGTAGGGCTTTGTTGTGATTGCGGCCTTCAGAAGTAAGATCTCTATCAGTGAAGCCCAACCTATGACTGGCATTCACGCTGCCTACTACAGCCTCCAACTGATTAACAGTTATTTCTTGTGGTACGTATGCCATCTGCAAAATTTTCAGCAGAGCTTCCCAGTGAGTTGGGGAACACATTAACAATGACAGAATTGATATTTTGGACGGAGTTTGATTCAGCTGTTCAACTACTTTATAGTCACTCTTCTTTATTATCCTCATAAACTCTTCAACTTCTTTTTCGAAAGTACCTTGCCCGGTGTTACACGGTGGGAGAACTGACTTTAGTTAAATGTTGCGGATAGCAAGAGTCGCCACCGACTTTTATTTTATCCAAAGGAAAGGGCATAAAAGAATAGGAAATACCTTAAAAGATTTTTGAGTTCGGGGGGTAGGTTATGTAAAGGGAAGGTGTTAGCACCCTTTACATCCATGGTTATCCATGGGCTCTTAGTTACTTAGCTCACTATAAAATGTTTTTGAAATGTGAAGTGTGTGAAAAAATTTTCTTTAAGTACTTTATAATGATCCATGTACGGATATATATAAAGTCTTTGTTTTGAAAATTTGTTTGAAAATGTGAAGTGTTTGATATGTTTTTTGAAAAGTGAGCAAGTACATAAGAGGAACCTACCCTAAGTTAAGTCTTTTCTGTTCTTAAATATCCTTTAAATGGTAAGACTATCCCTATTATTAAGGAATAGGAAGTCATTACCTTGGATGTATGAGGGACAAGTGAAGGGACAACTGTTATTTAGGCAACTGTAAGGTGTATAAGCAATTCGAAGGGACTTATCATCTTTATTCGAAAGGAACAAGATCATTACGAAGGCAACCACGAAGGGACTTGATCTTTTTATTTGTTAAAGGACTAGATGATATGAAAGAAGGGACTTTGCTTTACACCTTACTTGACCTTTTGTTTAGGCAACTTGAGAGGTGACCCTTAAGAAGTGAGATGGCGATCAAAGATCGACTTACGTGTGTGAGCGTACCAATTCAGATATTTATCTTTAAGTTAATGATCTAATAACATATGGAACCTGCGAATTTTCCTGCAAATTCATCCACGAATTTTCCTGCGAATCTCATAACATATGGAACCTGCGAATTTCGAATACCAACAAAACAGTACAATTTTTACAAATTGATTAGTGAAACATGATCCTCACAGTCTATACAATCACACCATGTCCTTTAAATTCATTTAAATTCAGTGAATCATGAAACCCCAAATTCGAAGGTGAAACCCTAACTATGGCACTTCCTTGTTCCTGCACTTAAACTTCAATCAAATGGTCCAGAAACATTCTAAACATCCAAACAAACAATAATATAAGATCAAACCATGTTTATAATGCATAAATATTCGAAATCGAAAATTGAGAAAAACCAAAAGAAACGAATTCGGTTTAGGCAATTCAGGATGTTTTGAATGCAATGAATGGTTGGGATTGCATCAGTGATGTTCAAAGAACATGTTTGAACCTTTAGAATGTCTTTAAAGAGCCTCTAAGGAAGAATCCGAATTGAGATTTTTTGGATGAATTTTGAAACTTTGAAACTTGTCTTTGAGGCAGCAAATTCGTGTCTATGAATTATGATGAGTTTGTATACTTATAGAAGAATGGAATTAGGTAAATATAACATGGATTTATGGGCCTTGATGGATACCTTGAGTGTGAAGAAATCTCCTTGCCAAATTAGTCAAAAAATCAAATATTTTCATGCTATAATGCCTTAGCACAAATTTGGATGGTTTTTGTTGCACCCCAAAATTTGCCCTCAAAAAATAAGACTTTGTGTACTATGAGGTTCACAAGGTTCACAAGACACCTTATGAGATTCACAAGATTCACAAGACATCTTATGAGGTTCACAAGGTTCACAAGACCTCTCATGAGGTTCACAAGATTCACAAGACATCTTATGAGGTTCACAAGGTTCACAAGACCTCTCATGAGGTTCACAAGGTTCACAAGGCATCCTATGAGGTTCACAAGGTTTACAATGATATTCACAAGGTTCACAAAGTTCACAATTAGTCAGAAGATTTGACAATTCCCTCAGACAATGCATCCTCCTAAGCAGGGCATCCAAAACTAGGGTTTTGACTTTAATCAGGCTAAATGGACTTCCAAGACTTCAAGTGAGCTTCATAACATCTTATATGTGTTTAAGAATCCCCATGACAAGTTTCAAGACTTTTCCCAAAGGTTTGCTCAGTCAGATGATCAGATATGCAAAAATCAGTCAAAGTGGTTAAAAAGTCAAAGGTCAACTGTGGTCAAACCAAAGTAAAACTTCATGATTTTTTGCCAAAATCAAGTTTATGAAGTAAAATTCATCATTTGATCAAGGTTTGATCATGATTCATCAAGGAGATTTCAGATCATCAAGAATCAGGAGTTTCTAAATTGGGGTTTCCTCAGGAAAAGTCAACTAAACTTTGACCAGCCATAACTTTCACATGCTTCATCAAATTTTTCCCATCCAAAGCTCATTTTGAAGGAAATTGAATTCTCTACAACTTTGTGTCTCACAAGCCAAGCCCAAAAATGCTTCATTTGGAAGGTATGAGCTAAGACATTATAGGTCCTTTTGAAAGTCAACAAAAAGTCAACAACTTCAAAAGGGCATAACTTGAGAATGGTAAATGATATGGACATGAAACCAGTGGGGTTGGTTAGAGGACTCTTTAAGCTTTCCAAAATGTCCAAGAACACCCTCATAGCATTAAAATGGAAGGTTTTGTGCCCTTGCAAAGTTGGGAAATTTTTGGGTGGTTTATGAAGTAAATAGGGTCTTAAAACCATAATTCTTCAAATGGGTTGAACTTTTTGTGACCCAAGGTGTTCCATGACATCATGCACGAAATTTATTTAGTATTTTCATAATTTTATTTTATTTATTTTATTTATTATGATTTCTTATATTAAAAATCATTTTAAATTTAAATAAAATATAAAATATGAAGATTTAAAATATATTTTGATTCTAGAAAGTCATAAACATGAATTGGATCAGATTGATATGCAATTGATGATGATTGTCTTAAGATAGAAAGGTCTCATTCAAAAATATATGAAATTCAAGTCATGATCTTTTTCAATCTTCAAAAATCAAAAAGTCCAAACAACCATCCAATTTTTTGACCTAGTTTCATTCAACTATAAGTATACAAACCTAACACAATGCAAGGGACGAAAATTCTGCCTCAAGAGTAAGTTTCCACCTTCAAAAATTCACCAAAAAATTCAAATTCGGATTCCATTCTTCAAGCCCTTTCAAGACAAACCAAAGGTTGCAACTTGTTCCTTGGAGTTCATAGATCAATTCTGGATCATAACATTGCTCCTTCATGCCCTAATTCGCACAAACCGAATGCATCCCTTTCATATTATAAATTTTTTCGATTTGATTGATTTATGCTTTGATATTGAAAACTAATCATAGATTTGTGTTTGTTGTGATGTTTAGAAGCTGTTTGAGTGGATTAATTAAATTATTGTGGACTGTATCAAAAGTTGCCATTGCTAGGGTTTGGAGTTTCAAAACGGGAACCAAACATTTAGGACCTTAAGACAAATTCTAAGACCATGGCTGTGACGTGTAGACCTTGTACAATTGATCTGGGTTACTAATTTTTGTTATTATGATGGTTTGCATAATGTTTCAAAAAACATAGGTTTCTGGTTTTGAAAATTCGCAGGAAATTTCGCATGTGATTTCGCAGGTATTTTTGCAGGAAATAGGAGGAAGAAGAAGACCCCTGGCGCGCATTCTGAAATTTGAATTTCATTCTTAATATTTTATGAAATTGTTTCTAATTTATTTCACATAGGCGTGTCTGGCCCAGTGGTAAGGGATGCGTGTGTTATGCTTCAGGGCTTGGGTTCGATTCATGGGAGACAACATCCTTTTTGTTTGATTTTCTCATTTATTATATGGCTTAATATATTATTAGTTGTTTTGAATTATACATCAGGTGCGCCCTTCTGGCTGGATGGTAAAGGTGTTTGCTTGTTGTGTGAGGGTCCTGGGTTCGAAACCCCCCCAGGCCCTTTTTTGTGCTATTTTTTTGTTTTGTTATGATTTTCACAGGATTTGAAACAAAACAATATGGAGTTCCTTCCATATCACCTGTGCGTGCGTAGCCCAGTGGCTGGCTTGTTGGTCTGGAGAGTGTTAAAGCATAGGGATTGGGTTCGAATCCCAGCCCAGGTAAGTTTTTTTTCCCACTTTTTCTTGTTTTCCTATTTTATTTGTTTATATTATAATTAAATAAATTTAAAATGATAAAAAATAAAAATGTTCATATTATTTCCTTTGCTATAATTCAAAATTCATCTTTTCAAAAGATTAAACTTTATTAGTAAAATTATTTAATATTTATCTTGTTGTATATTATTAATATTATATAATTTTGTATAATTAATTTATAATTAGATAATTAACCCTAATTTCTTTTTCTAAACATATAAACCCTAATATTTTCTAAAACCCTAAAAATATTTTTATAAAACCTATTTATTTTTACAAACCCTAATTGTAAATATTAATTTATTTGTTTATTTTAATTTCATAATTTTTGTTTATATTTTTAATTAAGAAGTAAATCCTAATGTATTTTTCTAAATAATCAGACTCTAATTTTCTTTTACATAAAATCTAATTATATTATAACTTTTAATTTATTTATCTGTAAACTTTAATTATGTACATATTTTTATAATTTGTTTATAATTATTATTTAATATAGTTTTTGCATGTAAATAATTTTAGATTATGTTTAAAACAATTAAGAACTCCTAATTTTGTCTTATTAATATAATTTATTTTTATAATATGCATATTTAATTATAATTAACCCTTATTTTTATAACATGTATATAAATTTAAATCTTTATAATAATTAGTATATAATATGAATTGTTTATTTTTCTTCTTAAAAAATCTTAAAAAAATAATTATTTATTAAAAATTGAACTTTTTAATTTATCATTCATTATTATGCTAATTTCTTTATTTTTATTCTTATTTATTTTATTATTACTAACCCCATTTATTTATATATTATATGATGTTTATTTTTATTTTATTGTTACTAACCCAATTATTTATTATTATTTATTTGCTTATTTAATTTATTTATTATTATTATTATTATTATTATTATTATGTAATTGTATCCCTTATGTAATATTTGTAGTAGTAATTTTTATTATTTATTTTAAATGCTATGGTTAGTAAAATAGGGAGTGCAAGATATGTTTGTATTTAAAATTTGAAATTAGATCATTTAATCTTAAAGATAAATATTTAAATTGGTACACTCACACACGTAAGTCGATCCTGGATCGCCATCTCACTTCTTAAGGGTTACCTCTCAAGTTGCCTAAAAAAAAGGTCAAGTAGGGTGTATAAAGCAAGGTCCCTCATTTCACATCATCTGGTCCCTTAAACAGATAAAAAGATCAAGTCCCTTCGAATGTTGCCTTCGTAATGATCTTGTCCCGTTCGAATAACGATGATAAGTCCCTTCGAATTGCTTATACACCTCATAGTTGCCTAAATAACAGATGTCCCTTCACTTGTCCCTCACACATCCAAGGTAATGACTACCTATTCCTTAATAATAGGGATAGTCTTACCACTTAAAGGATATTTAAGAACAGAAAAGACTTAACTTAGGGTAGGTTCCTCTTATGTACTTGCTCACTCTTCAAAAACATTTCAAACACTTCACATTTTTCAAGCAATTTTCAAAACAAAGGCTTTATATATATCCGTACATGGATCATTATAAAACACTTAAGAAAATTTCTATTCACACACTACACTTTTCAAAAACAATTTAAAGTGAGCTAAGTAACTAAGAGCCCATGGATAACCATGGATGTAAAGGGTGCTAACACCTTCCCTTTACATAACCTACCCCCCGAGCCCAAAAATATTTTAAAAGGTCTTTCCTGTTCTTTTATGCCTTTCCTTTGGATAAAATAAAAGTCGGTGGCGACTCTTGCTATCCGCAACATAACTAAAGTCAGTTCTCCCACCGTGTTACAGAACTGGCGACTCTGCTAGGGAGTTAATAAAAGAGGGGTACCCTTAGGAATTAGATCACTTTAAAATTGTTTGCCTTGTTTGCTTTATACTTATCTGTTGGGTGCTCTTATGTGTAAGAGATCCTAACCCGGATCTAGTGTACCTTAGGTTAATGGCAATAGACCAAGGAAACTGTACGGCGTATACCGATATGGTTGATCTGGTGGCCATAGTTAGTGTGACTTCTTGGTTGGTGCTTATGTTCCTTAAGTCAAGTTGAGGATAATATGAGGCTGCCATATGTTGTCAATGCACTAACTAACTTTTAGAACCCTAGTTATCCCATCTTGGCCTTTAGAAAAGTAGTGAGATAACCGACTTTGGTGAAGACTGAAGTTGGTTGATACTCGATACTACGCTCATTGAGATTCTAAACCTGGAGGGTTTTGTTTGGCAAGTAAGTTGCCTACTGAACAACCACCCTTGTGAAGGATCAATGATATTGAGATCCCTTAGAACCTGGTTACTTTTGTAGGACAGGATGAACCAACTAACTTCAGGGGAGGGTACTTACCTTTGAACCTCATGCAAGCCTTTAAACCTAGGGCTATGGTGTGACTTGTTTGTGTGTGCCACATGTTTGTGATTGAGCATAACATCATGACATCATAATGCATCATAAGCATAGCATTTTCACTAACCATTTCAAGGACCAAAGGATTTATCTTTGTTCTTTGTTGCAGGTCATGGTTTCTGCTCGTAGAAACACTATCAGGATCAACTTTGTAGGCATACCTCCCAAGCTTAAAGAGTTGGTTTCTCAAGTGTCTGAAAACTCCCAGTTCATCAAGAGACATGGTCACCTTCTGGATCTAGTCACTTCATGGTTAAATGAAGACATGATGAATGTTCTGTTTCAGTTCTTTGATCCTAAGCACCATTGCTTCACATTCCCCGACTACCAGCTGGTTCCTACAATGGAAGAGTTCTCTAAACTTCTGGGTATACCTGTACTTGATCAGAAACCATTCACAGGCTTGGAAAAAGAGCCTAAACCTGAGGTTATTGCTGCAGCTCTACATATGAAGAAATCTGACATTGTTCTAGAAACGAGAAGCGGAGTTAAAGGTATTCTTGCTAAGGTATTAATGGATAAAGCTCAAGTGTTCCTGAAGGCTATGAGCTATGATGCTTTTGAGGAGATCTTAGCCTTGTTGATTTATGGCTTAGTGTTATTCCCCAATCCTGATCAGTTCATAGACGTTCATGCCATCAATATATTCCTGAGTCACAATCCAGTGCCTACATTACTTGGAGACATCCTGCATTCTCTTCATACTCGTACTACAAAGGCACGAGGAACTCTGATGTGCTTCATACCTTTGCTATCCAGGTGGTTTATTTCTCACCTTCCTCGCTCAGTGATGAAGAATGAACAAGGGTTCAGGTGGTCCAAGAGGATTATGTCACTCTCTCATTCAGATATCCATTGGTTCTCCAGGTCTATGGAGAATGTCACTATCATTGACCGTTGTGGGGAGTTTCCTAATGTGCCACTTTTAGGCATAAGAGGAGGCATTACTTACAACCCTTCCTTAGCTTTACGACAGTTTGGTTACGCTCGGAGTCATGGTCCACATGACATGTTGATTCAGGGTATTGTGTTTGATTACGACAATGATCTGCAAGGTTACCGTTAGAGGTTCATACGAGCATGGGGAAAAGTGAACAAGGTTGACAGCAAGACTCTGGAGCCTAAGTACACTATTCCTATGAAAGCTTACCTCAAATGGGTGCGATCTCGTGCTCAAACTCTCATGATGCCATATCCAGCCATCCTGCCAGTTACCATGGAACCTGTTGCTGAAGGAGATACTTCTTATACCATCCTTCACCCAGACATGCCTACTGACATGGAAGACTTACAGAGATCCTGGATCCAGTTAAAGGAACAAAGGGATACTTTCGAGGCTCATTACAAAGCAAGTCAAGAAAGAATCCTGGAGCTAACAAAGCAACTTCACGAGGAGCAGAACCTCAACTCATACCTCAACACAAAGAGGAAACGTCCATGGGAGACTTAAAACCCCATCTTTTGTATTTATTTCATTTCATTTTTATTGTAAGCCCAAGGGGCAAACAAATTTATTACTAATAAAAGTTTACTTTCGTGGTTGTTTAAACAAATTTAAATCCTGCGGTCCTTGGAAACATTGCATACGCATTTATACACCATATCATTGCATCACAGGTTTCTTGTGCACAGGTTTCTTAACTTCTCGCTGTTTATTTCAGCAATGGCTCTTGAACAAACAGTCAAAGATCTCCAGGCACAAAATGCACAGTTCCAAGAGCTGATCCTGAACTTGTCCAAGGGACAGGATGAATTGAAGACACTGCTGGCCAAGAAGACTAAGAAGACTAGAAGGTCAGGTGGCCTGATCAACATGGGAAGAAGGTTCAGAGGTCCTGTCAAGACCAAGGAACAGGTTGAAGATTATGAGTCTGAAGAGTCTGAGAAAGAGGGAGGCAGTCTCCACAACACAATGGGGGACTCTGATTCTGAAGCTAACTACTATCATGAGCCTAATGAAGATAAGTTCAAGATGCTGGTGGATAGAATGGATGCTATGGAATTGCAAAAGTCTTCTGGGCTGGATTTTGAAGACCTAAGTTTGATATCTGGGGTAGTAATACCCATTGGATTCAAGGTTCCTAATTTCGTAGTTTATGATGGTGTCTCTTGTCCCAAGCTGCATCTGAGGTCTTATGTCCGGAGAATTCAACCTCATACTGCTGATAAGAAGTTGTGGATCCATTTCTTCCAAGAGAGCTTATCTGGAGCTCAATTGGAATGGTACTATCAATTGGAGAGTGTCAACATCCGTGATTGGAATGATCTTGCTGAAGCCTTTTATAAGCAGTATCAATATAATGCTGACCTAGCCCCTACCCGCATGCAACTGCAGAGCATGTCTATGGGTGCTAAAGAAAATTTTAAGGAGTATGCCCAGAAATGGAGAGACTTAGATGGAAGAGTGCAACCCCCTCTAACTGACATGGAGTTAGTTGATATGTTCATGTGTACGTTGAATGGTCCCTTTTACAGTCATCTTATTGGAAGCTCATCATCTGGCTTCACTGAGTTGATAATGACAGGAGAGCGCGTAGAAAGTGGTATAAAGAGTGGCAAGATCCAAGTGGGTGCTTCTTCATCCAGTACTGCAAAGAAGCCTCCTAGTGGGAATAAAGAGTCAAATGCTGTGTATGGTCAACCTGATCGTAGTAGGAGGCATCAGTCTGTGAGTGCAGTTCATATCTCCAATCCAACTCCTGTAACACCAGAGCAACCACAGGGAAATCAACAGAGGAATAGAAGGCAGTTCAGTAAGATCAACATGTCACTGGCCCAAGCCTTGCAACACTTGTTGAAGGGTGAACTTATCACTTTGAGGGATCCTCCTCAGAATCCCAATGTTACCTCACCCAGGTATAATCCTAATGCACGATGTGCATATCATTCAAACTGTCAGGGACATGATACCAATAGTTGTTGGGTATTGAAGAACAAAATTCAAGATATGATTGATGCTGGAGAGATTGAGTTTGACCCTCCGGGTACTCCAAATGTGATTACTGCTCCCATGCCAAATCATGAGAAGACTGTCAATGCCATTGATGAAGATTCACATATTTCCTCAGTTGCAGAGTTGACTACACCATTGTCTGTTATTAAGAAGAAGCTAGTACAAGCTGGGTTCTTTCCAGGTTGTCGTGAAGATTGTTTATATTGTACCCATAAGCCGGATAGCTGCTGGAGGTTGAAGGACGAAATTCAACGCCTCATGAATAATTACACCATAGTGTTTGAGAGGACACCACCTTCTGTGGAAAGCATGGTTGATCATATAACTAAAGGTGCGAAGGTTGAAGAGGTGGATATGGTTGATAAAGTGCCGATAAGGATTACTTCTAAGGGACCTGTAAAAATCACTCATAAGGGTCCAATTAAGATTACTGCTAAAGGCCCTGTGAAGATTGTTGCTGAAGCTAGAGTGGCTCCTATGATCATTACCACTCCTGGTCCTATTCCGTATACTTCTGATAAAGCTGTGCCTTGGCATTATGGTTCCGATGTTTATATCCATGGTGTTAAGCAGGAACCCTTAGCTGATACGCCAGTTGCTGATGAAAACCTTGATGTTGATAATATTGCTGGATCTAGTAAGATCACACGAAGTGGAAGAGTTTTCTCCTCTCCGGCTGTTTCCAAGAATGCAGTTACTCCAGCTACTACCTCCACCACTGATGCTTGGGGAAAAGGTCCTGTTATTGAACCTATACCAACTGATGTGCCAGCTGCTGATGATCTTGCTAAGCAGATGGAAGAAGTATTGAAGATCATTCGCAAGAGTGATTATGACATTGTTGACCAATTGGGGCATACTCCCTCCAAGATTTCTATGTTGTCTTTATTGTTGTGCTCTGAGGCTCATGCCAAGGCCCTGATTAAATTTCTGAAGACTGCTCATGTACCAAATGAAGTTTCTGTTGACCAGTTTGAAAATTGTGTTGCACACTTGACCTATGATAATGGGTTAGGTTTCTCCGATGTTGATTTGACTCCGGCCAAGAGAGATCATAATAGGGCTCTACATATCTCTATTGAATGCAGGGGCACTACCCTGTCACATGTATTGATAGACAATGGTTCCTCTCTGAATGTGTTGCCCAAAGAAGTCCTGAATAAGCTTAGTCCTGAAGATGCTGTGTTGAAGCCCAGTAATATAGTGGTGAAGGCTTTTGATGGCTCAAGAAGAGTGGTGCATGGAGAAATTGATCTCCCAATAAAAGTAGGTTCTCAGGTCTTCAATGCTACTTTTTATGTGATGGATATTCGTCCTTCGTATTCTTGTTTGCTTGGGCGTCCTTGGATCCATGGGGCAGGTGCTGTAACCTCCACTTTACACCAGAAACTGAGATATCCGGTAGAAGGAAAAGTTGTCACTGTTTATGGAGAGGAAGGATATATAGTTAGCCATGTGAACACCTTTAAATATCTTGAAATGGAAGGTGAATATGTTGAAACTCCATGCCAGACATTCGAAGTGGTTCCTTGGTTTGTTAACAATTATGAAGCTCCTCCTGTTGTCAAGAAAGTTCCTGTGGTCACCAGAGTACCTCCAACAATGGCTTCCCTCAAGGATGCTAGAGCTGTGGTGGATGAAGGTGGTTGTACTATTTGGGGTCAGCTTCCTGACATTCCTTAAAAGTCTGACAAGTTTGGTTTGGGTTTTACTGCAGAGTCCCAGAAGGCTGTTCGTCGTGCTCGTGCTGTTCGTATCACCAATCAGGGGATTATGAAGAATCAGATCAATGCTATGGGTGACTATGATGAAGACTACAACTTGGATGCTTGGATTTTTCCTACTGTGGGTGTTGGGCTCAATAATTGGAAAGCTGAAGATGTTATTCCTATCTCCTTTAGTCAGGAGTAAATACTATTACTGGGTTATTGCTTTTAAATTTGTAATTTTTGAACAATTGAACTCTTAAGCCTTGTGCCTTACCCGGGGCACAATGGTGTGCTTATTACGGGATGTCATTTCATTTGCATACTTCATTCAATAAAAATCAGTGGACGTTTCGTTTTCGTAAATATTGTGTTCCTTGTCTTTCTTTTATTTTATTTTTGTTTTATCAGCTATGTGTTCTTACACACACCCACATCACTAAAATGCAGATCCTCATCCACTCTGGATCCTGTTGATAACAGTTCTACTATTGCCAATTATAATTTTGAGAATCCGATCTATCAAGCTGAAGATGGAAATGAGGACGATTGTGAAATACCTGTAGAGCTTGCTAGGTTGTTACAACAAGAAGAGAAAGCTATACAGCCACATGAAGAGCCAATCGAAGTTGTGAATTTGGGAACTGAAGAAAACAGGAAAGAGGTCAAGATAGGGGCTGAATTAGAGGATAGTGTCAAGAGCAGGCTGATTCAGATGTTACATGATTATGTGGAGATCTTTGCTTGGTCCTACGAAGATATGCCAGAGTTGGATATAGACATTGTGGTTCACCGTTTACCAGTAAAAGAAGATTGTCGTCCAAAGAAGCAGAAGGTTCGTCGCATGCGTCCTGAAATGTCAGAGAAGATCAAAGCAGAGGTAATGAAACAGTTTGATGCAGGATTCTTAGCTGTTACTTCTTATCCTCAGTGGGTTGTAAATGTGGTACCGGTGCCTAAGAAAGATGGTAAGGTACGTATGTCTGTAGATTACAGGGATTTGAACAAGGCTAGCCCCAAAGATGACTTTCCACTTCCTCATATTGATGTTCTGGTAGACAATATTGCTCAGCATAAGGTGTTCTCTTTCATGGATGGTTTCTCTGGTTACAATCAAATCAAGATGGCACCTGAAGATATGGAGAAGACAACATTTGTTACACAGTGGGGCACTTTTTGTTATAAAGTGATGCCATTTGGTTTGAAGAATGCAGGGGCAACATATCAACGTGCTATGGTGGCTTTGTTTCATGATATGATTCATCATGAGATAGAGGTATATGTGGATGATATGATAGCCAGGTCCCAGAATGAAGAGAAACATCTTGATCATCTGCATAAGTTGTTTGAGAGGTTGAAGAAATACAAGTTGAGATTGAACCCAAACAAGTGTACTTTTGGAGTTAGGTCTGGTAAGCTCCTGGGTTTCATTGTCAGTGGAAAAGGTATTGAAGTAGATCCTGCAAAAGTGAAAGCTATACGAGAGATGCCAGCTCCCCGTACTGAGAAGGAAGTTAGAGGTTTCTTGGGACGATTGAATTACATTGCAAGATTTATTTCCCAATTAACTGCCATCTGTGAGCCAATCTTCAAGTTGTTGAAGAAAGATCAAGTGATGGAATGGAATGACGAGTGTCAGACAGCATTTGATGAAATTAAGAGATATCTTCTAGAACCTCCAATTTTGATGCCACCAGTTGATGGAAGACCCTTGATTATGTACTTAACAGTGTTAGACAACTCAATGGGGTGTGTGTTGGGGCAACATGACGAGTCTGGTCGAAAAGAGCAGGCAATATACTACCTTAGCAAAAAGTTTACCGACTGTGAAACAAGATACTCACTGCTCGAGAAAACTTGCTGCGCTTTGGCATGGGCTGCTCGCCGACTAAGATAGTATATGTTGACTCATACTACCTTATTGATTTCGAAGATGGATCCAATCAAGTACATATTCGAGAAACCTGCTCTCTCCGGAAGAATAGCAAGATGGCAAATGATCTTGACAGAATACGATATACAGTATACTACTCAGAAGGCCATTAAAGGAAGTGTTGTGGCTGATCATTTGGCTCATCAAGCAGTGGATGATTACCAGTCAATGAGTTTTGAGTTCCCCGATGAAGACATTATGATTATTACTAAAGAACCTGGAAAATATGACGGACCTGAACAAGGATCCCGATGGACTATGGTTTTTGATGGAGCTTCTAATGCACATGGTAATGGTGTTGGTGTTGTGATCAGTTCCCCTGAAGGTTGTCATACCCTGATTACTGCAAGACTTTGTTTCTATTGTACCAATAACATGGCTGAGTATGAAGCATGTATCCTAGGTATCAAAGCTGCCATTGATATGAAGATTCAGTTCCTTGACGTGTATGGAGATTCAGCCCTGGTAGTGAGTCAGATCAAAGGAGATTGGGATACCAAGCATGATAATCTCATTCCTTACAGAGAACATGTGTTGTCTTTGATCCCACATTTCAAAGAGATTACCTTTGGACATATTCCACGAAGAGAAAATCAGTTGGCAGATGCACTAGCCACCATGGCATCTATGTTTGAGATCAGCTGGGATGATGAAGCTCCCAAGATTACTATTGACAGATTTGAGAAGCCTGCATACTGCAATGAGATTGACACTGAAGAGGCAGAGGAGAAACCTTGGTTCTATGAAGTGAAAAGATATCTTGAAGCTCAGGAGTTCCCTGAAGGGGCATCTGTCAAAGATAGAAAGTTTCTGAGAAGGTTTTCTGCTAAGTTCTTTTTGAGTAATGGCATTTTATACAAGCGTAATCATGATTCAACTTTGCTTCGTTGTGTGGATAAGAAGGAAGCAACAGAGATTATGGAAGATATGCATGATGGGATCTTTGGCACTCATTCTAGTGGTCATACCATGGCAAAAAAGATATTGAGAGCAGGATACTGTTGGTTTACCATGGAAGCTGACTGCTATCAACATTCCAGAACATGTCATAAGTGTCAAATCTATGCTGATAAAGTACATATACCTCCATCACCATTGAATGTGTTGACTGCTCCTTGGCCTTTTGCCATGTGGGGCATTGATATGATTGGTGAGATCAAACCTACTGCTTCTAATGGGCATCGTTTCATCCTGGTTGCTATTGATTACTTTACGAAGTGGGTAGAGGCAGCTTCATTTGCATCTGTAACCAAGAATGTTGTGGCTCGATTCATTAAGAACAATCTCATATGTAGGTATGGCATCCCTGAAAGGATTATTACTGACAATGGCTCTAATCTGAACAACACTATGATTACTGATCTCTGCATGCAGTTCAAGATTAAGCATCACAACTCTTCTCCGTATCTTCCGAAGATGAATGGGGCAGTAGAAGCTGCTAACAAGAACATTAAGAAGATTCTACAGAAGATGACTGTTACTTATAAGGATTGGCACGAGATGTTACCATTCGCTCTTCATGGTTATTGTACTACAATACGTACTTCAACAGGGGCAACCCCATTCTCCTTAGTATATGGTATGGAAGCAGTTCTGCCCATTGAAGTTCAGATTCCCTCCTTAAGAATCATGAATGATGCAGGCTTAGATGAAGATGAGTGGATTCAGACTCGACTTGACCAGATAAATTTGATTGACGAGAAGAGGTTAGCAGCAGTTTGTCATGGCCAGATGTACCAGAAACGAATGATCAAAGCTTTTAATAAGAAGGTTAAGCCAAAGGTATATCAGGCTGGTGACTTGGTAATCAAGCGTATCATATTACCACAGGGTGATCCTAGGGGCAAGTGGACTCCTACATATGAAGGGCCATTTGTAGTCAAAACAGTATTCTCAGGAGGTGCCATGATACTTACTACTATGGATGGTGAAGACTTCCCACAGCCTGTAAACGCAGACATAGTTAAAAAATACTACGCATAAAAAGAGACCCGCTAGGTTGACTGGCCTAGGCAAGAATAAGGGCATCCCGACGAACCAAAAGGGTTCGGGCAAAAATTAGGGATATATATAAAAGAATGTACACCCGGAAAGTCGAAAACCTGAAAAGGCGGCTTGGGCAAAAAAGGGTATCCCGGTGGATTGAAAACCTGAAAGGGCAATCCAGGCAAAAGTTAGGGATTAAAGAGTATGACTATGTCTCGTTTGGATCACCCATGTAACTACTACCATTTGTGCTACCTACTCAAGCTCGAACAGATAAAGCTCAATCCAATCATTTATGTCTCAACAACAGAAGATGAGATACTTGAAGATAATGGCAATAGTAGAATTGAAACTCAATAGGATTATTTCTCACATAGCTGATTTTCTTTGTTTTGTAAAGTTCTACGACGAATTCCTCTTACTAGGATTTCTGTCTCCTTGTACAAACTTGCCTATGTATAGGTCATTTTGTGATATAAATAAAATTCCATCTTTGAATCCAGATTTACTTTTACCCTATTTACATAAGCGAAACGTCCATTGGTTGTGTTTGAATGTATGTATGCTTTTGAATATGATTGATGTTTACCAGAAATGCATAAATGCTTAATATGATTGATGTTTACCAGAAATGCGTGAAAATGCAGTAATAGTATTTACTAAGGACGAACGAGGGAAGGATTTCAACGAAGCTTCGCCGGTTCATTCCCACAAGACAGCTACAAATCCCCCGGTAGGGCAAATCCATCTTCATAAGTACTTCGAGTCACATCTCCCCTGGAATTTATATCCATCTCTTTTATCCTCATACGGATAGTCGGGAATTTATTTTTCCAATAGGAGTACGACGAACGAAGACAGGAGGTTATGTATACCTTACTATCAAACGAAGACGGGAGGTTATGTATACCTTACTATCGAACGAAGACGGGAGGTTATGTATACCTTACTATCGAACGAAGACGGAAGGTTATGAATACTATATTATCAAATGGGAACGAGTTCCTCATATTCTTCAGCAACAAATCGGGATTTATTTTCCCTGGCCAGCAGTTGTTATACAAAGATATCCAGACGCGTCAGGCTGCATGATTCATACATACATCATTTACATCATATCATACATATCCATAAATACATAATACATTACTTAAGTGCATCATATTATACATACATACATAATACATTACTTAAGTGCATCATATTATACATGCATACATAATGCATAAACTAATATTATTGTGCAGAATGTTATAATCTTGTTTTTCAGATTAATTCTCCAGCAGACAAACTTCATCAACAACTTGTGACCTTGGGCCGTTGTTTATCTTCCCAAAGGTTACCTCATTATCATGGGACGTCGTTTATCTTCCCGAAGGCTATCTTGAGACGTCGTTTATCTTCTCAAAAGCCATATCATGACTTTGGGCCGTTGTTTATCCTCCCAAAAGTTATACTTATACCTCAGGACGTTGTTTATCCTCCTGAAAGCTGTCATTATACCTCAGGACGTTGTTTATCCTCCTGAAAGCTATCATCTCTTTGGGCCGTTGTTTATCTTCCCAAAAGTTATACTTATACCTCAGGACGTTGTTTATCCTCCTGAAAGCTATCATCTCTTTGGGCCGTTGTTTATCTTCCCAAAAGTTATACTTATACCTCAGGACGTTGTTTATCCTCCTTTGGGCCGTTGTTTATCTTCCCAAAAGTTATACTTATACATCAGGACGTTGTTTATCCTCCTGAAAGCTATCATTACTTTGGGTCGTTGTTTATCTTCCCAAAAAGCTATATCTTCATACCTTGGACTACTTTATTCTCCAAGAGGTATATTTGAAGAACTTTTTTCCAGGTGGCATCTTTAAGCCCACTCAAGCATCTACAGCTAGTCATCAATATCACTCTACGCATCGGTGAGTGCAAATTTTTGGGATTTTGTGTTCAATCCCCTTCAACCTTCCAGGTCACGACTGGCACATATACCAATCTAACCCCTCAGGTTTCAGAAAATTGAACAGGGGTAGCTGTTGCACCCCAAAATTTGCCCTCACAAAATAAGACTTTGTGTACTATGAGGTTCACAAGGTTCACAAGACACCTTATGAGATTCACAAGATTCACAAGACATCTTATGAGGTTCACAAGGTTCACAAGACCTCTCACGAGGTTCACAAGATTCACAAGACATCTTATGAGGTTCACAAGGTTCACAAGACCTCTCATGAGGTTCACAAGGTTCACAAGGAATCCTATGATGTTCACAAGGTTTACAATGATATTCACAAGGTTCACAAAGTTCACAATTAGTCAGAAGATTTTACAATTCCCTCAGACAATGCATCCTCCTAAGCAGGGCATCCAAAACTAGGGTTTTGACTTTAATCAGGCTAAATGGACTTCCAAGACTTCAAGTGAGCTTCATAACATCTTATATGTGTTTAAGAATCCCCATGACAAGTTTCAAGACTTTTCCCAAAGGTTTGCTCAGTCAGATGATCAGATATGCAAAAATCAGTCAAAGTGGTTAAAAAGTCAAAGGTCAACTGTGGTCAAACCAAAGTAAAACTTCATGATATTTTGCCAAAATCAAGTTTATGAAGTAAAATTCATCATTTGATCAAGGGTTTATCATGATTCATCAAGGAGATTTCAGATCATCAAGAATCAGGAGTTTCTAAATTAGGGTTTCCTCAGGAAAAGTCAACTAAACTTTGACCAGCCATAACTTTCACATGCTTCATCAAATTTTTCCCATCCAAAGCTCATTTTGAAGGAAATTGAATTCTCTACAACTTTGTGTCTCACAAGCCAAGCCCAAAAATGCAGGTATGAGCTAAGACATTATAGGTCCTTTTGAAAGTCAACAAAAAGTCAACAACTTCAAAAGGGCATAACTTGAGAATGGTAAATGATATGGACATGAAACTAATGGGGTTGGTTATAGGACTCTTTAAGCTTTCCAAAATGTCCAAGAACACCCTCATATCATTAAAATTGAAGGATTTGTGCCCTTGCAAAGTTGGGAAATTTTTGGGTGGTTTATGAAGTAAATAGGGTCTTAAAACCATAATTCTTCAAATGGGCTGAACTTTTTGTGACCCAAGGTGTTCCATGACATCATGCACGAAATTTATTTAGTATTTTCATAATTTTATTTTATTTATTATGATTTCTTATATTAAAAATCATTTTAAATTTAAATAAAATATAAAATATGAAGATTTAAAATATATTTTGATTCTAGAAAGTGATAAACATGAATTGGATCAGATTGATATGCAATTGATGATGATTGTCTTAAGATAGAAAGGTCTCATTCAAAAATATATGAAATTCAAGTCATGATCTTTTTCAATCTTCAAAAATCAAAAAGTCCAAACAACCATCCAATTTTTTGACCTAGTTTCATTCAACTATAAGTATACAAACCTAACACAATGCAAGGGACGAAAATTCTGCCTCAAGAGTAAGTTTCCCCCTTCAAAAATTCACCAAAAAAATTCAAATTCGGATTCCATTCTTCAAGCCCTTTCAAGACAAACCAAAGGTTGCAACTTGTTCCTTGGAGTTCATAGATCAATTCTAGATCATAGCATTGTTCCTTTATGCCCTAATTCACACAAACCGAATGCATCCCTTTCATATTATAAATTTTTTCGATTTGATTGATTTATGCTTTGATATTGAAAACTAATCATGGATTTGTGTTTGTTGTGATGTTTAGAAGCTGTTTGAGTGGATTAATTAAATTATTGTGGACTGTATCGAAAGTTGCCATTGCTAGGGTTTGGAGTTTCAAAACGGGAACCAAACATTTAGGACCTTAAGACAAATTCTAAGACCATGGCTGTGACGTGTAGACCTTGTACAATTGATCTGGGTTACTAATTTTTGTTATTATGATGGTTTGCATAATGTTTCAAAAAACATAGGTTTCGCATGTGATTTCGCAGGTATTTTTGCAGGAAATAGGAGGAAGAAGAAGACCCCTGGCGCGCATTCTGAAATTTGAATTTCATTCTTAATATTTTATGAAATTGTTTCTAATTTATTTCACATAGGCGTGTCTGGCCCAGTGGTAAGGGATGCGTGTGTTATGCTTCAGGGCTTGGGTTCGATTCCTGGGAGACAACATCCTTTTTGTTTGATTTTCTCATTTATTATATGGCTTAATATATTATTAGTTGTTGTGAATTATACATCAGGTGCGCCCTTCTGGCTGGATGGTAAAGGTGTTTGCTTGTTGTGTGAGGGTCCTGGGTTCGAAACCCCCCCCAGGCCCTTTTTTGTGCTATTTTTTTTGTTTTGTTATGATTTTCACAGGATTTGAAACAAAACAATATGGAGTTCCTTCCATATCACCTGTGCGTGCGTAGCCCAGTGGCTGGCTTGTTGGTCTGGAGAGTGTTAAAGCATAGGGATTGGGTTCGAATCCCAACCCAGGTAAGTTTTTTTCCCCACTTTTTCTTGTTTTCCTTTTTTATTTGTTTATATTATAATTAAATAAATTTAAAATGATAAAAAATAAAAATGTTCATATTATTTCCTTTGCTATAATTCAAAATTCATCTTTTCAAAAGATTAAACTTTATTAGTAAAATTATTTAATATTTATTTTGTTGTATATTATTAATATTATATAATTTTGTATAATTAATTTATAATTAGATAATTAACCCTAATTTCTTTTTCTAAACATATAAACCCTAATATTTTCTAAAACCCTAAAAATATTTTTATAAAACCTATTTATTTTTACAAACCCTAATTGTAAATATTAATTTATTTGTTTATTTTAATTTCATAATTTTTGTTTATATTTTTAATTAAGAAGTAAATCCTAATGTATTTTTCTAAATAATCAGACTCTAATTTTCTTTTACATAAAATCTAATTATATTATAACTTTTAATTTATTTATCTGTAAACTTTAATTATGTACATATTTTTATAATTTGTTTATAATTATTATTTAATATAGTTTTTGCATGTAAATAATTTTAGATTATGTTTAAAACAATTAAGAACTCCTAATTTTGTCTTATTAATATAATTTATTTTTATAATATGCATATTTAATTATAATTAACCCTTATTTTTATAACATGTATATAAATTTAAATCTTTATAATAATTAGTATATAATATGAATTGTTTATTTTTCTTCTTAAAAAATCTTTAAAAAAAAATTATTTATTAAAATTTGAACTTTTAATTTATCATTCATTATTATGCTAATTTCTTTATTTTTATTCTTATTTATTTTATTATTACTAACCCCATTTATTTATATATTATATGATGTTTATTTTTATTTTATTGTTACTAACCCAATTATTTATTATTATTTATTTGCTTATTTAATTTATTTATTATTATTATTATTATTATGTAATTGTATCCCTTATGTAATATTTGTAGTAGTAATTTTTATTATTTATTTTAAATGCTATGGTTAGTAAAATAGGGAGTGCAAGATATGTTTGTATTTAAAATTTGAAATTAGATCATTTAATCTTAAAGATAAATATTTAAATTGGTACACTCACACACGTAAGTCGATCCTGGATCGCCATCTCACTTCTTAAGGGTTACCTCTCAAGTTGCCTAAAAAAAAGGTCAAGTAGGGTGTATAAAGCAAGGTCCCTCATTTCACATCATCTGGTCCCTTAAACAGATAAAAAGATCAAGTCCCTTCGAATGTTGCCTTCGTAATGATCTTGTCTCGTTCGAATAAAGATGATAAGTCCCTTCGAATTGCTTATACACCTCACAGTTGCCTAAATAACAGATGTCCCTTCACTTGTCCCTCACACATCCAAGGTAATGACTACCTATTCCTTAATAATAGGGATAGTCTTACCACTTAAAGGATATTTAAGAACAGAAAAGACTTAACTTAGGGTAGGTTCCTCTTATGTACTTGCTCACTCTTCAAAAACATTTCAAACACTTCACATTTTTCAAGCAATTTTCAAAACAAAGGCTTTATATATATCCGTACATGGATCATTATAAAACACTTAAGAAAATTTCTATTCACACACTACACTTTTCAAAAACAATTTAAAGTGAGCTAAGTAACTAAGAGCCCATGGATAACCATGGATGTAAAGGGTGCTAACACCTTCCCTTTACATAACCTACCCCCCGAGCCCAAAAATATTTTAAAAGGTCTTTCCTGTTCTTTTATGCCTTTCCTTTGGATAAAATAAAAGTCGGTGGCGACTCTTGCTATCCGCAACATAACTAAAGTCAGTTCTCGCACCATGTTACAGTTTTGAATCAACTTAAATGGTCATTAAGAGTTTCTAGAAGAAGAATCACTTTTAAATATTCAATTTTCATATTTTATTTTGATTTAAAATGATTTAAAATGAATAAAATCAAAATAAATAAAATCAAAATAATAAAAATCTGAATAAATGAGGATTGGGTCGTGCATGATGTCATGTTGAAGTTTGGATCACAAAATTGCAAGCCCATTTGGAAGAAATTGGTTTTAAGGCCCTATTTGCTTCATAAACCTCCCAAATATTTCCCAACTTTGCAAGGGCACAAATCCTTCAATTTTAAGGCTATGAGGGTGTTCTTGGACATTTTGGAAAGCTTAAAGAGTCCTCTAACCAACCCCATTGGTTTCATGTCCATATCTTTTACCATTCTCAAGTTATGCTCTTTTGAAGTTGTTGACTTTTTGTTGACTTTCAAAAGGACCTATAATGTCTTAGCTCATACCTTCCAAATGAAGCATTTTTGGGATTGGCTTGTGAGACGCAAAGTTGTAGATAATTAAATTTCCTTCAAAATGAGCTTTGGATGGGAAATATTTGATGAAGCATGTGAAAGTTATGGCTGGTCAAAGTTCAGTTGACTTTTCCTGAGGAAACCCTAATTTAGAAACTCCTGATTCTTGATGATCTGAAATCTCCTTGATGAATCATGATCAAACCTTGATCAAATCATGAATTTTACTTCATATACTTGATGTTGGCAAAAAATCATGAAGTTTGACCTTGGTTTGACCACAGTTGACCTCAGTTTGACTTTTTAACTACTTTGACTGATTTTGACCTATTTGATCATCTGACTGAGCAAACCTTTGGGAAAAGTCTTGAAACTTGTCATGGGGATTATTAAACACATATAAGATGTTATGAAGCTCACTTGAAGTATTGGAAGTCCATTTAGCCTGATTAAAGTCAAAACCCTAATTTAGGATGCATTGTTTAGGAAGATGCATTGTCTGAGGGAATTGTCAAATCTTCTGACTAATTGTGAACTTTGTGAACCTTGTGAACCTCATAAGATGTCTTGTGAACCTTGTGAACCTCATGGGAGGTCTTATGAACCTTGTGAACCTCATGAGAGGTCTTGTGAACCTTGTGAACCTTATGAGAGGTCTTGTGAACCTTGTGAACCTCTTAGTACACAAAGTCTTGTCTTGTGAGGGCAAATTTTGGGGTGCAACACCCGGCAGCAGGAGTTGTCATTTCTTCAGTCGCTATCTGCTTATCCTTAGCCTTTGCAGCAGCTTCAGCTTCAGGATCCCCTCTAAGAGCTTGAGGAGCAAAAAGACGCCCGCTTCTTGTAAAACCACCAACTCCTCCGACATTCACCACAGTCAGGTAAATTGTCACTTCCTTACTCTCCACCTTCTGACCTTACACATACACATCCGAGCCATAATGCCACGGGATGGCTCTATCATCAGCATAAGGAACAGGCCCTGGAACAGTAATGGTAACAGGACTAACCTCCGGAGCATAGATAGTCACCGGCTCCCTCCGGGCAGGAACTTCATTAGGATCAAAGTAAATTGTTATGGTAGACACACAATCACTTTTATCATCAACCCTATCAAACTGCAGCGACCCCTCGTTAATCAGATATTGCAATCTAACCTTCAAGTCTTCACATCCATTGACTGAACTCAAACACCTTTCACAATCATAACCACACCCCGGGAATACTTGACCTTTCAACAATCTTTCTTTCACAACCAGCAACGAAGTCTTCACTTCCCCTACATTCAAAATCAAGCTTAAACTCTCACCACCGCCCACAACATTTATCCTCGCCCCTCCATGGTTTGGAATAGGGTTTGATGTAACATTAGGAGGCGGTGCAAAGTTAATCGCCTTTGAATCAATCAAGTCCTGAACTTTATGCTGTAGCGCCCTGCACTTCTCAGTTGAATGCCCGGGTGCTCCCGAATGAAATGCGCATCTTGCGTTAGCATCATATCCCACTGGAAGCTCACCAGGTGGAGGGGGTGCTAATGTCCTCAATTGAACCAAGTTCAAGTCTAGCAACCTCTGCAACAGTGCCGTGTACATCATCGGAATGGCTTCAAGTACCCTATTAGCTGGACGAGCTTGTCTCGGTTGATAGGGTCTTTGCTGATAATTATTGCGCGGCGACTGTTGTTGCTGTTGCTGTTGTGGTTGAGTCTGTTGCACAGGACCTGATGGAATAGTGACAGCTGCCACTTGCTCATAGGATCTTCAGTATCCCCGGCCCCGACCTCGGCCGTACATAACATTAGTTTCCCCCTCTTTTCTTCTCGGAGGTCCATTAAAAGCTTTCCTTACACCGCTTGAGCTACCTGCACCGGTGTCCTGAATCTTCCCCATCTTCAAAAGAGTTTCGACCCTCTCTCCTGCTATCACAATATCATTGAACTTTGTTGCTGAACAAGACGCCAACCTCTCGATAAACACCCCTTGAAGTGTTCCCATGAACATATCCGCCATTTCATTTTCCAGCAAGGGAGGTTGTACTATAGCAGCAAGCTGACGCCACCTCTGAGCGTACTCCTTAAACCCCTCTTTAGCATTCTGAGACATGGTCTGCAACTGAGTACGATTTGGAGCCATATCCAAATTGTACTGATATTGTTTCACAAATGCCTCTGCTAAATACTTCCAGCTTCGAATATTAACCCTGCTCAGCTTCATGTACCACTCCAAGGAGGCCCCCACAAGGCTATCCTGGAAGTAATACATCCATAACTTCTCGTCATCAGTATGGGCAGCAATTCTTCCTACAAAGGAATTGAGGTGAGTCTTCGGGCAAGCCGTGCCGTTGTACTTCTCAAAAGTAGGAACCTTGAACTTGTAGGGAATTCTAACCCCTGGCACCAAGCACAAGTCAGTGATATCAAACCCCAGAGAGCTCTGAGATTGAATGGCACGGATCTGCTCAGCCATCTCTTCAAACTTTCTGTTCATGTCAGCCCCTTGGCCTTCTGCCTCATCCAGCAAAGTAAACTGTTCATCTTGTCCATCCATCTGCATGTTGTTCAGTCCATCATTGACAATAGTGATCCCTGGTTGTGCCACAGGGATTTCAACGTGACGGGCGCCAGCCCCATTGCGATTACCTCCCTCTGCGGTCCCATTGTTCCTGGCCTGATTGTTTTCCACCATCTCGCGCAAGCGCTCCTGATTCTGACCCATCCCAGCCATGATGGTCATGAAATTGTCCATTCTTGTTCTCAAGTCAGCCAGATCTGCCTGCATCTAATCCATCACTCTCTCTCTCTGTTTACTCTTGTGGGATATCTGTGTACAATTGGTTGTTCTCGAACCTTCCTGGGAGCTATAGTTCCTGAAAGGACATAAACGTTAGAAAACTGATGAACTACCTGCAAAACAACAAACACGTTATATGCATGCAATGTAACTATTCATGTTTCCAAGTTTAGGCATTTATATGCCCCAGTTCTGGTATTTTCTCCAGATAGCCCCTTTGAGCATTAATTTTCAAATTCTCCCTTTGAAGAGTGTTCAGATCTCAGCAGTCTCAAACAAACAAGCTTTGTGTACTCAAAAATGGTAATTGGAATTTAACATTGCATAACATGGATAACACACTGGAAGCCAAAGTTAGAGCACAAACAAATTCCCTGAAAGGGTTACAAGTCAATACATGAACAAAAAGATAAAGAAAGACTCCTACAACAAGCTTGTAGGTAGTCTGAACAACAATAAATAAAATCTAAACTAGAGACCCAGGTTCTTCTTCTGCAGCTATCACCTCTGTCCTATTCTTCTTCACGCCTGCTCTCAGCTTAAGCTCTGAAATCTCTTTCAATGCCTCCTCCAAGGCCATCTGGCTTTGTGCCAATTGTTGAGTCTTTTCCCTTCGTATTTTGTGAACTTGTTCTACTTCTTCTTTCTTGAAGGCCATCTGTACCTCGAAAAACTCTTCCTTTTCTTTGTACTTCTTCTGCTCCTGTTCCCTTTGGCCCTGTAACCAAACAATGGACTGGAGAGCTTCTTTAAGAGTCTTCAAAGTCTTCTTACGCTCCGCTTCTCTTTTTGATTCCATTAGGCTCAATCTCTGAAAATGAGCTTCTCTTCCAGCAAACTCCTTTTCTTTAGCTCCTAAGGAGACTTGCATCTTCTGTAGCTTTTCTTCTGCTTCATTCTTAGCACGATTGGCAAGGTGGTACAAGTTAATCATTTCAGCATTCTCTATCCGGACCTCGTGCAACTGAGCTTCCAACTTCTTATATTCTTCCAGAGGAACAGTATTCTGACATGGCACCTCTTTGGGATACAAGGGAGCTTCTACTGAAAATGGCATGAGCACTTCCTCTACACGCTTCTGCAACCATGTAGCAAAAGGAGGATATGTCTTGGGATCTACCCTTCCAAAATCCTTCTTTCCTTTCTTCACCCCGTGAGCCCAAGCCTGAGATGCTTGTATGACCAACTCTTTGTTTCTCTCCACAGAAAAGTACAAAGACCCAGCTAATTCTTCCATACTTGGTGGATCTCTCAGAGGATAGCCAAATTGTTTCCTGGCTAAGACTGGATGGTAACTGATCACACCCTTTCTTCCTAGCAAGGGCACATTAGCAAATCTCCCACAACTAACCAGTAACTCTTTCCCCAACAAATCTTTGTTGTAACCCCAAGCTATATCCTCAGAAGTTAATCCCATTAGCCTCCCGGACCACCTCCATTCATCTCTTATCTCTTTGAAAGGGCCTGACTTTGGTAACTGCTTCGCAAACCAATCAGCAAATAAAGGAGCACAACAACCCACTGGTCCACCTCTGCCTTTCTCATTCCGGTAATGAACACTGTAGTAGAAATCTCCCAACAAGGTTGGTACAGGATTACCTTTAGCAAAAATGGAGATCACTTCCAAACTTACAAACTCCTTTTCTCCTGGGAAAAGACTAGATCCATATACCATCAGGGCCACCACAACACCAAAATCTCCCCACTTACTCTCTTTGGCATATTCTTCAGCTTCTGGTATAAGCACATCCCAAGGAAGTCCTCTGCCCTCACTATCCTTCAAAGCTTTCTTGACCTTAGCAACTGGTATACGACAAACTCTGGATATGTCTTCTTCCTTGAGAACTACCTCTGACCCATAGTAAGGCAAAGTATCTCTGACAGGAACACCCAAAATGCTAGAAATCTCCTCCAAAGTAGGAGCCAACACATAATCTGGAAATACAAAACACCGCAACAAGGGATCATAGAACTGAAGCAAAGTGTGCAAGCTATCCTTCTGGTCTACAGTAGGTTTATCCATGTACTTCAAAATCTGACCATACCTCTTGCTGAAATTCCCTAAAACTTGGTCATTCACCAGCCCTGCTAGTCTCTGAACACTCTTGACTTCTGGTTGGAGAAAAGTGTAATGAACATTCTTTTTCCTTGTAATTTTCTTAACTTCTGCCATCTGGAGAGCTTACAAGTACCAGAACTGGGTGCTAAACTATAAACAACAACCTGAAAAATGGAAACATAAATAGTTAATGCGAGTATGATGCAATGCAAATGCAATGCAGGCATATGATCAATCTGGGACCATCTAGATAATGGATATTAGGACCCTCAAATAACTGAAAACCAAGATTCTCTGAGCCATAACCATCTGATAGAAACCCTCAGAACCAAGAGATCAAGAAATCCAGAACCATAAGGACCAAATCATAACAGAGACCATACTGATAATGAAGGTATGTAGAGGTCAAGGGTTCCTGCAAACCTGTAAACCCCTCCCAATCTCACGGGTGTGCTCCGGGTCAAACATCACGGACTCTCAAAGCCGAATAGCAATAATACTTTCACCATTTCCGAGAAATGGCTCATGACCAAATCATGGAATCGGTTTGGCATTATGTACTACTCAGGGAGGCCTCAGCTGAGTCCGGGAAAACAAGGTCATCCTATGTGAGTTCCAGGTGGGCCCTCGGGTGCGAATGGGTTTGCCATACAATGTAGTCTGCCACTGTCACCACTAGAGAGGGATGTTTCCACAAGGTTCTCAATGATCGGTCCCGAGCTGCACATAACTATCAAGGTTATGAAATGAGAGAGGAAGATCCACAAATCAAGACATTTCCAAGATGGTCGCAAATCTGGGTGTGGAACTCACTACTACCCCCATGACAAGATCTCATGAGGCCAAAGATCTCATGAGGCCAAAGTGGAACCACTCTAAGTCCTAAAGTGCACTCGAGCCTTGGTAATGAGCTCATCTCACAGTAACAGTATCACCCAAGTCCCACCAAACAGAAGAAATCCAGTCCAGACAGTCCAGTATAAAAATATGATGCAGGAAAATAAATACTGAAAATTGTAAATAAAGCTGTACATAAACTGTACATAAAATAACAGTAAAATATACACACAACAGCAAACAATCAACACCCAATGAAACAGAAACACGCAAGCGCTAGGAGGGACTCTCAAGAGAACCAGAGATTCTCTGGTTAGGAAGTCCCCAGCAGAGTCGCCAGCTGTCGCTCCCTGGATTTCCATCCTGGTACAAACGCGAAAGTGGCGCGGAAAAGGTAGAGTCGCCAGCCAGGCATTTTTATCCCGAAGGAACGGGAATGGTAATGCTGCACAAACCAGAAGAAAAGAAAAGGAAGGACAAAGGTCCTGCGAACCAAAAACTGAGTTCGGGAGTCGGTTACGACCTGGGAAGGTATTAGCACCCCAGATCGTCCGTCGTACCCGATGGGATCCATGCAAAGAAATTGTTTCAAAGGATGAAGAAATAAAAGCTACTGCAAAACTAAAAATGAAACTGGATAAGAAAAGAAAATAAAGGGGAAAAATGTAGGGAAAATAAAAGAGTGCTCGAACGGGCCCTACCCCGCTGCCTACGTACCTCATCTGGACAATGAGGATCAGAGACGCCGTAGTTCCCCTAACTAGGGGTGGAAAAGATTGCTTGTGTCTTAAGGCTTGAACTGCCTATGTCAATGCTCAGGTGTTGCAGGCTCGGACGACGAGTGCGTTACTATCTTGCAAAATGACAAGTAGGAGCAAGTTCGCGGATGGAGCGAAGGAGATGAGAAAAGAATTCCCGAAGGAGAGACGTTTATTGTTTGTTTGAATTTTTTAGAAGCTTTTTGTGAGTGTGGCACAAGGAAGTGAACTCAAGCTCTTTTCCATGGAATGTACACTTGATACTACATTCCAAGATGGAATAATAGAACAAGCACACTCAAGTAAGGAGAAGATCCCCAAAACTTGATTCCAGAGATTAGGGCATAAGCTCACTAACTCATTGAATTATTAAGTGTTTTTGTATTTTTGATGAAGAAGTCTTTTTTATGATTTTCTTGATGAAGATGGTCTCATGATCAGACTTGTGCATCATAAGACAAGCTTGTACTATCCCAAGATGGGAAAACTACAAGTGTTTCATGGAATAAGGCTATTGCACAGGAGACCACTTCAATCTTTATTAAGATGTTTTTTAGGGTTTTGAGATGAGAAAAGAAAGAAACAAAAGGATCTTAAAGGTAAAAGTCTAATGGGGAACTAATGAATCCTAATTGTTATCATGCAAAGGAAATCCTAGGTTAGTGAGGTTTACTATCCTAAAGAAGAAAAAGATAAGAAAAGAAAGAGGAGAATGAAGAAGAGAAGAAGGAGAAAGGAAGGCCTAAGCCCCTCAAACACAAGTAAAAGAATAATAAAGAGAAGAAATAAGAATTGGAGACGTGTGTAACACCCTAATTTTTGCCCTAAGATTTCTTTGTATTTCATCTGCATTTTGCATACAAACAAGATCGCACTGGCTTTCGAGTTTCTGCTCAGATGTAGGGTCTATGCTTCGCAGGGGATCACCATTATTTTTACTTCTTTATATTTGTTTATATTTACTGATCACTAACCAAAATACCAAAAATATGTCGCAGTGTTCTTCTTCTTCTCTGTGTTGCAGGTTTTTAAAGACAGGGCGGTAATTTCAATTCAGATGCGTTTGATTCAGTCACAATTCGATTTCAGATGGATGTTTGACCTAAAATTGGTCAAACTATCAAAAGATTGTTTCGACTGCAAATTATGTGTGCCAGTGGTTTATTTCTCAGACGATGTGTATTCAATGATAAGTTGTGGTGATTGTGGAAATCCTCTGGTTTATTGAGTTGTGGTTTGTGAGAAGTGCGATCCAGTTTGTCTTGATTGAGTGGTCATCAGTTCATCTGTGGATTTATTTTCCAGAGATCGATTCAAAAGTATTTGAAAATGTTCAGAAGTTCAGAAGTCAAGGGTTGAGGCTTGAATGGCAAGTTGCGAATTATTTGGCTGTTCAGTGGGTCTGTGTTGGCTGTGTTCACTTTCATCAGAGGCTTGTGCAAGAAAAATCAGGATTTGTTGTGGGCTTTAAGACCAAGTTTTATCCGTTATCCATTTTTTTCTCGATTAAACCATTTCTTATTTTTCCCAATTTTCTAATACCCATTTTATTCAATAATCTTCGTTTCCCATTTTTCTCGATTATCCATTATCCATTTACGATCATTACCCAAATTTTTCTATCCCATTATTTTTTAGCCTATTGTCCATTAAAAAAAAATTAATCAATTTCCATAAATCAAATTCCAAATTTTATTCACATCTTTTATTATTCCAATGTTTTTTTGTTCTTATTTTTTTTATTATAATACCAAAAATTAAAAAAAAAAAACAATTCTATTTTTAAAACCCTTTCTTTTATATAATCCATCCTTTCTTTTATTTTTTTATTTTTTTCTCATAATAAAAAGAGGGCCTTTGACAAGCTTCACATCAGTTCACAATAACACCAAGCCCTATACGTCATCTCATCAACACAGCCACACATTTCAATCAGTCCAAACCTTCCCACAAACTTTTCCCCTAGCCGAAACAAAACAAGCCTATTCCCAGCCAACGACTTCAGCTTTCCCTGCTGTACACAACCTTCTGCACGTGAATAAGCCAATCCCACAATGTCAACAGCAAGCCTGCCCAAGCTACTTCAGCTATCCCACACGCGAAATCCCGCATCACGCTGCAGCCAAGACCCTCACAATTTCAGCTGCATAAGCCTTTTCCCAACATGCCCAAACCTCGCCCATCCATTGCACGCCGTAAGCCCCAAACCAAAACACCAGCCTTTCCATCAGCTTCTCAAGCCGTACCACAACAGGCCAAGACTCCAAGCCAAAGCCGCATCAATAAACATCTTCAGCTTCCCGCACGCACGAACAAACAACAACAATACGCAGCTCAAGTCACGCATTTCACACTCAAAAAGCAAAAAAATCAAAACGCAAAAAGCCAGCAACATTCAAAATCAAAACACACAGCAAAATTGAAATGCAAACCGAACACGAGACTTCCGTGAGACTCCAAAAACGCAGAAACGCAAGAGTAAAACGACAATTGCAAATCCTCATTTTTATCTATAAAAGGAGCCTTAATCCTTCATTGTATCCAAGCTTTTAAAAGCCACTAATCCCTGCCAAAATCACTCCATAAAATCATCCTCATCTTCATCAGTTTTGAAACCCCGCTACTTTTGAAATTCACCTTCAAACTCATAACAAAACTGCATTAACCTTCAACCATCAATCTGAAATTCACATCAACATCTTGAGTTTTCCTCAACTCCATAACTATTTCATACCTTCAAATCTGAAACCAAACACACATCAAAGCTTCACAGACGAGGTTCGCGAGCAGAAATTTATAGAAGAAGAAGAAATCCGCGATTGAGGCTTGAAGGAGATTCGCGGAATTGCTGATTGGTTTGGTTTAATTTCGTGAAGGTGAGGAGTGGAAGTTTTGCCCTGTTTGATGGTGTTCTTCGCAGGAGAAGAAGAAGACTGTGTTTCTTCTTTTTCTTGTTTTCTTTTATTTTATAATTTTTATGTCATTTATTTTTTTAATAAAATTCATGTGAACGTTTGGTCTTGGATCCATTGGGATCCAGTTTGCTGATCCAACCCCCTGTCCATACGGATCCCACTCCCCCTCCCTTTTTGTTTTTATTAATTTTTTTTATTATGATTATTAGATCTTAATTCTTTAAATTTGGTTTCAAATTTTATTTTAATGTAAAAGAATTATAAAAGTGTTTTAAAGAGATTTTAGGAAAAATGTTTTAGAAAAGTATTTTAGAAATTATATTTTAGAAAAATATTTTAAAAAGATGTTTAGAAAAGAGATTCTTAGAAAAAGAATTAAAAAGTATTCTATTTTCTTTTATGGATTGATTTTAAATCCATTTTTCTTCATCTTTTTCTTTTTTGGTCGATGACAATCTCCGATTCGTGATTGTTGTTTTTTTGAAGAGTTTTAATCTTCATTATTTCAAATCTATGGATGAATGATCATTTGGATCATTCTCCATACTTTGAGATCATGATAGATTGCCTTCGATAAATTCAACGAAAATCTCGATTAAGATTAGACCGTTCTCTTTCTTTTAGTGTGGCATGTTTTTGGAGAACGATCCATAATATCGTTTCTCTAACATGTATTAACACGGATATTTTCCACTTTAATTAGTGGTGGCCGGCCTCATTTGTAGGGTAATTACTTCGTAAATTACTCGGCGATTGCTTAACATAGACCTAAAGTTGTCCCGATTCGAATTAAGATCCACTTGGATCCGGTTGCCTCGATTTTATTTTTCTTTTCGTGGTTGTGTTTGATTAAGTTCATCATACCACTTATATTGTAAATATTATAATAATGTGAATATAATCCGTTTAAATTTAATCTCTCGCACCTTATCCTTTTATTTTAATTCCTCGTTCCTTATCTCTTTATTATGCTTTATCATATTATATCATATATCATTTGTTTATGTTTATATTGTTGCTTGTGATTTTTATTTTGTCCATTTGAACACCAAAACGTTAATAAAGGATTAAACACTTAAAAGATTGGTGACTTTAATTTCGGACTATGGTTACTATCCTTAGCTTTGGAGTATGGACTTAGATTTTAGGATCTTTACCCTTGCTCAAGTTGTGATGGATTGGAAACTTTGGCCTCAAGTCATTTCATTAGTCTTTGAAGATGGAATTCCGAACTTTGAAGAAATGTGCAAATATGGTTTGGTAGCTCTTCCCTTAACTTTTAATTCAAGTATTAGGATTAGTCCCTTCATCTCCTCCCCATTCTTAAATTTTCAAAACTTCTCCCTATTTCAAAAATCTTCTTTGTTTTCAAACTTCAAATGCTTTCGCAATCAAACCTTGACTTAGGTCAAGCGATTTTTAATCTTTTCATTTTGTTTTCTTAATAAATGTTAATCCATGTAAATATATCAAAAATCATTTTCTTACATACTTTAAAAAATTCAAAACTCACTCAATTGTTTTTGTGTCTTTGTGCACCTTTTCTTTTCATATGTTTAGATATGATTCATCCTTTCTAGCGAAATTATTCGCTAAAGGATGACGACTTATCTCTACATTTTAAAATCAATTCAACTCATTATTTCTTTTCAAATTTTGTACCACGAACTACGAGGTTTTGATCTCGCATTGCACTTTGTGGGTACGTAGGCATGAGGCATTTAAAAACCTCATCAAACACAAAATCATTAAAAAATATTCTTCTCCTCATCTCTTCAATCCTTTTCAAGCAAACCAATTTCAAACCAAAAAGTATAAATATTCAAAGGGCTCCCATGGAGTACCACGGACGAGTCGGGTGCCTAAAACCTTCCTGGTTCGTAACCAATCCCCTTACCCATTCTCTGTTTGTTTCTTTTAGCTTTTGCTTTTAGATTCCTAGGTTTTTATTCGTTCTTTTACCTTTTTCCATTTGGAAATAAATAAAAGTGCAGTGGCGACTCTGTGTACATCGAGTTAAGTTAATCAATAGCTTACACTCACGATTTTATCGCTACAACGTGGGAATCACATCCACACCTCTCACTTACCAGAGCCCCTGAAATGGTTAGTAACATAAGCAAGCAACATGACAAAAGCAAATGGGAACAAATGAAACACCAAATGGGCATAAGATCAAACCAAAGCAACACAATCAAAATTGGAACCTCAATTACAAATGTCAAGATCAAACGAGAATGAAATGGATTAAACAATTCAATATGAAGCATTATGGATTATCATGACAAAGAAAAACAAACATGAGATAACACCAAGCAAACTAAACAAAACAACATCACAAACTTCAAGACCAGAACCCTAACATGTCAAGAATGTTCCTAAGAAACACAAGAGATGAAGAGTAGAAGCACACAAACTTAAACATTATCATCATGAGAAGCAAAGATGCATAAGAAGTGAGGTGAACATGTACAAAGGTGAATGAACTTCAAAGGCAAGCAATCACAAAATTTCTCAAAGTACAAACATCAAATCAAGGCCAGAGAGGTATCCACATCCTAAAAGGGTTCTAAACAACCTAAAGGAGTTGGAACAAGTGCCCTCCCAACCTAAGGATTAAACATATGACCAAAAAGGATGCAAAAGAAGATAAGCAAAGAACAAAATTCAAATCAAATCAAGCAATCATCCAAAAATTCCACAAACTTGCACAAAGACTCTTCAAACATACAATATTAACATGCCAAAAGAAAAGAATCAAAATCAGAAGCTAAGCAAATCAAATATGAGCCTAAACATGGATTAGGGTTATGAAACTTCATGCACAAATTAAGGACCAAAAATAATCAAGCAAACCCCTAAAAATCAGAAGCAAAATCATCAACAAAATACATTTTAATGTGAATCTAGAGAAAAAAGAATCAATTTAAAAATCAAATTAGTGATCAAGATAGAAATTGTACAAGACAACATGCTTTAAAAATGAAATAAAAGCAATTAATAAAGGAAGAAATTAATTCCAGCATGGAAAATGAAAATAAATGGAAAATAAAAATGCCAAAAATTAAAGAAAACTCAAAATATCATACATGAATTTTTTTGGAATTTTTAGGAACTTATTTCTATTTTTAATAATTGAAAATCAACTGAAATGAAAAATAAAAAAAAGAAGTAAATAAACCAGGGGTGCAATTAACAATGGAATCAGTTCAAATTAAATGGGCCTGAGAGAGGGAGGGGTGCGAATAACACTCTGAGCCCAGTGGATTCAACGTGAGTGCACAACATTATGGTGGAAAATCAGGAAAATCAGGGAAAAACAAGAGCCAATGGATTAAGTGAACGCTCCAGATCAAAGTCAGTGATCTCACTAGGTCAAAACATCAACAATCACCACATGCGTGTACACAACAATTACTATGGGTGCAAAACAAAGTGCATTATTCAGATTCAAATATAAAACACAAAACACGTGAGAGGGAGGCTTCATTTTTAATGCGCTGGCAAGCTATCATCCGTTCAGATCAACCATCCTAGGGTTCAAACATCATCTTCCTCATATTCACATTTCCAGAATCCGGTGACGGAGCCCTAGCTCCGGTCACCGGAAAATTCAACAGCAAGAACAAATCAACACTAAAATGCAACACAATCTCCAAATCAACTAATTAAAACATGCTGATCACGAATATGGCAATGAAAATCACAATAGATCAAAGATCAAGCCTAATCGAAGAGAAACAGTTTTGTAGATCAAACTTCAGATCAGCATAAAACACTCAATATTCAATCATTTTCGAATCTAAACATCACAAAATCATCAACACAACAAGCACAACACAATGCAAGCATCTAATTCCAAATCCAGATCTCAAAATTTCAGAGCATACCTGAACTCGAAGATCCTTCAAAACACTAAATTAAGACCCCTCCAACTGCAGATATGCTCCTTTTAACTTCTTATTGCAAAATAAATGCAAAAGAAGCCTTGAATTCTCCTAGATCTTAAGATTTGACCCTTGCTGCTCTTGAATGGCACTTGATGAAATCCTCACTCTCAGCTTGAATCAATGAGTGCAATGTGATCCTCAAAGCTCAAGGATGGTGATTATGTGAAGAGATTATGAAATGAGAGCCTGAGGAGAGAATTTCGAAAGAAAATGCAAGTGTGCAAGAGATTTTGAATCTGAGAAATGAGAGTGTGTGTGCACGAATTCAGTGCATGTTTGGCTTTTATATCACTGATCCTTTCACCTGATTAGGGTTTCTGAAGTAAAGGTGGCATGAGAAGTGTGATTGAGGTGAATTTGCAAAAATGCATGAAATGTGTGATTGCTTCATACACGCATGCAATGCTTCCCTCATGTGTACATTCTGACTTCATTTCATCCCCTCATTGCCTTTGGATCAATCCTGACCCTTGGATGTGAGTGCAACATGCTTTGCTTGTGATTTTGCAAAAATACACTTTGTGAAATATCTCTTATTCCATGCACGAATTTTGTGAATTCTTTGGAGCAAAATGTGTCTCATGCAATGCCTTGTGATGTCATGATCTTATTTTGTCCATAAATCAGCTTAGAAATGACTTGCCATGCTTTTTGCACTTGGTGGAAACTTAGATTTTAAGGTAAACCCTAAAAAATAAGTAAATTTCGAAGGCCATATCTCTTGATCCATGATGGCTATGAAAATGTACTTGTACTTTCTGAAAATGGGAGAACCTACACTACAATTTTCATCTTTATTGGAAATTCATTTGAGATCTTTTTCACCATGAAATAAGCCTTTGAAAATTAGGGAAAAAGTTGCCAAAAATGGAAAGTTTCATAACAAACCATATGCCAAAAATGGAAACTTCTACAAAACCCTTTGATTCTTGATCATTGACTTTGCCAAACCTCCTCTAAGGTCTTAAGGACATCCCTTGACTTGAAAAATGGGGTTGGACCCCTTGAATTCTCACATTTGACTTTTAAAATGCACAGTTTACCAATTTCTTCTTATGCAAGCAACTGATGAAATAACTGCCTTCCACAAGGAATTTTCTCACCAAATTTCATCCTTAGGATCCTCTTATCATATGAAAGACTTTGCCCACATGAAAAGGTCAAAGTCACAAAGAATTCCTGCTTGAAAGTGAAACCCTAATTTGGGAACCATTGTGTAGGAGCTTGCCCTAGCTTGGATTCCCTGATGATCTCCCAACCTCTTGTGCTTTTGTAAAGGTTCTTGGACTTGTGAATGTCATGTAGACTCTTCATGAGAGTTGGACAAGTCCAATGGGCCTCTTGCTATAGCTTGTAATGCCTCAAATCCATCAACAGTTGATCATATGCCTAATGCTAGAACATGAGAATGTTATGCTTTACTTTTTCATGCAAAGATGCCAAGGAAATGATATGCTTATGATGATTATGATATGATGATGATGCTTAAAAATAAGAGGGAAAATTTGGGGTGTTACAGCCCCCCTTAGTTTTTTTACCTTTTGAGTCTCCTTGAGTCTCTGCTTCTCACCTCATAATCAAAGGCTAAACAGTTAAAGTTTTGGGGCTCTGTATTAGGGTTATGCCTGTATCCTTATCTTAGGATGGAGTGTATAACTTTAATACTTAGTGTTAAACCTTTAAATTGTTTACACCTCCTAATCAAAACACCTAATAATCATTAAGACTTAAGCTTGTAATTTGGGCCTTATATTAGGGTTACATCTCTGCCTATTGGTTCAGAGGGACTAACCCTAGTGTTCAATGGACAAGTCCCCCTCAGGTTTAGTCTTACAAATATAAAATCCATTTCTTAATCCCACCTTTAATTAAAATCCACTCTAATAAAGGCTTGTTATATAATGATTTTAATCCCTAACCATGGATTAAGTTGAGGTATCTTCCTCATCTTAAGTGTTCTCATCTATTATGCTTCTCTTAGGATGGTGTAATGAGTTCACTAATCCATGATTAGAGATTAAACTCATTACTTAACACAAAACAAAATCCAAAAACACTTAATAATCACAAGTAGGTTAATGATCTTAATCCTGCATCATTAGGGTAATTAAGTTGAGATTTTCATCTCATACTTAAGTGGACTCATTATCCCTAATCAGGGATGATATAATGAGTTTGCAAACCCTTGATTAAGGCTTAAGCTCATTATCCTATGCAAAACACCAAAAACAATAAAAAAAACTGAAAACACAAACACAAACAATAATCGTCTCCTTCGGGATTCTTTTCTCATCACACTCACTCTGAAAACGAGAACTCGCTTCTCCCGTCTAATGCAAGACAGTTAGCACTCGAGCCAGACGAGTCATACACTTGGGCATAGACAAGCAAGCAGTTCACACCAAAACACCAAGTCTCTTTGAGTCGAACTACGGTGTTCTGACTTCCTCATTGCACGAAAGGATACGTAGGCATAACTTAACAGTTATCGAACAAAAGTCTCTTTGTCTCCCCCCTCTCCTCTTTCTAGCTTTCTTTTCTTAGCCTCAGCTTTGAGCACTCACTTCCTTTTTGCACTAGCACTCTGTACATCCATTCCTCCATCTCTTTTATACACAGTTTAGCATATACACTATCCCATTTTAAATACAATCAAGTAAGTGTGGATCCCGTCGAGTACCACGGACGATCTGAGTGCTAATACCTTCCCAGGTCGTAACCAACCCCCTTTCTCAGTCTCTTTGGTTCGCAACCGTCTTATCCATTTCTTTCCAGGTTTATGCAGCATTACCTTTCCTTCGGGATAAAAATGCCCAGCTGGCGACTATATTCAACCTCAACCTCCAACGTCACCAACGGTTCGCGTTTGCACCGGGATGAAAATCTGGGGAGCGACAGTATGTTTCCCCAGCATTCTTCAAACCAAAGGGCATTACTTTGTAACAAAAGGTGCCCCACAGTGTGATAAATGTATTCTTCTCCATATCTTCAGGTGCCATCTTAATTTTATTGTAACCAGAGAAACCATCCATAAAAAGAGAATATCTAATGCTGAGCAGTATTGTCTACCAGGACATCAATATGTGGAAGCGGAAAATCATCTTTGGGGTTGGCTTTGTTCAAATCCCTATAGTCCACACACATGCGTACTTTTCCATCCTTCTTAGGTACTGGTACCACATTTGCAACCCATTGAGGATAAGAAGTTATAGCTAGGAACCCTGCATCAAACTATTACATCACTTCAGCTTTGATCTTTTCTGACATTTCAAGATGCATACGACGAACTTTCTGCTTTATCAAGCGACAACCTTCCTTCATTAGCAGACGGTGAACCATAATATCAGTATCAAGCCCTGGAATATCTTCATAAGACCAAACAAAGATCTCCACGTAGTCATGTAGCATCTAATTTAACCTATACTTAACATTGTCTTTCAATTCAGCACCTATCTTGACCTCTTTCCCGTCTTTCTTAGTTCCCAGAATCACAACTTCGATTGGTTCTTCATGTGGCTGTATAACTTTATCTTCTTGATGTAGCAACCTAGCAAGCTCTACAGACACTTCACAATCTCCCTCATTTCCATCCTTGGCTTGGTAGATTGGATTCTCAAAGTTATAATTGGCAATAGCATAACCGTTATCAATGGGATCCAGAGTGGATGAGGATCTGCATTTTAGTGACGTGGGTGTGTGTAAGAACACATAGATTTTGATAAAGAAAATAAAAGAAAGACAAAGAGCCCAATATTTACGAAAGCAAAAATATCCATTGATTTTATTGAATGAAAATATGCAAATGAAATGACATCCATAACAAGCATACCATTGTGCCCCGGGCAAGGCACGAGGATCAAAAGTTTTTAATTGTTCAAATTACAAAACCAAAATAAGAAAACAAAAAATAGCATTTACTCCTGACTAAAGGAGATAGGAATAACATCTTCAGCTTTCCAATTGTTAAGCCCACTGCCAATGGTAGGAAAGATCAAATTGTCTAGGTTACAGTCTTCATCAGATTCTTCCACAACATTGACTTGATCCTTCTGAACTCCCTTGTTAGTTATACGAATAACACAAGCACGACGAACAAACTTCTGAGCCTCTACAGTAAAACCCATACCAAACTTGTCAGACTCGTAAGGAATGTCAGGAAGCTGACCCCAATAGTACAACCACCTTCTTCAACTACAACTTTAGCATCTTTAAGGGAGGCCATTGCAGGAGTTGCTCTAGGAACAACAGGAACTGGCTTAACAGCGAGAACAGTTTGAGGAACCACTTCAAATGTCTGACAAGGAGTCTCAACAAATTCACCCTCCATCTCAGCGTACTTGAAAATACCCACATGACTGACCATGTACTCTTCCTCACCATAGAAAGTGACAATCTTGTTCTTAACTGGATATTTTAGCTTCTAGTGTAGGGTAGAGGTTACATCACCTACCCCATGCATCAAAGGGTGCCCAAGCAAGTAGGAATAGGCAGGACGAATATCCATCACATAGAAAGTAGAATCAAAGATTTGAGAACCCACTTTGATTGGAAGATCAACCTCTCTGTGCACCATTCTTCTTGAACCATCAAAGGCTCTCACCACCACGTTACTAGGTCTTAGCACAACATATTCAAAGTTGAGCTTGTCAAGAACAACCTTTGGTAATACATTTAACGAGGAACCATTATCCACCAACACATGAGACAGAGTAATGCCCCTACACTCAATAGAGACGTGCAGAGCTTTGTTGTGGTTTCTTTTAGCAGGAGTTAAATCAACATCAGAAAAGCCTAAGCTATTGTCAGTTGTCAAGTTACCAACACAATTTTCAAACTGGTCCAAAGAGATTTTGTGCGGTATGTGCGCAAATTTCAGGAATTTCACCAAAGCCTTAGCATGGGCTTCAGAGCTTAATAATAGAGATAACATAGATATATTGGAAGGGGTATGCCCCAATTTTTCAAAAATATTGTAATCACTCTTGCAGATGATCTTCAATACTTCTTCCATCTGCTTAGAGAGATCTTCAGTAGCCGATGTCTCAACCTGAACAGGCTCAATCACTGGTTCTTTGCCTCGATCTTCAACACTTGGCTCAGAGTTGGAGATACAAACTGGAGCACCAACAGTCTTTGAAGTGGCTTTTGGAGAGAAAATCCTTCCACTCCGAGTAACCTTACTAGTCCTAATAATATTGTCGATATCAGGATTAACATCTTCAGCAGGTATATCAGTTAAAGACTCTTGCTTGACACCATGGATGTAGACATCAACACCATAATTCCAAGGGATAGCCTTGTCAGAAGAATATGGAATTGGACTGAGAGTAGTAATAATCAGGGGAGCCACCTTTGTCTTAACAGTAATCTTTACAGGACCCTTAGAAGTGATCCTCACAGGAGTTTTAGTAACCACAGAAACGTCTTCAAGCTTCAGACCTTGGGACAAACCTTCACATAAATTCTCTATAGAGGGACTCTTCTCAAAGAATATTGTACGATTGTTCATTAAACGCTGAATACCTTCTTTTAACTTCCAACAACCATTGGATTGAGAGGCACAATAAAAACAATCTTCATTGCATCCTGGAAATAAACTGGCTTGCAACAACTTCTTCTTAACAATGGATAGAGGAGTAGTCAAATCAACAATAGAAACATAAGAACCATCATCAATAGCATTAACAGTCTTCTCATGTTTGGGCATAGGAGCAGTAATCACATTAGGAGTCTCAGGAGGATCAAACTCAATCTCTCCAGCATCAATCATATCCTGAATTTTATTCTTCAATGCCCAACAATTATTAGTATCATGTTCGGGGCAGTTGGAGTGGTATGCACACCTTACATTAGGATTATAGCAAGGAGAGGTAGTATTGGGATTTTGAGGAGGGTCCCTCAAAGAAATCAGCTCCCTTTTCAACATGTGTTACAGAGCCTGAGCCAACGACATATTGATCTTTGTGAATTGTCTCCTAGGCGTACCCTGCTTAGGCTGATTATTTTGTTGCTGATTTTGTCGCGCAAGTGCAGGATTAGAGATCAGAACTACTCCCACATATTGGTTATGATTGTTCTTACGACCCTGTTGGCCGTACACAATATTAGATTCTTTCTTTCCGTTAGAAGGCTTGTTAGTGGTACTTGAAGAGGAATTTGTTCTTATCTTATTACTTCGTATTCCACTTTCCACACGTTCTCTAGTCATTATCAACTCAGTAAAACCAGATGATGAACTTCCAATTAGATGACTATAGAAATGACCAGTCAGCGTACTTGTTGTACCCCAAAATTTGCCCTCACATATTTGAGACAAATTGATTCAAAAGGTCTTCTCACACTCATGAGAATCTCAAAAGTTCAAGGCAATTCAAAAAATGATCACAAGGGTCCTCCAATTATGGTTTTGCTTTCTTTAAAGAAATTGAGATTTTCAAGGCCTCAAATGGACTTCATGATGTTTCATTGTCACACCCCAATTTCGTCCAGGCATTTTACCTTCATATTTTTCTTTGTGCCAATTTATTTCAAATAGATGACATGGCACAATTGGCATGAGAGCATGTTCAAGGATTTATGGACTCAAGAGGTCATGAGTTCGAATCCCACCTTCCTCACTTTTATGGTTTTTTTTTCTCTTCTCTTTCATTTATTTGTCATTTATTTCTAACATTTTTTTTACATTAATTTCAAATTAAAAAAATCGTATTTTTCTTTTATTTTTAATTAATTTTCGTATTTTAAAATTAAACATTTTTTAAAATAATTAATTTTCATTTTTTTCTTCTTTTTCACTTTTCATTCAAAAAATAACCAAATAATATATAAACAAAAAAATATGACAAAAAGGAATAAAAAACATTCCCAAAATAAAAGAACATGTCGGTTCATCAATATCCTTCCCAAATTGGTACCACCAAATCAACCGATTTATTTTCTTTCTCAAATCCAAATAGAAACAAATCATGTTGTTTTAATTTTTTTCTATTCTCAGTACTCCAAGAATCACTATAAAAAGGAGCATACCCATGAGAAAAAGAGAAAAGGGAGATGACGCATAGTACCGGTACAACCGATGAATTTCATTCGTATCATATCTCGAGTTGATGAGTTATTTTTGTTTTTATCATGATACACGTACACCTGCGATTCTTTACTGATGCACTTTTTTTTTTCTTTTCTTCATATCTATTAACATACACATTTTGTTTTCTACACTATACTTTGCACATATTATTATATAATTTTATATTTACTGTGTTTGGATTTATATATAGTTTATAACAATGTTAATAATATGAAAATTTAAGGTTAATGTTTATATTCTAAGTTAATGTCAACGTTTATTACATATTCAGTTTATAATATGTATAATATATATAGTATAATATTAATCTATAATATATAATATTTATAATAATGTTAATATAATATAATACATAATATATATTCTTAATTTATACAAATAATTTTTTGTTTGTTAAATATATATTTTTTAATTTGATTAGATTATTCGGATCGAATCGTGTCGATACGCCGTTTGTACATTTGTGTGTACGAGACGTGACACTTGTGTTGATCCGATCCAGTTGCGATGATCGCAATTTTGCGTTAGCAATGTCGTTGTTCTTTTTTTTTAATTCATATTATTTTTATGTTATTCATATACATATATTTCGATCTACACATCTTTTTTTCATAACTAACTACCCTGATTTTTTCCTAAACCATGACGATTTTGCCTCGACTATTTTTTTATACATTTTGTTTTATTATATAATAACTATTTTCCAGGTACATTCACATGTGCACGCATGTGCACGCGTGTCTTAGTGTCAAGAAGGCAATGCTGATAATCTTGAGGGCATTTTGACAAAGAAACATGGATTTTATCTTCTCTTTCCTAATTTCCTCTTTTTTTTTATTCTCTAATTTCTTAAATTAACTAACCTTAAATATTTAGATTAATTTTATTTGTTTATTTTCTAAAAACCTCTTTTCTTAATTACTTATCTTCATAATCCATTCATAATATTAATTAATTATTTATTTTATTAAATTAGTAATTCAATATAGTTTTTTTTAACAACAAAACTTTTTTTTTATATATTTTCATAAACCTTAATTTTTCATGTAAACCTTAAAAAATTTCTTATAAACTTTAACCGTGTTATTTTCTCTAAACCATAAACCTTTTTTTTTCATTAAACTTTAAACGCTGATTTTTCAACTAATTTTTTTAAAAACCTTAAAAGAAACCTTAAACTTAATTCATTTTTTTTTCATAAAAATTATAATTTCTTTTCTTTTAATTTAAATTACTCTATTTATTTTTTAGAGAATTGTCTAGGTCATAATTGATGTAATTTATTTTTCGCTCTTATTATGTAACTGCTTCCTATATGTAATAGCTTAGGTTTTCTTTTCTTTTGCCTATATTATTATGTAACTGCCCCGAAGCCATGTAATAGCGTAGGAACTTTTAATTTCTGTCTTTAAAATTCTGTAAATATTTAAATTGTGTGGTTAGTAATTTAGGGAGTGCAAAGAATAATTAAAAAATAATTTGGACTTAGATCACTAATCATAAGATAAATATCTGAAAATAAATATTCACACACGTAAGTCGATCTAAGATCGTTGTCTGCACTTCCTAGGGTATCCCTCTTGGCTGTCTTCTTTAAATGATCAAGTCCCTCGAATATAGGGGTGTCTTAAGCAAAGTCCCTTCACGTATAAATCATCAAGTCCCTACAGATTTAAAAGATAAAGTCCCTTCTAGGTTACCTACGGAATAATGATCTTGTCCCTTCGAATAAATGATGATAGTCCATACGAATTGCTAAAGACATCCCTTAAGTTGCCTTCATTGACCATACGACGACCCTACACCCGCCCCTTAAACAATCCAAGATAATGACTACCTATTCCTTAATAATATGGACAATTTTACCCTTGAAAGGACATATAAGAACATGAATGACTTAGTCTAGGGTAGGTACCTCATAGTTACTTGCTCACTCTTCAAAAATACTTTTCACACCTCACAATATTTTCAAACATTTTCAAAACAAAGGCTTTGTATACATCTATACGAGGATCATTACAAAGTACTTAGAAAATTTCTAATCACACACTACACTTTTAAAAAAAAATTAAAGTGAGCTAAGTAACTAAGAGCCCATGGATAACCATGGATATAAAGGGTGCTAACACCTTCCCTTTATATAACCTACCCCTTGAACCTAAGTCTTTTCAAAACGGTCTTTCCTGTTCTTTTATGTCCCTTCCTTATGGATAAAATAAAAGTCGATGGCGACTCTTGCTATCTGCAACATGACTAAAAGTCAGTTCTCCCACTGTGTTACAGAACTGGCGACTCTGCTGGGGAGTTACTAAGTAAAAGAGGGGTACCCTTAGGAATTAGATCAATTAAATTATTTGCTTTGTTTGCTTTACTTTTCTGTTGGGCTTTTTGTGTGAAAGATCCTAACCCGAATCTAGTGCACCCTAGGTAAATGGAAATAGACCAAGGAAACTGTACGACGTATACTGATATAGTTGATCTGGTGGCCATAGTTAGTGTGACTTCTTGGTTGGTGCTTATGTTCCTTAAGTAAGTTAAGGATAATATGGGGCTGCCATATGTTGTCAATACCCTAACTGACTTTTAGAACCCTAGTTATCCCATCTTGGTCTTTAGAAAGTGATGAGATAGCCGGTTTTGGAGAAGTCTAAAGTTGGTTGATACTCGATGCCACGCTCATTGAGATCCTAAACTTGGAGGGTTTTGGTTGGCAAGTAAGTTTCCTAATGAACAACCACCCTTGGGAAGGATCAGTGATATTGAGATCCCTTAGAACCTGGTTACTTTATAGGACAGGATGAACCAACTAAACTTCAGGGAAGGGTACTTACCTTTAAACCTAAGGCTGTTGTGTGACTTGTTTGTGTGTGCCACATGTTTGTGATTGAGCATAACATCATGACATCATAAGCATAGCATTTTCACTAACCATTTCAAGGACCAAAGGATTTATCTTTGTTCTTTGTTACAGGTCATGGCTTCTGCTCGTAGGAATACAATCTGGATCAACTTTGTAGGGATACCTTCTAAGCTTAAGGAATTGGTCTCTCAAGTTTCTGAAAACTCCCAGTTCATCAAGAGAAATGGTCACCTACTGGATCTAGTTACTTCAGGGTTCAATGAAGACATGATGAGTGTCATATTTCAGTTCTTTGATCCTAAACATCATTGCTTCACATTTCCCGACTATCAGCTGGTTCCTACAGTGGAAGAGTTCTCCAAACTACTGGGTATACCTATCCTTGATCAGAGACCTTTCACAGGCTTAGAGAAGGAGCCTGAACCTGAAGTCATTGTTGCAACCCTACATTTGAAGAAATCAGACATTGTCCTAGAAACGAGAAGAAAAGTTAAGGGCATTCTTGCTAAGGTACTGATAGAGAAAGCTCAAGTGTTCTTGAAGGCTATGAGATATGATGCTTTTGAGGAGATCTTAGCCTTGCTTATTTATGGCTTGGTATTATTCCCTAATCCAGACCAGTTCATAGACGTACACGCCATCAACATATTTATGACTCATAATCCAGTGCCTACATTACTTGGAGATATCCTACACTCTTTTCACACTCGTACTACTAAGGCGAGAGGAACTCTGATGTGTTGCGTACCTCTACTATCTAGGTGGTTTATTTCTCACATTCCTCGATCAGTGATGAAGAATGACCAAGGGTTAAGGTGGTCTAAGAGGATCATGTCACTTTCTCATTCAAACATTCATTGGTGCTCTCGATCTATGGAGAATGTTACTATCATTGACCGTTGTGGGGAGTTCCTTAATGTGCCACTCCTTGGCATAAGAGGGGGCATTACCTACAACCCTTCTTTAGCTCTACGTCTGTTTGGTTATGCTCAGAGTAATGGTCCTCATGACATGCTTATTCAGGGTATTGTGTTCGACTACGAAAATGATCTTCAGGATTACCATCAAAGGTTTATACGAGCTTGGAACAAGGTGAATAGGATTGATAGCAAGACTCTGGAGCCAAAGTATTCTATTCCTATGGAGCCTTATCTCATATGGGTGCGATCTCGTGCTCAGACTCTTATGATGTCATATCCTGCTGTTCTACCAATCACTATGGAGCCTGTTGCTGAAGGAGATGTTCCTTATACCATCTTGCATCCAAACATGCCCACTAATTTGGAAGAATTGAAGAAGTCCTGGATTCAGTTGAAGGAGCATAGGGATACTTTTGAGACTCATTTCAGAGTTGGTCAAGAAAGAATTCTGGAGCTAACAAGGCAACTTCACGAGGAGCGGAACCTCAACACATACCTCAACCCAAAGAGGAAGCGTCCATGGGAGATTTAAAACCCCATATATTTATTTTTGTATTTTATTGTTATTTCATTTAATTGTAAGCCCAAGGGACAAAATTATATTAAACATTTACTAATAAAAATTTGTTTTTGTTTTTCTTTAAACAAATTTAAATCCTGCGGTCCTTGAAAACATTGCATATACATATACATACCATATCATTGCATGACAAGTTTCTATAGAAGGTTTCTCAATCTTCTCGCTGTTTATTTTAGCAGAAATGGCTCTCGAACAAACTGTCAGGGATCTCCAGGCTCAGAATGCTCAGTTCCAAGAAGTGATCCTGAATTTGTCTAAGGGGCAAGAAGATTTGAAAGCACTCCTCTCTGAAAATCATGAAGATAACAAGAATGGTCAGTTGGAACAATTGCAATCTGAGGTGGAAGAAATGAGGATCCAGATGAATGGCCAGGTGACTCTTATCCAAAGTTTAGCTCAGGGGCAAGAAGAGCTGAGAACCTTTGTCCACAAATTTCAAAGTAATGGAGTCAGGAATCTAATCGTCAGTCAACCTCCGTTAAAACAAGTTGACTTGGTTGAAAGAAAGATGAGGATAAGAGAAGGTAAGAGACATGCTACCACTGATTATTCTTCGGTTGAAGAAAAAAGACCTTCTAAGATTAATCCACTTCGACACAAGGAATATAAAAGACAGTTTATCAAATTCAGCACTCCAATGTCGCAAGTTTTGCAATTCTTGTTGGAGATGAAGCTAATTTCCTTAAAAAATCCTCCTCAAAATCCTAATACTTCCTCTCCTTGCTATAATCCCAAGTCAAGGTGTATGTATCACTCCAACTGCCCCGGACACGAGACTAATAGTTGTTGGGCATTGAAGAAAAGGATTCAAGATCTGGTTGACGAAGGAATCCTCGAGGTTACGCCAGAAGGCCAGATTGAGTTCTTCTATCGCCCATCAAACATCAAAGTGCCCAGACATCTGGAGTAACCAGTTTAGAGGAAGAGGCTTTGAGAACATTTGAACTTTCATTTGTAATTTCTTTTATGTGTTTAAACACTTACTATTATGTCAAAGTTTTGTTTTCGTTAATGCATTGCATATGTTTGTCTTGAATTAATCCATTTGTTACACTATATTTTGAACTATGCTTCATATTTCTATTGTGTGATATTTAACTCCTGATAAAGCTATAAGCCTGTAAAGGGGGGATGACGAAAACAATACCATAATCTTACGCAGTATGCTTTTAAACAGGCTATGCTAACGATGTGCATACATTGTTTCAATTCCTAAACAGTGGAGATATAATGAAGTTAATCCCTAGTCAACCATTTTGAGCCTATGAAGTAGGAGTTTTCCTTCTCACTCAAGTTAAAACCCTTAATCATAACCTGGGGCAGGGTAGTTCTTCGGTTAACTCAATTATGTCAGTTGTCCTTTTGTACACAACTAATGATGGTTCCCTATAATTATTAAGTCTTCAAGTCAATATCTAGCAAAAATAAAAATCTCACTAAGTCAAAACCTATGAAGGAGACTTAGTAAAACAAATTAAGACATCTCGCTGACTGTAACCTTGAAATAAACAGTTCAGGAAAAAAGAAGGGATAATAAAGTCAAAAGAGAAAAAAAAAAGAGGTCATTATAAATCCTCAACAAAGAAAGATGATTGAATGTTCAAATGAATTTTTGGTTTTGGAATCATCACAAATGTTAGTGTTACAATTACAAACTTCTTTGGAGCATCAATGCATAAACATAGGACTGAAGAACATCACGAAGAATTAGTTGGGTACAAATAAAATTTGAGCCTTTATCCTTTGTTTCTTAAACCGTGAATCTGGCCACGTTATAACCCTTTAAAAGTCCTAACTGAAGCATGGTTAGTTCTAAAGTGTACTGCTACAAAAAGGTATCCTGACTCCTTTAGGGTTTATCATAAAACTTGAGTTAATATCACAGTTTTCATAAATAATGTTTTACTAAAATAACTTTTTTCAAAACTTCAAGACAGACATAAGCATTGCATTTTTTAATATAATTATTTGAATATAACTGAGTGTTTGACAAACAGAGGAACTTATAGGATTAATGTTCAATAAATCAAAGTCCTTCTGATAGACAAAGTTGCCTCCTAGATCAAAGCCAATATATACAAAGAGGCATTGTCATTATCTCCCAATAAAGGGGGCATGCCATGATACTGCCTAATTCATTTGGGGCAATCAGGTCAAGATTCACCTATGTTTAAGTAGCTAGGGGCAGGTCTCCTCATCTATCTGAATTACCAAAGGTAACATCACAGAGTTCACGAGGCCAGGGGCATATGTTTGTAGGGCATTCTGCTTATTTCTCTTGAGGTAACTCCTTTCAGATACTTCTATTATAGGACAATTCATCCTCAACCAAGGGGCAACGCTCTCTTTCCAAATCTAATACCTAGAGCGTATATGGTCCATCACAATTTGAAAGCACGTTCCTCTCATTGTATTACCTTGATATTGGGTTCTCAACAGAAGCCATTGTGGAAATTAACTGTCTACGCCATTAGTATCAAATGATGTCAGTATCATGTCTTCGGATCCAACCATAAGAATTTCTGGAAAATTATTCAGGAAAGTTAAGAACCTCAGAAGCTCTAAATCCAATTGGTTATACACTCTCAAAGTTGAAACAATTCTGTTTTCAAGTTCAGGTTTACTTTTCCCTCTTTATTCAAGGAAGAAATGTTTTCCGAATTCAGGTTTACTTTCCCCTTTTACTAAAGCGAGAAATGTATGTTGGTTATGTTTGAATGTATATATGCCTTTGAATATGATTGATGTTTACTAGAAATGCATAAAATACAATAATAGCATTTACTAAGAACGAACGGAGGTAGGAATTCAACGAATCTTCGCCGGTTCATCCCCACAGATTAATCTTTACGGATATTCTCACGGAATACTTCAAGTAATATCTTGTACTTCCAACTCTACGAAGTCTCCAAATAGTTTCATATCCTCCGAAGAATTGATACTTGACCGAATAAGTCTCCCAGATCTACGTCCATCTCTTTTATCCTCAGTCAGGATATCCAGGAACTAAATCCTTCGATAAGAAGTACGACGAACGAAAAATGGGAGTTCTAAGTACGATGTTCTCAAACAAGATGGGAACGAAGTCTTCATACTCCTCAACAACGAATCGGGATTTATTTTCCCCAGTCAGTAGTTATTCTACGAAGCTACTTATACGCTTCAGCTACATAATTCATACATACATCATATCATATCATATCATATCATACGCATTCTCATAAAATATTATCTTACAGAATGTTATATATATATATATATATATATATATATATATATATATATATATATATATATCATGATATTTGCACCGAACTAACCTTGTTTTTCAGGTTAATTCTCCAGTAGACAAACTTCATCAACAACTTATTTTGGGACGTCGTTTATTCTTCCCAAATGCTATTTTGAGACGTCGATTATCTTCTCAAAAGCCATTTTGTTACCTCGGGCCGTCGTTTATTCTTCCCGAATGTTATCTCATTTTGGACCGTCGTTTATTCTTCCCAAAAGCTATTTTGAGACGTCGATTATCTTCTCAAAAGTTGTTTTGTTACCTCGGGCCGTCGTTTATTCTTCCCGAAGGTTATCTCATTTTGGGTCGTCGTTTATTCTTCCCGAAGGTTATCTCATTTTGGGCCATCGTTTATTCTTCCCACAAGCTATTTTGAGACGTCGATTATCTTCTCAAAAGCCATTTTGTTACCTCGGGCCGTCGTTTATTCTTCCCGAAGGTTATCTCATTTTGGACCGTCATTTATTCTCCCCAAAAGCTATTTTGAGACGTCGATTATCTTCTCAAAATCCATTTTGTTACCTCGGGCCGTCGTTTATTCTTCCCGAAGGTTATCTCATTTTGGGCCGTCGTTTATTCTTCCCAAAAGCTATTTTGAGATGTCGATTATCTTCTCAAAAGCCATTTTGTTACCTCGGGCCGTCGTTTATTCTTCCCAAAGGTTATCTCATTTTGGGCCATCGTTTATTCTTCCCAAAAGCTATTTTGAGACGTTAATTATCTTCTCAAAAGCCATTTTGTTACCTCGGGCCGTCGATTATTCTTCTCGAAGGTTATCTCATTATTTTGGGACGTCGTTTATTCTTCTCAAAGGCTATTTTGAGGCGTCGTTTATTCTTCTCAAAAGCTATATTGTTACCCTGAGCCGTTGTTTATCCACCCAAAAGCTAAATCTTCATATGGGGGATTGCTTTCCTCTCGAAGAAATATATATGAAGAATTTTTCTCCGAATGGCATCTTTAAGCCCATTCAAGCATCACAACCAACCAACATTATCATTCTACACACCGACGAGTGCAAATATTTGGGCTTTGGTGTTCAATCCTCTTCAACCTTTAAGTCACGAATGGCGTACATGCCAATCTAACTCCTCAGATTTCAGAAAATTGAACAGGGGCAGCTGTTGTACCCCAAAATTTGCCCTCACATATTTGAGACAAATTGATTCAAAAGGTCTTCTCACACTCATGGAAATCTCAAAAGTTCAAGGCAATTCAAAAAATGATCACAAGGGTCCTCTAATTATGTTTTGCTTTCTTTAAAGAAATTGGGATTTCCAAGGCCTCAAATGGACTTCATGATGTTTCATTGTCACACCCCAATTTCGTCCAGACATTTTACCTTCATATTTTTCCTTGTGCCAATTTATTTCAAATAGATAACATGACACAATTGGCAATAAAGCATGTTCAAAGACTTATGGACTCAAGAGGTCATGAGTTCGAATCCCACTTTCCTCACTTTTATGGTTTTTTTTATCTTTTATTTTTAATTAATTTTCGTATTTTAAAATTAGGCATTTTTTAAAATAATTAATTTTCATTTTTTTTCTTATTCTTTTTCACTTTTCATTCAAAAAATAACCAAATAATAATAAATACAAAAAGTATAAAAAGGAATAAACATTCTTATTAGTGTGAAATACAAACATTCCCAAAATAAAAGAACATGTCGGTTCATCAACATCCTTCCCAAATTGGTACCACCAAATCAACCGATTTATTTTCTTTCCCAAATCCAAATAGAAACAAATCATGTTGTTTTAATTTTTTTCTATTCTCAGTACTCCAAGAATCACTATAAAAAGGAGCATACCCAAGAGAAAGAGAGAAAAGGGATACGATGGATAGTACCGGTACAACCGATGGATTTCATTCGTATCATATCTCGAGTTGATGAGTTATTTTTGTTTTTATCATGATACACGTACACCTGCGGTTCTTTGCTGATGCACTTTTTTTTTTCTTTTCTTCATATCTATTAGCATACACATTTTATTTTCTACACTATACTTTGAAAATATTATTATATAATTTTATATTTTACTGTGTTTGGATTTATATATAGTTTATAACAATGTTAATAATATAAAATTCAAGGGTAATGTTTATATTCAAAGTTAACCTCAACGTTTATTATGTATTCAGTTTATAATATGTATATAATATATATAATATAATATTAATCTATAATATATAATATTTATAATAATGTTAATATAATATAATACCTAATATATATTGTTAATTTATACAAATAATTTTTTATTTTTTGTTTGTTAAATAAATATTTTTTAATTTGATTAGATTATTCGGATCGAACCGTGTCGATACGTCGTTTGTACATTTGTGTGTACGAGGCGTGACACTTGTGTTGATCCGATCCAGTTGCGATGATCGCAATTTTGCGTAAGCAACGTCGTTGTTCTTTTTTTTAATTCATATTATTTTTATGTTTTTCATATACATATATTTCGATCTACACATTTTTTTTCATAACTAACTACCCCGATTTTTCCTAAATCTTGACGATTTTGCCTCAACCATTTTTTTATACGTTTTGTTTTATTATATAATAACTATTTTTCAGGTACATTCACATGTGCGCGCATGTGCGCGCATGTCTTAGTGTCAAGAAGGCAATGCTGGTAATCTTGAGGGCATTTTGACAAAGAAACATGAGTTTTATCTTCTCTTTCCTAATTTATCATAATTTCCTCTATTTTTTTTATTCTCTAATTTCTTAAATTAACTATCCTTAAATATTTAGATTAATTTTATTTGTTTATTTTCTAAAAAACTCTTAATTTTTTTTAATTACTTATCTTCATAATCCATTCATAATATTAATTAATTATTTATTTTATTAAATTAATAATTCAATATAGTTTTTTTAACAACAAAACTTTTTTTTTTATATATTTTCATAAAACTTAATTTTTCATGTAAACCTTAAAAAAATTCTTATAAACTTTAACCGTGTTATTTTCTCTAAACCATAAACCTTTTTTTTTCATTAAACTTTAAACCCTGATTTTTCAAAGCCTAATTATTTTAAAAACATAAAAAGAAACCTTAAACTTAATTCATTTTTTTTCATAAAAATTATATTCTTTTCTTTTAATTTAAATTGCTCTATTTATTTTTTAGAGAATTGTCTAGGTCATAATTGATGTAATTTATTTTTCGCTCTTATTATGTAACTGCTTCCTATATGTAATAGCTTAGGTTTTCTTTTCTTTTGCCTATATTATTATGTAACTGCCCCGAAGCCATGTAATAGCGTAGGAACTTTTAATTTCTGTCTTTAAAATTCTGTAAATAGTTAAATTGCATGGTTAGTAATTTAGGGAGTGCAAAGAATAATTGAAAAATAATTTGGACTTAGATCACTAATCATTAGATAAATATCTAAAAATAAATATTCACACACGTAAGTCGATCTAAGATCGCCGTCTGCACTTCTTAGGGTATCCCTTTTGGTTGCCTTCTTTAAATGGTCAAGTCCCTCGAATATAGGGGTGTCTTAAGCAAAGTCCTTTCACGTATAAATCATCAAGTCCCTACAGATTTAAAAGATCAAGTCCCTTCGAGGTTACCTACAGAATAATGATCTTGTCCCTTCGAATAAATGATGATAGTCCCTACGAATTGCTAAAGACACCCCTTAAGTTGCCTTCATTGACCATACGATGACCCTACGCCCGCCCCTTAAACAATCCAAGGTAATGACTACCTATTCCTTAATAATAGGGACAATTTTACCCTTGAAAGGACATATAAGAACATGAATGACTTAGTCTAGGGTAGGTACCTCATAGTTACTTGCTCACTCTTCAAAAATACTTTTCACACCTCACAATATTTTCAAACATTTTCAAAACAAAGGCTTTGTATACATCCATACGAGGATCATTACAAAGTACTTAGAAAATTTCTAATCACACACTACACTTTTCAAAAACAATTAAAGTGAGCTAAGTAACTAAGAGCCCATGGATAACCATTGATATAAATGGTGCTAACACCTTCCCTTTATATAACCTACCCCCCGAACCCAAGTATTTTCAAAACGGTCTTTCCTGTTCTTTTATGTCCTTTCCTTATGGATAAAATAAAAGTCCGTGGCGACTCTTGCTATCCGCAATCTGACTAAAAGTCGGTTCTCCTATCGTGTTACAATACTCATGAACATGTCAACCAATTCCCTGTCAGTCAAAGGAGGTTGGACTCTACTTGCAAGATCTCTCCACTTCTGGGCATACTCCTTGAAACTTTCTTTAGATCCCATGGACATGCTTTGAAGTTGCATGCAAGTCGACGCTAAATCAGAGTTATATTGATATTTCCTATAGAATGCCTCAACAAGATCATTCCAAATGTGAATGTTGGTACTCTTAAGTTGATAGTACCATTCCAATTGAGCTCCAGATAAACTCTCTTGAAAGAAATGAATCCACAACTTTCTATCAGCAGTATGTGGTTGGATCCTTCAGACATAGGAAATAGATGCAACTTTGGACATGAAACACCATCATATACCACAAAATTAGGAACTTTGAAATCAATAGGGATGACAACTCCATAAATCAAACTCAAATCTTCAAAATCTAAGCCAGATGTCTTCTGCACTTCCATAGCATTCACACGATCTTCCAGTAACTTATATTTCTCGTCACCAGTTGAATCATGGTAATAATTCTCCTCATAATCAGAATTCCCAATAGTACCACATTGACTATCTTCTTCTTTCGCAGAATCTTCATCTCCAGGATTTTCAACCTCATCATCCATATTGATTGGACCTTTGAACCTCCTACCCAGGTTGATGAAGCCAACTGGTTTTCTGGTCTTTTTATTTTTCTTGTCAAGGAGTACATTGACCCCTGGACAAGTTCAGGATCATCTCTTGAAACTGGGCATTCTGAGCTTGAAGATCTTTGACAGACAGTTCGAGAGCCATTTCTGCTGAAATAAACAACGAGAAAATAAGAAACCTGTTGTGGAAACCTGTTATCCAATGATATGGTATGTAGATGCATATTCAATGTTTTCAAGGACCATGTAGGATTTAAATTTGTTAAAGGAAAACAAAAACAAAACTCTTATTTAGTAGGTTTTAAAATATAATTGCCCATTGGGCTTACAATGAAGGAAAACAAAAAAAGATACAAAGGAAATAAACATATGAGACTCAAGTCTCCCATGGACGCTTCCTATTTGTGTTGAGATATATATTGAGGTTCTGCTCTCCGTGAAGTTGCTTTGTCAACTCCAACACCTTCTCTTTGCTAGCTTTGAACTGAGCCTCAAAGGTATCCCTTTGCTCCTTCAGTTGGATCCAAGACTTCTGCAGCTCTTCCAGACCAGTAGGCATGCCAGGATGAAGAATGATATAAGTAATATCTCCTTCAACAATAGGCTCAACAATTAGTGGTAAAACAACAGGATATGGCATCATAAGAGTCTGAGCATGAGACCGTACCCATCTGAGGTAAGGTTTCATAGGAATGAAGTATTTTGGTTCCAGAGTGTTGCTATTGATCTTATTCACCATGCCCCAAGCTCGTATAAACCTTTTACGGTAACCTTGAAGATCGTCGTCGTAATCAAACACAATACCTTGAATAATCATATCATGAGGACCATCACTCCGAGCATAACCAAACTGACGTAGTGCTAAAGAAGGATTATAAGTAATGCCTCCCATGATGCCAAAGAGTGGCACATTAGGGAAATCTCCATAGTGGTTAATGATAGCGACATTCTCCATAGACCGAGAACACTAATGAATATCTGAATGAAAGAGTGACATTATCCTTCTAGACCATCTCAAACCTTGTTCATTTTTCATCACAGATCGAGGAAGGTGTGAAATAAACCACCTTGATAGTAAAGGTATGCAACACATCAGAGTTCCTCGCGCCTTTGTAGTACGAGTGTGAAGAGAGTGTAAGACATCTCCAAGCAAGGTAGGCACATGATTGTGAGTCAGAAATATGTGAATTGTGTGTACATCTATGAATTGGTCCGGATTAGGGAACAACACCAAGCCATAAATCAACAAAGCCAAGGTCTCTTCAAAAGCATCGTAACTCATAACATCCAAGAATACCTGAGCTTTCTCTATCAATTCTTTAGCAAGAATTCCCTTAACTCTGTTCCTTGTTTCCAGTATAATGTCTGACTTCTTCAGATGTAAGGCTGCTACAGTAATTTCTGATTTGGGCTCATTCTCTAAGCCTGCGAATGGTTTCTGATCAATAATAGGCACACCAAGTAGTTTGGAGAATTCTTCCATTATAGGCACTTGCTGATAATCGGGAAATGTGAAATAGTGATGTTTAGGATCAAAGAACTGGAACAAAACACTCATCATGTCTTCATTGAACCCTGAGGTAACCAAATCCAGTAGATGACCATGCTTTTTGAGGAATTGAGAGCTTTCGGGAACTTTAGAGACTAATTCCTTAAGCTTAGAGGGTATCCTTACAAAAATGATCCCGATAGTGTTCCTACAAGCGGAAGCCATAACCTGCAACAAAGAACAAAGATAAATCCTTTGGTCCTTGAAATGGTTAGTGAGAATGTTATGTTATGATGTCATGATGTTATGATGTTATGTTCAAAATACATAAGTGGCACACACATACAAGTCACACAATGACCTTGGGTTTAAAGGTTTGCATGAAGTTCATAAGTAAGTACCATTCCCATTGAAGTTAGTCGGTTCATCCTATCCTAGCAATAGTAATCGGGTTCTAAGGGATCTCAATATCACTAATTATTTTCAAAGGCTGTTGTTCAGTATGGCAACTGACTTACCAACCAAAACATCCCAAGATTAGAATCTCAATGAGCGTATCATCGAGTATCAACCAACTTTAGACTTCACCAAAGCCGATTATCTCACTATTTTCTAATGTCCAAGATGGGTCAATTAGGGTTCTAAATGGTAGTTAGTGTTAATGACAACATATGGCTGCCTTATGTTATCCTTAACTTACTTAAGGAACATCATAACCCACCAAGATGTCACACTAACTATAGCCACCAGATCAACCATATCGGTATACGTTGTACAATTTCCTTGGTTTATTGCTACTTACCTAAGGTACACTAGATCCGAGTTAGGATCTTTCTCACAGTAGCCCCACAACAAGTAATCTTAAAAATAAATAAATCAATTCAAACAAGTAAAATGTCCTAACTCTAAGGTAACCCCTCTTTTAATTAGTACTCCCCAGCAGAGTCGCCAGTTCTGTAACATGGTGGGAGAATTGACTTGGTTGTTTTTGTTTACAAAAACTATGTTGCGGATAGCAAGAGTCACCACTGACTTTTATTTTATCCAATAAATAAAAGGAATAAAAGAACAGGAAATACCTTTGAAAAAGATTTGAGTTCGGGGGGTAAGTTATACAAAGGGAAGGTGTTAGCACCCTTTGTATCCATGTTTATCCATGGGCTCTTAACTGCTTAGCTCACTTTACTTTTGTTTGAAAAATAATGGTGGTGTATTTAGAAAAAGTTGACCTTTGTAATTATTCTCGTATGAATGTATACAAAGGGGTTTTCTTGGAAAGGTTTTGAAAATGTGAGATGTAAAGAGTAATTTTTGCTTTTGAAATGGTGAGCAAGCAGTTAAAGGCTTCCTACCTACTCAAGGTCGTTCATGTTATTTTTCTTTCCTTAGGGGTAGGATTGTCCTTACTATTAGTTAGTAAGTAGTCTTAACCTAGAATGTTTAAGGGATAGACATAGGATTATCGTATGGTCATAGAAGGAAACTTTACAGGGGTGTCTTACTAATTCGAAGGGACGATCATCATTTTTGTAGGGTCATCGAGGGAGAAGATCATTTATTCGTAGGCAACTCAAAGGGACTATGATCTTTTTTTCTGAAGGGACTTGATGATTTTATTCATAGGCAACTTTGCTAAGATACCCCCACGTTCGAGGGACTTGACCATATTTCGTAAGGCAACCAAGAGGAGAAACCCTAGGGGTGTAGATGACAATCGTATGACGATCGACTTACGTGTGTGAATATTAATTTCAAATATTTATCTTAGAAGTTAGTGGGCTATGTCCATTTATTTTTACATACATTCTTTTCACACCCTTTATTTACTAACCACGTAGTTTATATTTAACGGAAATTAAAAAACGGAAAATAAATTCCTAGACTATTACATCATGGAGGGAGGGATACATTTTGATTTTAGGGGATTGCAGAAAGTAAAGTACAGAAAATTAAATCCCTAATTATCTATTACAAATCCGGTGTAATACCTTAAAATTTGCCCTCTTATTTATTACCAACCTCAAGTGGTTTATGCTTCGTCATTTTGCATGATCGTCCAAGCATCACATCACATTCAAAATAATAAAATAAATAATAAGAAATAAATCATGATCATTTGCATATGCATGAGGCATGTGATCGAGCAAGGCTTGTCAAGCATCGGGACTCAAGAGAAAAAATAATACTACAAAAAATATTCAAGGCATTTCCAAGTTAACCCATGGAAAAAGGAGAAAAATCCAAGTTTTTCTTCCGTTAACCGGTTAACGGAGGCGAATTTTAGGCAAAAACTTCAAAAATTAGTTGTTTTCACCATTTCCCTCCACATTTCTTTTCTTCACATTTTTTCACCCTTTTTCACACTTCACTTACACTCTATTTCACCTTGGATTTTTCTACCACATTCTAGATCCTTCCACACTCTTCCAAGGAATATTCCCTAAACCCTAACCAACTTTAACTAACTCAAAGCCTAAGTCCAAATCTAACCTAATGCCTAAGCAAGCTCCATGCCCAAGCCTAAGTCCATACCTACCCTCTATATAAGTTTAAATCACTCCAAAGCAAATGGTTCCACATCATTTTTCAACTTCAACTCATTTTTTTCCAAATTTCTCTCTCATTTTCTTTCAATTTTCCTCCATTTTCAAATTCACCAAAGCTTCTCCATAGAAGTTCTTCAAGTTTTTCATTGAAACTTGAAGAACTTGAAGTTAAACCTTCATCAATCATCAAATTTGGATCTTATTGAAGAAGTGTTGCTATTCTTTGGATTGATTTTGGCTTCTTGGAAGTGATTGTGCAAGTGTTCATCAAGATCGGCACCAAATCACATTTATTTTGTGCATTCGCAGAAGCATTCACGGATCTCCGGTTTTCTTCTTCATTCGCATTTCGATCGACACCGCAACACTCACCATAGCAATTGTCTGCTTTGTAGGTTGGTAATTCGAAACCGCTTTGCATTTAATTTATTCTCTTCATCTCACCGTATGGCATTTTTCGATTGATTGCGTTTGATTGCGTTTTGATCATTTGACGTTTTGATTACTTTGATTGTTAGAAGCTATAATTGTAGCTTATTCTAGGTGCTAATAGGGGTTAGAATACCATATCTAAGTAGAAAATTCGTGCTAGCATGTTCGTGTATGTGTTAGGAGTTGTTAGAAGTAAGTTTGTGGCTAAAAGTGCTTATTTCTTGACTTTTTTCAGCATTCTGTTCAATGTTAACCGGTTAACCCCTTGGGTTAACCTGTTAACACGTGTTTTTCAAAACTGGAATTGCTGTTTTTAGGTCCGTTAACCGGTTAACCTATAGCTTTAACCGGTTAACGCTGTTTGATTTTGGGAATTTTGTTTGTTTCATGACTAGTTTGCATCTCATTGTCCCTTTAATCTTCATGTTTGATTTGGTAATGATTTTAGGGATTTTTTAGGATCATTTTAGGGGCATGATTCTTTATTTTGCATAGCTTTCGACACACGTTCGTTAGTTTCCGTTTTGTCCTTAAAAAGGGCATATAGTGTTCATAGTATGTTGTGACCATTGTTGGCATGGTTTTGCATCTCTCATAGCATCATAATAAATAGGTTGTTTCTGCATTTTGCATTGCATCATGAAACATTTTTATTTTGGTTCAATCATGTGCATATTTGAAACTTGCATAATGTAAAAACCACCAAAATTCACTTAACTTGCATCACTAAATTGCATGAAGATTTTTGCATGGCATTGTTAATAATTCATTGCATTTTATTGCATTAATCTTGCATTATTTTTCATTCCATTTTGTGGATTTAAACTCATTTGGTGCATAATTGAAAATGATCCAAATCTGTCTCACTTTTCATAGCTGTATTTTGAGATAGAGGCTGTAAAAACACATTGCATTCATGTTGTTTTTTACTTTTTACACCTGTTTTGCATGCTGATTGGTAGCGGTAATAATGACATAAGACAACACTTTTTGAAAGTTCTTTCTTAAGTGCTAGCTTCAGTTGTGATTTTATTCTAAAAAACGCTTTCTTTTCATTGGGCTATAACAGTGCTTTCAGAAAGCACTTTCAAAGGTGAGGCATATTTAAGGCCTTTAGCAGCGCTCTCTAAGGTTATCCTTTAGCAGTGCTTTATAAAAAGCACTTTATAAGGCGTGGCCTTTGTGCAACCTATAACAGCGCTTTAAGAAAGAGCTTTCCAAAAGTATCCTTTAAAAACGCTTTTTTCAGTGCTTTTTTTTCAACACATAAAGCATCGCTCTGTGGTAAAAGCGTTGTCTTTGTGGTGCTGCCAAAAACGATTTTTGGTGTAGTGCACATGCATAAAGTTTAGTTGTGAGTCAAATTGCATACATAAAGTCTATATGAATTGAATGTTTGTGCTCTTGTGTAGTTGAATGTGTGTTGTTAATTGTGTGATTTAAGCTACCCTTGAATTATTTTACACTGTCAATATATTTGAGTGTATTCTCACTCCTTTCTGGTTTGTTTTGTGTTTCTCTATACATTTACTACTAAAAAACACGCAAACAACAATGCCAGGTTGACAACGAATTCATATACACTGTTGTAATAGGTTAAAATTTCCGCAGTTGGTTTATAAAGCCATATTTAACGACAGTTGTCTTAAAAACCATAGTAATACATGATGTGTAACAAACATCGATTCCCAACTACATTTTCCCCATATTTTTACATTTTAAACATATATTTTATTTCATTTTTTAGTGTTACGGGGACTTTAACCTCAAAACACAAAATTCATCTTTTTTTTCCTCTATTTTTTAGTGAAAGAGAAGAGTTTGATCAAAAATTTATTAAAATTCAAATTCATCTTATTATTTCATTTTTTAGTGTTATTACCCTCAAAACTTAAAACTTCATTAAAAAAGGTGAAAGATACGAGTACACATAAAAGAAAAATTCATTAAAATTCCAAAAGATAATAGTACATTGATAATCATATATTACATATATTTATCAAATGTTCGGGCCCATAGCAACAAATGCATTTTCATAATTTGGGACTCTCTCATCACTACCCTCATCAGAATCATAAAAAAAACATCCTCTACTACTTTTTTTTTCTTCTTCAACTTCTTCTTCTTCTTCTTGGCCTTCCTCACCTTTAACGTATTCATGGCAACCAACGATTCAGATGGTTTGACCTCCTCATTTGACTGCTAACGTTGTTCATTTGTGACCTCATTGGTGATATTTCTGTTAGCATTCTCATTTATAGAACTCATTGTTACAAAGAATATATTATGAAGAAATATAAAGCTGTCTATTTATATATGAGGTTGAAGATGAAAAGTCTTATAGTTTAACTTTCTCTTATTGATAGTATTGTCATTTCCTTCCCAGCGAAACCCTAACACCCATTTTTTATTTTATTCTTCACCATTATCCATTAATCTTGTGCTTCATACATTAAGGTATTCTTCGTCTTCCATATATTGTTAGATATTTCCCATTAACACCCATTTTGTTTAAGCTTCTTCCTCCTTGTATTTCTTCTTCATTATTTCACAAACTAGATGAACATGGTGATTATGTTGGTGGTAACAAGCTTAATGTACATATTGTTTGTGTAGCTATGGAAAATAAGGTATTATTCTACTTCAATCTTCTTGCTAGATAGTTCCCATTATCTCGTTTGCTTCATGTTATTTTTGTTGATTTTTCTCATTTTTGCATATTCATCTTCAATGCATTAACAAAGACCATACTTTGGCTATGAGACATATTGTTTGTGTAGCAAAGGAAAAAAGTATAAGAAGTATGAAGCTATATATGATGGAAACTTCACACACCTTGCTCTTGTGTAATGGTACAAATGGAAACAATGTATCTTGTTTTGTTACAGTCTCACTTAGGTTACATTCCCACTTCTTAGGGTTTTGTTTCAACTTTTGCTGGTTTTGTTTTGAATACTAACTAATTTTCTTTTATTTGAAATAGTTGAAATTGTATTGTAAAGATGATACATGGTGATGATGATGGTGCTAGCAAGCGTATAGTATGAGTTGATAAGGTACACACACACACACACACACACACACACATATATATATATATATATATATATGAAGTCCTTTTGATATTGTATATTAAATTTGTTTATTGTATATTATGTATATTGTTTGTCTCACTATCCTTTTATTGAAAATGGAATCATTTAAATTGACATAGAAACTTATAATCTAAAAATTAAGATGTATTTGAAAACCAACCTATATCAATCAATGTTTTATGAATTGCTTGCATCTTATTCTGCATATTTTATGTTCCTTAGCATACCATATATGGTTCAATGATTTGTTTGCTTTAATTCATCGATATCTACAATTCTACTTTACCTCATCGTCGTCACTTATCACCGTGATTGCTATGATGATAAGTCATCATAACAATCATGATGATAAGTGGCGATGATGAGGTAATCTATAATAAAAGATATCGATGTATTAAAGGAAACCGACCATTGAACCATATATGTACTAAGGAACATAAAACATACACGATGAGACTCATGCAATTCAGAAAACAATGGTGTGTTTAAGTTGGTTTTCAAGAACAATTTAATTTTCAGATTATATAGTTCTTTACCAATTTTAATGGTTGTATTTATTTAATTAGGTGTATGATAAAACTAGCAATATACATTGGTATATAATAAACTAAGGGTATGTTCCACAACGGTTGAAACTCATAATCATTATGATATTCAATATATATTACAACGGTTGTTATACATAACCGTTGTAATATACCACGCGCTTTCCATAATACAACAACGGTCCAAGGTACACGAATATAAGTAGCGTACTTATGAAAATACTCTACGCAACAACGTCTGCATATGCGTCATTATATATGTTTCCAAACTGTTGTTAAATACCTTTTTCGTAGTAGTGATTGTCATACAAATATTCAGGATGAGTCAGTGCTACTGTGAGTTGGAACTTGGAAGATGGCCTTTGAACTTTGCTTTATTTATTTTATCGTTTATCACTATTTAGTTGGTTTACTGCTCTGATATGTAACACCAGGAAAAAATGTTTTATTTGTTTGAAGTTAATCATTGGATTATGTTGATTTTATTAAGTTTTATGTTGATGAGATAATTGAAGTTTATGTTATTTAATTTAGTTCAAATATGAGTTTGGAAAATATTTGTAAAGTATGCATGTTGTGTTTGAGTAGCATTCTAAAATGTGTATTTTATCCTTTTAATTATGAGTCGAAGTTTTAGGGTGTTACATCAACCATTCTGAAATAGATTATACAACCAGGTCTGAAACCGATTACTCCTCTGCAATTGGCAGTGGTGAAAAGAGAATGGAAAAGTGGCTCCAAAAAAGGTAACCCCACAAATATAAAAAATAGAAGAAAATAAAGGATTAGAGTTTAGATCCCTTCTACGAGTAAAATGCAAAGTGTAACACCCTTTACCCCACAACAAAGTATAACATGATTATTTAATAAAATCAGAGTATCAACAAAAGGGTTTCACATTTCTACTTCAACAAACATCAAAAACATCATCACTTTGTCCTGTCCCGTAACACAGGTTACAACATGCATTCATTTTTAAAAGCCAACATCACTACGCAGCGGATAATAGTTCATCAACTTAATTAACTTAATATGAAAATTTAAAATTTAATTCAAAGTATCATTAAATCAAGGTAAAACAAATGAACACAACATATTCCCAAGCGTTCTCAAACGTTCTCGTCTCGATGTTACATGACATAAAGCAGGCCACCACCCTAAACTATAAACGACAAAAGACATAACACTCAAAGTTATGTCCACACACCAAGCTTATCCTTGAGTATCTTCAGGATGGCATAATAGACCATCACCAAAGGTAGGCAGGGTGAGTAATCATGAATTAATATAATTGACATAAAGTAAAGATAATCATGCAACAGTTCTTCATATAGCAATACATCATAATTTTTACTCATCACTTCATAAAACTCATTAAATATCTATTCAACACACATGCATCATGATATGCCACCAATAATGAAATGCAACTTCATATATGCATGTGGTACTGATTTCAACATGTGATGAACACTGGGCCATCTACCCTCCACAATGGAGCACAACATAATCAACTTAATCCCGATCCACACTATGGGATCGAAGCCTCCAACAACATAGGTATTCCATGAATGCAACAATATAATAATTCAACATATTCAACATAATTCAACATTTGCATCGACATTCATGTTAATAAGCATCATATAATAACCTACATCTTATCTTCATCTCTATCATAAAATAATCGCTAAAAAACCATCAACAGATATCATGGCAACAAGTATAATACATCAAATCATCAATTCATCCTATCTAAACCTCATTAGACAATTTTTTGAAATTAAATCACTAATTTTTCACTTCCAGGGCTCGCTAAGCAGCCTCCTATTGGGTTGGGGAAAAATTCTAGTTCTCACTGCTCGCTAAGCGATCTAGGAGAATTTTAGAAATCCAATTCTGCAATAACAACAAACTCTACTATGATATTTCACCCTAAAAACACAGTTTTTCATCATTTTAATCACCAATTCAATAATAGAACATATGGCTAACACGCATACATCATTTGCAACATACAATGCACCAAAATTCATCACTAGTTCCTCAATTCTGTTCATCAAATCCTAGGTTTTCTCTAAAACCACAATTAATCCAATCACCTAAACTCTACATCAAGAACATTAAAAAGCGATACTCCCCATACCTTAGAGTGAAGCTTTTCTACGACCTTTCTTCAAAATCTCCAGGAAATTCTTCAAACCTTATCTTTTTTTCTTCGTTCTTCAGACCTCTCCTCTCCTCTCTCCCAAACGCGGTCGTGAAAAACTCATCGTATTCCCAAACCTCAACTTCCTTTTTGTCAATCTTACCCCTAGGACCCCAAATATGTTTTCCCCATTCCACCCTTACTAACTCTCCATAAAAGACCATTATACCCCTCATAATTCTAATTTATTTATTTTAATTAATTAATAATATTTAAATAACATAACTTACATTATTCAATATCACCATTAAATAAAATAATTTCATCACCACAACGCCACAAAAAATACACCAAAAATTACCAAATTATCATAATAATTAATTAAATAATTAAATTACGAAATCAGGGCGTTACAACTCTCCCTCACTTTAAGAATTTTCGTCCTAAAAAATTTACCTGAAGCAAACAGAGTCGGATACAACTCCTTCATCTGATCTTCACGTTCCCAAGTCCAACTTTCACCTGTTGGTCCACCCCAAAATACCTTTACTAAGGCAATCTCTTTTCCTCTTAATTGCTTCATTTCTCGACCATCTATCTGCAATGGTAATGCCACAACAGTCAGGTTATCTCTAACTTGAACGTCATCCATCTGAATCACATGCGATGGATCACACACATACTTCCTCAATTGCAACACATGAAACACATCATGCAAATTCGCAAGGGATGGTGGTAACATAATCTGATATGCCACCGCTCTGATCCTTAGCAAAATCTGATACGGACTAACAAAACATAGAGTGAGCTTTCTAGACTTCAGAGCTCGCTCGACACCAGCCACTAGAGTAACTCTCAAGAACACATGGTCTCCCTCTTGGAACTCAAGAGCTTTTCTCCTCTTATCATGATAACTCTTTTGTCGACTTTGAGAAGCCTTCATTCTTTCTTGTATCATCTTAATCTTCTCAGTCATTTCTTGCACGATCTCAGGTCCAAGTAAGACACTCTCGTCCGATTCATACCAACACAAGGGAGTCTGACATCATCTACCATACAACGCTTCATACGGTGCCATCACAATACTGGCATGGTAACTATTATTGTCGGTAAACTCAATTACCGACAAATGACTATCCCAAGATCCTTCTTGATCCATCCCACAAGCTCTCAATAAATCCTCTAAAGATTGGATAGTCCTCTCTGTCTGACCATTTGTCTGTGGATGATAAGCAGGTCTCAACCTCAACTTAGTACCCAAGGCGTCTTGCAAAATCTTCCAAAACCTTGATGTAAACCGCAAATCTCTATCCGATATGATACTCGGCGGTATCCCATGCAACTTCACAATCTCTTCAATATAGATCTCGGCTAGCTTCTGCATAGAATGATTAATCTTCATCGGCAAGAAATGGGCCGACTTAGTCAATCTATCCATGATCACCCAAATCGAATCACTTCCCTCAGCAGTCTTCGGCAAACCCGTCACAAAATCCATAAAAATGCTATCCCACTTCCATTCTGGAATATTCAACAGATGCATCATTCCTAACAGTTTATGATGTTCAATCTTTGGCTTTTGGCAAGTCAAACATGCATACACAAATTCTGCAACGTACTTCTTCATGGCCACAAAACAATTTCTGCAAGTCATGGTACATCTTCGTAGCACCTGGATGGATACTTAATCTACTTCGATATCCCTCTTCTAAAATACTATTCTTAATTTTTGGAACATCTGGAATACACACTCTATCTCGGAATCTCATTACACCATTCTCATCAACCCAGAATTCACCTCCGTTACCTTGGTTAATCATGGTGAACTGATCAACCAACTTCAAATCAGATTGTTGTCCTTCTCGAATCCTCTACACAATTTCACTGGTCAACTTCAGCATTCCCAACTTCACACTCTCGGAAGTAGTCTCACACAACAAACTCATGTCTCTAAACGGTTCGATCATTTCGAGTTCTTTCACCATAATCATTGACATATGCAATGTCTTCCTACTCAGAGCATCTACAACTACATTCTCCTTACCAGGATGGGAATTGAAGTCAAAATAAAAATCTTTCAACAATTCCAACCACCTTCTCTGCCTCATATCAGTTCCTTATGATCAAACATATATTTCAAACTCTTATGGTCACTGAACACTTCAAATTTCGAGCCAAAGAGATAATGTCTCCAAATCTTCAACACAAACACCACAACTGCTAACTCTAAATCATGTGTAGGATAATTCGTTTCATGAACTCTCAGTTGCCTAGAAGCATAAGCAACCACTTGACCATTCTACATCAAAACTCCTCCAAGTCCCATCTTCGATGCATCACAATACACTACGAATGCCTCATTTAGATTAGGCAAAATCAACACTATAGCAGTTGTTAAATTCTTCTTCAACTCTACAAAACTATTTTCACACGCAACATCCCACACATAATCTTGGCCCTTTCAAGTCAAGTGGGTCAAAGGTAGCGCCAACTTCGAAAAGCCCTAAATAAACTTTCAATAATAACCTGCCAATCCTAGAAAACTTTTAATCTCAGTAGCAGACTTATGAGTCTCCCACTGTAACACTGCATCAATCTTCGACAAATTTACAACAATTCCACTACTGGAAATTACATGTCCAAGGAAACTCACTTCTTGCAACCATAACTCACACTTTGACAAGTTAGCATACAACTTCTTCTCTCGTAACACTTGCAGTACAATCCTCAAATTCCCTACATGTTCCTCTTCTGTCTTGGAATAAATAAGGATATCATCAATAAAAATACCACAAATTTATCCAAGTACTCATGGAAGATTCGATTCATGTACTCCATGAACACACCAGATGCATTGGATACACCAAACGGCATCACTGTGTACTCATAATGACCATATCTCGTCCTGAAAGTTGTCTTCGGAATATCATCAGACTTAACACAAATCTGGTGGTAACCATATCTTAGACCAATCTTGCTGAATATACAAGCTCCCACTAAATGATCCATCAATTCATCGGTCCTCGGAAGTGGATACTTGTTCTTAATAGTAACCTTGTTCAACTGCCAATAATCAACACACAACCTCATCTACCATCTTTCTTCTTGACCAACAACACAGGATCACCCCACGAAGAAATACTTGGTCAAACAAACTTCTTATCTAACAATTCTTCAAGTTGCTTCTTCAATTCACTCAATTCCAAATTAGACATCCGATACGAAGCCATAGACACATGACTTGTACCAGGTAATAAATCCACTACAAATTCAACTTCATGTTCTGAAGGAAAATCACTTATGTCCTCTGGAAACACATATGGAAATTCTTGAACAACCGGTAGTTCAAAACTCAAAGTCTTCCCTTCGACTTGCAACGATGCAAACATTGCAAACATCAGAGCTTCGTTTTCTAACAGTTTGTCCACTTGCTTGGCCGTCAAGAACATCAATTCACCATGATCACCAAGTCCAGGAAACTCCACAGTCTTTGCATAACAATTAATATGCACAAAGTTGAACTCTAGCCAGTTCATTCCAAGAATAACATCAATTTGGTGCAAAGGTAAGCACACCAGATCCATCAAGAAGTCCTTCTCAAAATAGTCAAAGGACACTTCAAACACACATATATGGTAGTAACAGAACCGTTAGCTGGCATTTCTATTAGCATACCACCATTCATACTAGACAACGTCAAACACAACTTAGTATCACATTCAAGAGAAATATGGTAGCTTTGTTATTGAAAGAAGTTGTCTGATCGACATTCTCCAATTTTCGAATGATACCTTGTGGGTGGGAGACGGGACTTGGAGGCATGTTTGGGCCATTAAAATGATGTTGAAAGCTTTTGAGCTTGTTTCGGGTCTTGGAATCAATTACCATAAAAGTAAGTTGATTGACATTAATTCTAATCCTAATTTTTTAGAGGCGGTGTTTTGTGCTCTCTCTTGCAAGGTGGAAAATAGTATTTTTACTTTTCTTGGCATTCCCATTGGATTTAATTCAAGGAAATTGTCAAGTTAGAATCTTATTTTGTTGAAAATGAAGAAGCGCCTTTTTGGGTAGAAGCATTGTTTTCTCAACTTAGGAGGTAGGATAACTCTCTTGAAATCTATTTTATGTTCTTTAACTACTTTCACCTTATCTTTTACAAAATACCAGTGAAAGTGGTACATGAATTCATAAAGATTCAAAGTAATTTTCTTTGGGGTGGTCTGGAGGAGAAAATGAAGATTCATTGGGTGAGTTGGTAGGATGTGTGCCTTCCTTTCAAGAAAGGGGGTTTAGTCATAAAATAATATGGAATATTTTAATTTATCTCTCCTAAACAAGTGGATATGGAGAATTCTTCAAAAGCCTAATGTTCTTTGGCTTAATTTATTGAGAGCTCGTTATGGAGATATTACTTCTAAGGTTGTTTGTGGCGAAAAAAAATCATTCTCTTCTTCTTCGTCTTTTTTTTGGAAGGATATTTCTTCTATTTGTAAGAAATTTACTTTTGACCCCATTATTGAGTGTAATTAAAGGTTGAAAAAGGTTTTGATATACCTTTTCGAGAAACTAGATGGTTTAAGGATGAACATTCAGTTTTGTATGCGAAAACGAAATTGAAGAGGGTTTCGATTGCAGTTACGAGAGGATGGAGGAATGGGTTTGGACTTGGGGAATTTTTGCATTAGTGGGACAATTGTAACACCCCAAAATTTTCCCTCTTATTTATCACCATTTCCGAGTAGCTTATGCTTCATTTCTGTGCCATCTTACATATCCATCCATACATTGTATAATAAAAACAAAAAATAAGTAGAGCATACATCATTCGTCGAGGCGCGGGGCATGTGATCAAGGGTTATTTGGCGACTATTGGGTCTCGGAAGGAAAATAATCTCAGAAAATATGACCAAGATCGGATGTCCAAGGTTTCCCATCAAAAAGAGAAAAATTCAAATTTTAGTTGAAGTAACCGGTTACCTCATAGATAGTAACCGGTTACCTGTTGAAATTTGAAGGAAAAAGGCCAGATTTGGCACTGGTAAACGGTTACCTCATTGGTAGTAACCGGTTACTTCGCCTAAATTTTCAAAAAAAAATCAAAATTCAGTTGGTTGCTTCCCTCAAATTTCCATTTTTTACTTTGCTTTGTGTTTCCACTCAACTCTAGAACCTTCCACACTCTTCTAAAGTAATATTCCAAGAATATGCCATGGAATATTCTAGGAATATTCCCGACCAACCCTTAGCTTAGGACCCAAGCCTTGCATCCAAACCTCGTGCCAAACCTAGACCTAACTCCCAAGCTACCTCTTATATAAACCTTGCTCCTCAAGCCAAAAAGGGGTTAGAAACATGTTTCACACATTTTCCACAAGCTTCACCATCTTCATAATCTCAATTATCTCAATTCTCTCCATTTTCTAAACTCACACCAAAGCTTCATCATCAAGATTCTTCAAGTTTTACATTGAAACTTGAAGAATCGGAAGCTAAACCCACATCAACTTCACTGATTCAGCGGATAATCAAAGGATTTGCCACGGTTGCAGTGTTTATTTCACCGTTTGGAAGTGTTTCGGATAATCCTCACCAATTGCATTTATTTTTCACACACTCGGATCGAAGCTTCGGATTTCTGTTATTCTCTCTGTTTGTGTATTGATCAACATCACAACAATCACCAAACCAAGCCTCCGCTTTGTAGGTTGGTGAATCTGAAATGACTTTTTGTTTTAACTTATTTCTCTTCATCTCGCCTCGCGCATTCCTCGCTTTTTCTTGAATTTTGATGCTTTGATTGGTTTGATCATAGGAGCTAGAATTATGGTGTGATTATAATGTTAATAGATGTTAGAATGTTGCATCTTGGTCCAATTTTCGTGCTAGGTTGGTAGGCCTCAGAATAGAGCTTATTTGAATAAGTTGCTTCTGGTTTTTGCATGAAAATGCATAAATTTTTTATTCTAGTTGCAGAGTAACCGATTACCACATAGGTAGTAACCGATTACTTGTGTTAATATTGCAGAAAATCCAGTTTTTTGAACTGGTAACCGGTTACTGCATAGGTAGTAACTGGTTACCACTGAACTAGAATGAAAAATTCTTGCATTTTTTATATCCATTCCCCCTCCAATAATCATAGATCCTTAGTGTAACACCCTAAATTTTCCCTCTCTTGTTCACCATCATTTTCATTATCATAAGCATGTTATAAGCATACCATATCCTAGCATTTTGCATAGGAAAATGAGGCATGACAATCACATGTTCTAGCATAGGGCATATGATCAATCATCTGGAAACTTGAGGTTATACAAGTTAAGAAAAAAGGTCAAGTGACACTGCAAGAGTTCCATAAGGTATCCCCACATCCAATGCAATCATAAAATCATCCATAAAAGTCAAGAAGGGTGAGAGATCATCAGAAGATCAAAGAAGCAACAATCTCCTACACAGATGAATCATGAACTAGGGTTTTGCATTTGGGCTAGAGTTCTTGTACCTTTGACCAATTCTTGTGGTCAAAGTCCATTATATGATATGTTAAGCCTATGGATGAAATTTGGTGAGAAAACTCATTGAGGAAGTCAGTCAATTCATCAGTTACTTGTAAAGGAAGAAATTGGTCAAACTGGGCATCTGAAAAGTCAACTGTGGGAATTCAAGGAGTCCAATTCTATTTTTCAAGTCAAGGGATGTCCTTAAGGTCAAATAAGGACCTTTTTGATCACAAAATTCAAGAATCAAGAGGTTTTGAAGGAGTTTCCATTTTTGGCATGTGACTTGTAATGGAAGTTTTCATTTTTGGCAAGTTTTGCCATAATCTTCAAAGACTTCTTTCATGATCAATATGGCTCCAAATGAATGTTCTTTAAACATTAAAGTTATAGGGATTTCTCTCCCATTTGTAAAAAGTACAAGAACTCACCCATAGCATTTTTGGTTTGGAAATTATGATCATTTGAAGTTTGGTCATTTTTAGGGTTTTACATGAAAATCAACTTTCTACCAAGTTGCAAAATGGTTTATAACTCATTTCCAAGATGACCTATGGGAAAAATAAGATCATAATATCATAGTACATGTGCATTAAGATGAGAGAGAGCACGAGAAAATGATGCAAGCACACTCTTCATGCCAAATTGAAAAATCATGCCATACACTATCTTCTCACGTGCATTCCTCTAAAAACCTTAATCAGCACTCAAATATCATCATATATAAGCAACACACACGAATTTGGAAGCTCAGCCTCTCTCATTTCACCATTCTCAAGTTTTTTCTCCATTTTCATTTTGCTTCGAATCCTTTCATTGTCTCACTTATTTCAAAAATCAATTGCACATTCTTCATCCTCAAGTTCCATATATCCCAAATCCATACATCATTAAGGTTGAATCTCAAGATTTCTCAAGGTGCAAGTGTGGTGCATTTCTGTTTAAACCTCAAGATCTAGAACAATACAAGCTTTCTCTTCCATTTATTTTGCAAAGAGAGGTTATAAGAGGTTGATCTACAGTTGGAGAAGGCATTTCTGGATCTATTTTGAGCTCTGCAAATCTCAGGTGAGCTCTAAATTTGTGGATCTGGATTTTGAATTTTTTGTGTGATAAATGATCCTCATGCTTCTCTGAGTTCAATGATATTCTTACTTTTGAAAATGAGTGAGAAATGAACTTGTTATGTTGATTTTCAGTTTGATGTTTGATTTTGTTTTTCTTCGATTTGCATTGCTTGTTGACCTATTGGAAATTCTAATGTGATATTTGTGATCTACGTATCTTGATTGTCTGATCTGGAGAGTTTTGTTCATTTTTATGATGATTTGTTCTTGAGGATGAATTTTCCGGTGCCGAAGATAGGTCTCCGGCCACCGGTTTTTGGAATTGAGTTTGTTGTGACCTGATGAAGGAGACATAATCCTGAGCGTTGATTGTTTAATCTGGACAGATGTGGTGTTGACAACACATTAAAATGGGAGCGTCCCTGGCACGTGCTTTGAGTTTATAACTAAAATCTGAATAATACAAGATGTTTGGCTCCTTAGGGTAGTTATCATGTACACGCACACTTGTTATTTGGATGTGTTGACTTGGCTTTGTGTGTTGACTGAATCTCATGTGCTGGATTGATATAGTGGTTCTTGTATTTTCCTGATTTTTTGAATTTCCATGTTGTTACTATGTTACACGTTGAGAATCATTGGGCCTCACATGCTATTCACGTCCCCTGTTTAAGAGCCCAAATCATTTTGAACTGCATTGGTTTACCGACTACACCTCCCTTTGTTATTTGTTTATTTTTATTTCATTTTATTCATTGTTTCATTTTTAATTTTTTAAAATAGTAATAAGCCTCCAAAAATCACAAAAAAAATCATGTGAATCAAATTTAATTTTCTTTAATTTTGTAACATTTTATTTTCCATTTATTTTTATTTTTCGTGCATGAAATAATTGTTTGGTTTATTTTCTTTTCTTTATTCATTTTAATTCACATGATGCCTTGTTTAATTTTTATCTTGATCATAAATTTGAATTTTGATCTGATTCTTTTTGCTTTGGATCATGGACATGATGTAGTTTGTTAGGTATTTATCCCATAGTTTTAAGGAATTTGTATGTTGAATTTTGTCAAGTTTCTTTGTGCATGATCTTCAAAACCCTAATTGCTATGTATGCCCTCCATTACCCTAGTTAGCTTCTGTTTGTGGACCTCTCCTTATGGTATGTTGTTTTTATAAGTTTAAGGAACACTTGTTCTTAATTGTGGAATTTTTGAATGAAGTTTTGATTTAATGTGAATTTTCTTGCTTGCTTGCCTTAATTTGTGTCTTTTCTTGTTACATGCTTGTTTCTTAGGTTAGGAGGGCACTTGTGCCAACTCCTATAGGTTTTTTAGAGACCTTTTGACATGAGTATAGGTCCCTAGTCCTTGTATGATGTTTGCATCTTGACTTTATTTGAGGTACTTGTTCTTGAAGGTTCCCACACTTGTATGTATGCTCACTTTACTTCTTGTGCCTATTTGCTCCTCATGTTGACAATAGTTGAACTTGTATGTTTCCTTCCATGATCTTTTTGTTTCTTAGGCACATCCTTGATATGTTAGGGTTCTGGTCTTGAATTGTATGATGCTTGTTTACTTTTTATGCTTTGTATTATCTCATAGATATCTTGTTCTTTCATAATGACTTGTAATGCTTTATGATGAGTTGTTTGCTCCAATCCTTTCATGGATTTGTGTGTGTAATCATAGCATATGAATGGAGTGTGTTACTTTTGGTTGTGATGTTTTAAATTGATCTTTTGGTTTTAATTGTTTCATCTTATTACTTGTGTTTGTTCTAACCTTTCCTTGTAGGGGCTCATGGTAAGTGAAGTGCGAATGATATCCATATTTCAAGTCTTCATCTCATCTTTTATTTTGCTTTTTCATTTATCTTTGTGATGTGCCTTATGCCATCTTGTGATTAACTTCATCACTTCCCTCTTAGAAACAACTTAGCTTCTTTAGATAAGTAAGTTGTCTTCTAATTTCTTTTCCTCCTTTTCTTCTTCTTCTTTCTTCTCTTTCCTTCTTCTTCATTAGGATAGAATTCAAACCTCACTAATCTAGGACTCTCTTGCGTGATAACATTTAGGATTGTTAGTCCCCCTTTAGTTTTTACCTTTGAGATCCTTTTGGTGCTTTCTCTTCTCATCTTCAAACAAAAACCTAAAAAAAACATTTAATAATGGGTGAAGTAGTCTCTTGTGTATAACCTTATTCCATGGGGCACTTGTAGTCTTCCCATCTTGGGATAGTACAAGCTTGTCTAGCATGATGCACAAGTCTGATTATGAGACTATTTTCATAAAGAAAATCATAAAAGATACTTCTTCGCAAAAGGTACAAAAATACTTAATAAATTCAACGAGTTAGCGAGCTTAGGCCCTAATCTCTGGAACCAAGTTTTGGGGATCTTCTCCTTACTTGGGTGTGATTGTTCTATTATTCCATCTTGGAATGTAGTAGCAAGTACACATTCCATGGAAAAGAGCTTGAGTTCACTTCCTTGTGCCACACTCATAAAAAACTCATAAAAATCACTGGACAAACAGTAAACGTCTCTCCTTCGGGACTTCTTTTCTCATCACCCTCACTCTTTACGTACGAACTTGCTCCTACTTGTCATTTTGCAAGACGGTTACACACTCGTCGTCCGAGCCTGCAACATCTGAGCATTGACATAAGCAATTCAAACTTAAAACACAAGCAATTTTTCCATCCCTAGTTAGGGGAACTACGGCGTCTCTGATCCTCATGTCCAGATGAGGTACGTAGGCAGCGGGGTAGGGCCCGTTCGAGCACACACTTTCTTTTCCCTACATTTCCCCCCTTTATTTTCTTTCTTATCCAGTTTCAGTTTTAGTTTTGCATCAACTTTCATCTTTTCACCCTTTGAAACAGTTTCTTTGCAAGCGTGGATCCCGTCGGGTACGACGGACGATCTGGGGTGCTAATACCTTCCCAGGTTGTAACCGACTCCCGAACGCAGATTCTTTGGTTCACAAGACTTGTTTCATTCCTTTTCTTTTCTTTGGTTTGTGCAACATTACCATTCCCGTTCCTTCGGGATAAAAATGCATGGCTGACGACTCTACCTCTTTTTCTGCGCCACTTTCGCGTTTGTACCATGATGAAAATTCAGGGAGCGACACTTAGGACATGATTTTAGGAAGTTTTTAGGAGCTGATTTAGAGCAGGTGTGTGTAGTTTCGATAACTTTCGACATGATTTTCGTTAGGTTCCGATTTTTGACATAAATGTTGCATATTTGTCCATAACATGTTGTGATCATTGTTTACATGATTTTTCATCATCCATTGCATTTTAATAAGTGTTTATACTTCTGTTTTGCATCATATTTGTGATCCACTCATTTTTAGGTCGATTGTGCGTGAATTGAAAAATTGCATATTGTTTAAAACCGCACAAATCTGCATAATTTACATCCATTGTTATGTGTTTGTGTGTTGCATTACATTGTTGATATCCATTTCATATTGTCGCATATAGTTGCATGATCTTTGCATTACGTTGATTGCATTTGAAAAACAATTGAAAATCTGCCATGCTTTCATCGCTGCATTTGGAAATAGAAGCTGTAAAAACATGTTGCATTATTCTGTTTTGGTCTTTTTACACCTATTTTCCTGTTGTTTGGTAGCTATAATAGACTGTTTGCATTGCTAGTTGCATTTCATAGCTGTTTATGCAATAAGAAGTTGTGGTAGCTGCTCACTTTAGGCTTCACTTAGCTTTTTAGTGTCTTTAGACTTAGAATTGAATCTAGTTAGGTCCTAGTTGTATTAGGAATTGTTTGGTACTTGTTTACCTCTTTCCTTTTATTGCTTTAGCCTAATTTTGCTAACCTCTGTTTTGTTGGGAGGTTGAGGTAAGCTTTGTTTATACAACTTCTTCCTTATCTTTTTTATGCTTTCACATTGTGATTGTCTTTTCCCTTTAGGCTTTGTCTTGTACAACTTCATGTTAATCCCTCTTTAGAAACAACTTACCTTCTTTAGAGAAGTAAGTTGCTTTCTAGTTCCCTCTTCTTTTCTTCTTCATTAGGATTAGAAGACCATACAAACCATAGGGTCTCCCATGCAATAAAATTTAGGGCGAGTCTTAGTTCCCCTAGTTTTCGTCCTTTCTCAACTTGAGTCCTCTTTCTCATCTCAAAGAAAAATAACAAAACACTTAATAAAGATCGAATTTTCTCGTGTGCCAGGAGACCTTTCCATGTGGTACTTGCACACGTCCCATTTTGGGGTGAGGTGTGAGGCATCTATCATGACAAACAAGTCTTAACATGAGATTGCCTCACAAATAACAAAATCAAAACACTTCTTTAAAAGACAGTTAATAAATAACGCACATCTTTTCCTGCGGGAATTCTCTCCTCATCTCATTCACTCTAAACGCGAACTCGCTACGACTTGTCTCTTTGCAAGAAGGTAACGCACTCGTACCAGACGAGCCTGCAACACTTGAGCATAGGCATAAGCAATTCAATTCTTAAAAAAAACAAGTCCCCGCCTTAGTTAGGAGAACTACGTCGACTCTGATCCTCATATTCCCGATGAGGTACGTAGGCAGCGGGGTAGGGCCCGTTCGAGCACATTCTTTATTTTCCCTACATTTTCCCCGTACCTTTTCGTTCCCTTTTTCCAGTTCCCTTTTCTCATTCCAGTTCCAATAGCAATTCTTTTGTTCAACAACGTTTTATTTCTCACCCTTTGAAACAGACTAACAAACATGGATCCCGTCGGGTACGGCAGACGGTCTAGGGTGCTAATACCTTCCCAGGTCGTAACCGACTCTCGAACCCAGTGTCTTTGGTTCACAGGACCTTGTCCTTTCCCTTTTCCTTAGGTTTGTGCAACATTACCTTTCCCATTCACTCGAGATAAAAATGCTTGGCTAGCGACTCTACCTTTTCCACGCCACTTTCGCGTTTGTACTAGGATGAAAATCCCAGGATTGACAGATGGTGACTCTACTGGGGATCGAACCCAGAATCTCTGGTTTCCCCTTTGAGAGTCAATCATAGCGCTTGTCTGTTTTTGTTTCTTTGGGTGTTTAGTTGTTTGCTGCTGTGTGCTTTAGTTTAGCTTTACTACTTTATTTACAGCTTTCAGTATTTATTTTACATGCATCATATATACTGGACTGTCTGGTTTGGCTTTTTTCTATGGGCTTGGGATTGTTACTGTGAGATAAGCCAAATACCCGGCTTGAGTGCACCCTAGGACTTAGAGTGGACATACATTGTACTTCCATTGTATCTCACCATGATGAGTGGCGATGTGTTCCACACCAAGACTGTGACCGTCTTGGAACTATTTTATGGGGGGATTTCCTCTACTTCAGGATACGACCTTGATAATTATGTGCATCTGGGGACCGATCATTGAGGACCTTAGTGGAAACAACTCTCTCTAATGATGACAGTGGCAGACCACATTTTTTGGAAAACTCACTCGCATCCGAGGGCCCACTGGGAACTCGCATAGGATGGTCTGGTTCTCTCATAGGAACCCAGTTAAAGCAAACTGTTCGTATGACGATAGCACTGTATCCCAAGGTATGAATGTACTATTGTTTATGGATTCAGTGCTTGAATCTAGGAACCTATGAGGGATGCTTGTTTTTCCCGGACTCATATGAGACCACCCTGAGTAGTACATAATGCTAAATTGATTCCTTTATTTGGTCATGAGCCATTTCTCGGAAATGGTGAACGTATTATTGCTATTCGGCTTTGAGAGTCCGTGATGTTGACCTGGAGCACACCCGTGAGATGAGAGGTATGTTTACAAGTTTGCAGGAACCCTAAACTTTCAACATACCCACTTTGCCAGTGTTATCTTGTGATATGATTTGTTTCTATATGGTCCTTTGGTCCTGAGTTATGGGATTTCTGCACAGAGATACTGCTATTGTGACCCTTCACAGACACTTGATTATCTGATCAACACAACACAAACACGTCACTTATCATATGCCTTCCCTTTCATAACATCATAACATCATTAACCATTTGTGTTTCTTTTCATTCTCAGGGTTTATACATTGTTCCCAGTTCCGGTCGGACTTCTGATTCAGAGATGGAAGACTTCAGAAAAAAGAACATTCACTACAAATTCTTCGATACTAAGGTGGACATGATAAATAAGATGGTTTCCCTCATTACCCCAGAGCATGTGGGACATTTCTGAGAGAGTTACGGAGATATCCTGGACATGGTGGTAAACATGGATAGTTCTGAGAGGAGTGTCATTCACACATTACTACAATATTATGATCCTGGGCTCAAATGCTTTACATTTCCTAATTTCCAGTTGGGTTCTTTGCTTAAAGAGTATGATGTGATTTTGGGTGTGCCACTCAAAGATCAAGTTCCTTTTAATCTAGAAATAACCATGCCTACTCATGATGACATTTCCAAAGCTCTTTATTTGAGCTCGTCTAAGGTGACTGCAAACCTAGATACTACCAAAGTTGGGGTATCTGGTTTTTCTTTGGACTTCTTGGTTAAAAGGGATGAAGAACTTGTTTTTGTTGTTGCTCAATGGGATTTTGTCTATGCTATCCTGGCCTTGTCCATCTATGGTATCATTGTGTTTGCTGATATGGACAAATTTGTTGACATAAATGTTATCCATCTTTTTATGCTGAAGAATCATGTGCCCACTCTCTTGGGTGACCTTTACTATTCAGTGCATTATAAGAATAAGAAGATACGGAGAGGTTTAGTATGATGTTGTGCTCATTTGTTTCATAAGTGGTTCATGAGGCACCTACCTACTATTGAAGCTTTCAAAGATCCTAGCCTGATCTAGAACCAAAAGTTGAGCATGTTATTTTCCAAGGACATCAAATGGTTTACCATGAGGCTGAAAGGGAAGGACTTCATCTCCAACAGTGGGAGTTATCCCAATGTGCCACTCTTAGGAGTAATAGGGGGCATCAGTTTTAACCCCATTCTCTTGAGAAGGTGTTGCACCCCAAAATTTGCCCTCCACAAGACAAGTCATTGTGTACTAAGAGGCTCACAAGGTTCACAAGGTTCACAAGACATCTCATGAGGTTCACAAGGTTCACAAAGTTCACAATTAGTCAGAAGATTTGACAATTCCCTCAGACAATGCATCCTCCTAAGCAATGCATCCTAAACTAGGGTTTTGACTTTAATCAGGCTAAATGGACTTCCAAGACTTCAAGTGAGCTTCATAACATCTTATATGTGTTCAAGAATCCCCATGACAAGTTTCAAGACTTTTCCCAAAGGTTTGCTCAGTCAGATGATCAGATAGGTTAAAATTAGTTAAAGCAGTTAAAACGTCAAACCGAGGTCAACTGTGGTCAAACCAAAGTCAAACTTCATGATTTTTTGCCAAAATAAATAATATAAAGTAAAATTCATCATTTGATCAAGGGTTGATCATGATTCATCAAGGAGATTTCAGATCATCAAGAATCAGGGGTTTTTAAATTAGGGTTTCCTCAGGAAAAGTCAACTGAACTTTGAACAGCCATAACGTTCACATGCTTCATCAAATTTTTCCCATACAAAGCTCATTTTGAAGGAAATTGAATTCTCTACAACTTTGTGTCTCACAAGCCAAGCCCAAAAATTCTTCATTTGGAAGGTATGAGCTAAGACATTATAGGTCCTTTTGAAAGTCAACAAAAAGTCAACTTCAAAATAGCATAACTTGAGAATGGTAAAAGATATGGACATGAAACCAATGGGGTTGGTTAGAGGACTATTTAAGCTTTCCAAAATATCCAAGAACACCCTCATAGAATTAAAATTGAAGGATTTGTGCCCTTGCAAAGTTGGGAAATTTTAGGGAAGTTCATGAAGCAAATAAGGCCTTAAATCAAATTTTTGCTAAATGAGCCCACCAAATTGCCATCCCATCTTTACAAAAACACCAAGCACGACCCAACCCACTTATTTTCTGATTTTTATTTTTTTATTTCATATTTATTTGAATTTTATTCATTAAAATACCATTTAAATTGAAATAAAATATAAAATCAAATATTTAAAAAGGGATTTTGCTTCTAGAAAGTCATAAACATTATTGGGATTAGATTGATACACAAGTTATGAAGATTGTCTCAAAATAGCAATTTTAGATCAAATAATATTCAAATTTTATGACATATCTTTCTCAATATTCAAATGATCCAAAAATCCAAAGAACCATAACACTTTTAAACCTAATTTGATTCACTACATATAGAGGAACATATCACAACCAGAGGGACGAATTTTTGCAGCCTCTAAGACCTATTTCAAACTTCACAAAATACATCAAAAATAAATTTTCAGTTTCATCTTTGCAGGAGTTTTCAAGGTATTCTAAGGACACAAGAAGCTTCCTTGAGCTTCCCTGAATCTAAACCACCCCTTACATGCCTCTAATTCATACTCATAAGCATAACCCGAAGCATACATGCTCTTAATCTATTTTTGTTCGATTCATTGAATTTATGCGTTTATAATGAGTTTTGATTATGTATTAATGTTTGTTGATGCTCATAGATGGATTCTGGATGTTTAGATTGAAGTTACATGGCCGAAAACGTAAAACACCATACTTAGGGTTTCAAGCTTCAAATTAGGGTTCTTCGATTCACATAATATAAATGATTTTTGATGACATAATTGAATTGTACAGGTCACAAGGAGTCCAATGGTGTCTTTAATTTGATTTGATTGTACTGGTTATGTGGTGTTTGAAAATCGCAGGTTGAAAACGCATGAAAAATCGCAGGAAAATCCTCATCAAAATTCGCAGGTAAACCTGCGAAATTTTGAGGAAGAAGACGATGCAGTTGGCGCGAATTTTGAATTCAAATATTACGCTTATTTTATTATTTGTTTGCTTCATCCATATATCACAGCGCGCTGTGTAACACCCTTCTAAACCCCGCGGAAAATATATAAATAATCAGAGTAATTATCATGCATATCAAAGAAGGATGTCACACATAATTCAAAATATCACACATACACCTGTCATGCTCAATAACACTTGAAATAAATTCATGCTTTCATATACTTTCACATTAGCATGTAGCAGCGGATCACTTTCACTAAGAATCTCATGATATTCAAGTCTCAAATAAACTTCATTCATTAAATCAACTTGGGCATAAAAGCCACTTCACCATAAAATTCAAATTCAATTAATATATTAGATAGAGTATACAATTGTATCTCTTAAGACATGAATCAAACATTCCCAGTGTTACATGATCAGAGCACGACTCGACCCAAAATAAATATGAAACTAAAATAGGTTACTCCATCAGCTACTCTCTTGCTAGAAGCAACTCTAATCTTCAGTACCTGAGCGATGTCGTATAAAACATCATTCCAACAGAAGGGTTAGAATTCATATAATTATTGAAATCATAAGTTAATATATAATGTAAGGCATTCAAATACAATCAAATTATTCTCACACTTCCAAAATTCATCAATAAATTATTAATCAAAGAATCACACCATTCATAAGTCAACACACAAGTTACAATTTTACTAATCTAACAATGTACATAAGCCACATAATCTCATACTCAATCATAAACATAATGAGACTCGATCCAAGACTCAATGCAACTCATGCATGTGGTACCAATCACTTGTTATCATTTTTCAGTTTTTACATTTAAACCGGGTCCATCCTCTAGACCGATAACACATCAAAAGCCCGTCCTCTAAGCTTTCAAACCCGTCCTCTAGGTTTGGGACAAGTCACTAGCTCCCACGGAACTAACAAGCATTGCCTCTTGGCAAAATGATGCATGTGTAATTACAACAATCATATGCAATTAAGATCGTCCTCTAATCTTAATATTCATGCATATCTTCAATAATTCATAACATTTGAATTACCACACAATTGCACATACAACACATTATTTTCAAATCACAATATTCATTACTCCAATATTGTCACCACAATTAGCAAATAATACACAAGGTATCAACATCATTCAATCTCGATTCACAAAGCACACGATACCGATTAAATCTAGAATAATCGATCCATAACATTAATCATCAAATTAATCATCAAAATAATCACCAAATTAATCTCTAAATTAATCACCAAAATAATCACTAAAATAATCACCAATTTAACAATTAAAATTAATCACTAAAATAATCACCAAATTAATCTTCAAATTAAACACTAAATTAACTCCAAATTAATCAACAAGAGTATAATTAAAATTATTATCCAAAATAATAAATAGAATTATAATTCAAAAATATAAATAGAATTATTAATTAAGTAGGTATATATATATATATAAGGCAACATGTAGTATCACATTTCTATTTAAGTGGCTTAAAGGCTAGAGGTATGAATAATACCATCTTCATCTACTTAATATATTTCGTTTGTATAAAGAGAGAAAAGATATGCTATTTCCTAATTTTTCATTATCCACTTGCCTAGGTATTACATAACTTATTTTGTTTAAATTAAATATAATATACTTACATTTATGATGAATTTGATTAGTATAGCTTAGATACTACAAGATAAAGGAAGTAGTACATCTACTTTAATTTATCCAAAATGGCACTACAGTAATAATTACTACTGTCTCTATTTTTCATGCTAACATAATATATGCATTTCATTAATTCTTTGCATCTCACTATCTCTCTTTGTGTCATTACTAACATATGTATAAAAGAAAGAATAGTGGTTGATATAAAAAATTAAGATACCGCAGGATAAAAGGGTTATTAATGACTAATGGAACAGGGTATCATTAAGTTCTGTCAAGATTATTTGGAACATCATCATGTTCACTCCAACACGCAGCCTTCTGCACACACACACAGGGACAATTATCTTTTCAATACTACTAGAGTGGAACGCCACTTCCTCATAAATCATATTTTACTTCTAATTTATAATGGGTTTCTAAATTATATCAATATACAAACTTCAAACACAATTTAATTATCACAATCAAAGATTATTCTCAAAACCTAATATTTATAAAATCATAGAAAATTGGGGATATCAACCTAAGCATACTTCTACCCATCTATATACTATCATACAACCCAATAATTATATAAAGACCCACCCTCACCTTGGATTTCTTGAGTTTTCTTATCTTTGTTCTTGAGCTCCTCTTCTCCTCTTTTTCTCCTTTTCCTCTTTCTATCTCTTCTACTCTTCTATTTTTTTTTTTAAAACCCTAACTTTAACTCATAATAACTCTATTCTCTTATTGGGCATTCTAACCCACTTACTAACTTACTAATTACATACTCACAATAGCCTAATTACTCAAATATATTAAATCTATTTTATTCCACTAAATAAAATAAATCTAATAAATTAAATAATTCAATTTAATCAAATAATTAAACTATTTCACACAAACCAAATAAATCTATTAACTAAATTAAATCACATAATTCAATTAAATTAATTAATCATATTAATCGAAATAATTAATTAATCTATTAGTCACAAAATCACACAATTAATTAATAAATAAATAATTACGAAAATTGGGGTGTTACACGCTGTTGGCTCAGTTGGTAAGGCATGTATGCGCATGAGGTTGGGAACCATGGTTCGAATCCAGCCAGGAACAATTTTTTGTTTCAATTTCTTTTGTTTTGCAGGATTAGAATAAAACAATTTTATGCTATTGTCTATCACCAGCGCGCAGCTGGCCCAGTGGTTGGTTCGTTGGTCTTGGAGATGCAAAGCTAGGGCCTGGGTTCGAATCCCAGCCCCAAGTAAGTTCTTTTTCTCACTTTTTTTTTATTTTATTTGATTTTTGTTTATATTATAATTAATTTAATTAATAATAAATGTTTAAAATAAAATAGTTATATTATTTTCTTGTATATAATTCAAAAACTTATATTTTTTTAAAATTTAAACTTTATTCCTAAAAATATTTAATATTTATTTTATTGTATATTATTAATGTTATATGTTTTTTAGATAAATAATTTAATTAGGCTTAGATTAAATAATTAACCCTAAAATTTTATATGTAAGAAACCTAATTTTTTTTATATAAACCCTAATTATCTTATAAATCTCAATATATTTGTTTGTAAATTTATTTTATAATTATTATATGTAATTTGTTTATATATATATATATATATATATATATATATATATATATATATATATATAAATAATTTAATTAAGTAGTTAACCCTAATTTATTTTTTTCTAAACAATTAAAAACCCTAACTTTATTTTATGAGTTTAATTTATTATTTTTATATGCTTACTTAATTATAATTAACAAATATTTTTATAATATGTATATAAAATTAAATAATTAGACTATTAATCATATTTTATTAGTATATAATATTTACTATTTATTTCTTTTATTAAAACTCTTAAAAATAATTATTTATTTAATTTTGAACTTTTAATTTGTTTCTATATTATATTGTTATACTAACCTTCTTATATTTATTTTTTTTATTATTACTAACCAATTTATTTATTTATTTATTATATGCTTACTTATTTAAATTATTTTTATTATTCTTATAATGTAATTGTGCCAATTATGTAATAGTTGTAGAATTATTCTTATTATTTATTTTTAATTGCCATGGTTAGTAACATAGGGAGTGTAAACATGTTTGTATTTAAAATTGAATTTAGATCACTAATTTGTAAGATAAATACTTGAATTGGTACACGCACACACGTAAGTCGATCTTGGATCGCCATCTCACATTCTTAAGGATACCTCTCATGTTGCCTAAACAAAAAGGTCAAGTAAGGTGTAAAGCAAAGTCCCTTCTCTCATATCATCTAGTCCCTTAACAGATAATAAGATCAAGTCCCTTCATGGTTGCCTTCGTAAATGATCTTGTCCCTTTCGAATAAAGATGATAAGTCCCTTCGAATTGCTAAATACACCTTACAGTTGCCTAATCACAGTTGTCCCTTCATTTGTCCCTCACACATCCAAGGTAACGACTACCTATTCCTTAATAATAGGGATAGTCTTACCATTTAAAGGATATTTAAGAACAGAAAAGATTTAACTTAGGGTAGGTTTCTCTTATGTACTTGCTCACCTTTTCAAAACATTTCAAAAACACTTCATATCTCAAACAATTTTCAAAACAAAGACTTTATATATATCCGTACATGGATCATTATAAAGTACTTAAGAAAATTTCTAATCACACACTACACTTTTCAAAACATTTTAAAGTGAGCTAAGTAACTAAGAGCCCATGGATAACCATGGATGTAAAGGGTGCTAACACCTTCCCTTTACATAACCTACCCCCCGAACCCAAAAATCTTTTAAAGGTCTTTCCTGTTCTTTTATGCCCTTTCCTTTGGATAAAATAAAAGTCAGTGGCGACTCTTGCTATCCGCAACATTTAACTAAACTCAGTTCTCCCACCGTGTTACAGAACTGGCGACTCTGCTGGGGATTTAATAAAAGAGGGGTACCCTTAGGAATTAGATCACTTTAAAATTGCTTGCCTTGTTTGCTTTATACTTATCTATTGGGTGCTCTTATGTGTGAAAGATCCTAACCCGGATTTAGTGTACCTTAGGTAAATGGCAATAGACCAAGGAAACTGTACGGCGTATACCGATATGGTTGATCTGGTGGCCATAGTTAGTGTGACTTCTTGGTTGGTGCTTATGTTCCTTAAGTCAAGTTGAGGATAATATGAGGCTGCCATATGTTGTCAATACACTAACTAACTTTTAGAACCCTAGTTATCCCATCTTGGCCTTTAGAAAGTAGTGAGATAACCGGCTTTGGTGAAGACTAAAGTTGGTTGATACTCGATACTACGCTCATTGAGATCCTAAACTTGGAAGGTTTTGGTTGGCAAGTAAGTTGCCTACTGAACAACCACCCTTGTGAAGGATCTATGATATTGAGATCCCTTAGAACCTGGTTACTTGGTAGGACAGAATGAACTAACTAAACTTCAGGGGAGGGTACTTACCTTTAAACCTCATGCAAGCCTTCAAACCTAGGGCTATCGTGTGACTTGTTTGTGTGTGCCACATGTTTGTGATTGAGCATAACATCATAGCATCATCATGCATCATAAGAATAGCATTTTCACTAATCATTTCAAGGACCAAATGATTTATCTTTGTTCTTTGTTGCAGGTCATGGCTTCTGCTCGTAGGTGTAAACACCCCAAATTTGCCCTCACCCATTCACACCATGGCTTGTGATCATCCTCATGTGCATAAACACAAACATATCATCTCATATCTCATTTTGGTTCACTGCATAGTTTCTAAGGCATCTTCACCTAGGGTTTGTGATCTGAGCAACCTCAAAGCTTCTTGAGCCACTCCAAAGGCCACTAATCAACTCAAAAGGGTCCATGTGTGTTCTTATGTCATGTTCCATCTCCTCAAAGCCAAAATTGCAGAGGAATCACAAGAACTAGGGTTTGAGTGGATGCAGAGCCAGTTTAGACTGCACAGTTGACCTAAAATTAGGGTTTTGGTTTCAGAGGCCATAACCCCAAAATTTTTGGTCATTCTTGTTTCCATTGATCTCTATATGGTATAGGGAGTGTGCATATCAATTTTCATGAAGAAATTCCATGGGGAAGTCATCTGATCAAAGGTTGACTTTTCAGACAAGTCAGTGTAAAATCAGGGCATCTGAGGCCCCCAATGACCCAACCAATGGGTGATCTTCATCATTTTGAGTGTATATGATCTTTATTTGATCATGGAAGAAGGTGGAAGTTCATAGAAATCAAGAATTTAGGGTTTTTTTGCAAATGTTGACTTTTTGGGCATAGTTGACTTTTCAAGAATGCATCATTTTAGGTCATATTTCAAGCCATGATTCATGATTCAAAAAGGCTTCAAATGGAAAAACTTTGGTCATGAAAGTTGTAGATCTCATTTTTCCCTTTTCAAAAAGTACAAGAACATGATCAAACTCTTCTTGAATCAAAAGTTATGGCAATGCAAAGTTGGCAAAAATCACTTATTTTCAAGATATGCACCAAGTGTGAAAATTGCAAAATCATGTGCTAAGTCAAATTGCAACTTCTAATTGGTATCAAACCAGCACATAAGCATTCTCTAAGTCCTAAAAATCAGATTTGGACCAAGAATGCCTATGGTTTATGTTTGGTTAGGCAAAAGAAGTCACATGTGAACCAAAGTACAACAACTTGCAAAACCACTCATCATGCTTCCTACAACTTGTGACCTTGGATGCTGACCTTGCTAGCTCATTCACCATCCCATGCTGCGCAGCCCTGTAAACACCCAAAATTTGCCCTCTGTTTTTCTTTCTTCACCTGTCTTTCATTTGCATCTCATTTGCATTTCCATTTGGTCATTAACATTTAGAATTCATATCATTTGCATAAGCTTCTGAGGCATGGGATCAATTTTCATCAGGACTTAGGGTCTCACGCTTTATTTGCAGATTATCAGAGAATTTGAGGTTTCAGCTATGCAACCATTAGTGGCATCATCCTCTCTTTGTTCCTGTCACTAAATTAGGGTTTATTTCCCTGATTTAGCGGAAGTCAAGGATTCCACGTCTGAAAGGACTATTTGCTATACATCTGGGCTGTCATCAATTCAGTGGTTGATTTATCGAACAGTGCAGGCTCAAGTCAAGTTGTGTTGTGTACTGGATTTATCAAATTATCAAGTTGTGATTCATGAGAAGTTTGGTTCAGGAAATTAGACTGTCAGTTATTCTATGCTTCTTTTGTGGATTTATTTTTATTTTTATTAATTTTGTTTTAAGTCCAATTTAAGTTTAGGTTTTAGAATTAGTGTTAATCTTATTAACCTTTGTTTAGATTTCACCATAACTAATTGCTTAATCTGTTTTATTTTTAAGATAGTTTAATTTAGTTTTTTATTATCATTATAGTTTTATTATTTAGAGTTTATAATTATTTTTAGATAATTTTTGATAAGTTTTTATTTAGGATGGTTTATTTACTTTATGACATTTTAATTAGTATTCTTTTTTTGTTTAGTCTTCATTTCTAAGAAAATATATAGTTCAACTTCAATCATCTCCTTACTTTACATTTCTATACCAACCAAATACTTTGCCCCTACAATGGCAACATGCCAGCCTGTATAAACACACCAGCCTGTATCTTTCACCAAAAAGGGTACCAAGTCCTGCAGAATCTACTACAAAAAAAAGAGAACACAGACCATAACCAAGAATTCGGGGGGACCATCCCAAAAAGAGGAGAGAAAACGACTTTTCCCATTTTTCTTGGCTGGAGACAAACAATAACAACAAAAAGGACAGCAGCATCAAAACCCCAGGGGATCTCTTCCTTCAAGATTTTCCATTGAACCGGGAATAAAAAGAAAATGAAACCGGCAACTCAAGAAGGGGGGGACTGATCCCTTCCATTCTCACCATAACACAGACCCTCAACTCACCTTTCATAACTCTCTAACCTACCAATACAACTGAAGACAACAACTTCAACTCTCAACCGTCTTCAACACCGCACAGACACAACCTCCAAACGCCATTTCTCCTTCATCAAACCAACAACAATCACAATCTCCCTGCATCGAAACCGCAACAACAACAAGAAAGCAGACCAACCTGTTTTCCCCTTTCTCACCTTTCACAAACCCAATCAAACACCAACAACCATCACGAAAAAACCTTTCTTCATAACCACACTCAGCACCATCACCACCCTGTTTCAGCACAACCCTCTTCTCACACCTCCATAAGCAACAAAGAACACACCTTCAAACATCAACCAAAATCAACAACACACCTAATCCGCGCCTTCATCACTCATCATCAACCACCATCAACTCCATTCACCAACAAAACAACAACACGACCCTTTAAACTTCATCCACCCAACATCACCCTTCTTCGTCTTCACCACACCAAACTTAACCTCACACAACATCAACAACAACAATCACAGACAGAACAAAGCAGAAATCCAGAAGAAGAAGAAGAGTTTGAATTTCAGATCGGAAAAGTTGAGGAAACAGCAAAAACACAAACCGTGTTATACGAAACCAGAAGAGTAAGGAGAAGTGGTGAGATTCATAGCATTCGACTCGACAGAGAGTCATTGATTGATGATGAGGAATCATGAAGAGATCGTGCTCGGGCTGAATCACCGCGATTTGAGGCGGCAAAGTACTTGACAGTACGATTTGTTGTTTCGCTGTGTTGTCCGCAGAGAAGAGGGATCCCAGAGACGTCGACGGCGGCGCGTTTTCGACATGAGAGGGCTAAGACCGCATGTGATTTGAGACGAGAGAGCGGCCGCGATCCGAAACTGAGAAGATCTGAAACGAGGTCAAGCTTGGCAACCGAATCGCGGAGAAGGCGAAGCTGAGAAGAACGACGGGGAGATCCCCTTTGTTTTCCGGCTCAATCTTGGAGGATATGAGTGGAGTCCGGCGGCGGAAGTGCGAAGAGAAAAAGGAGGAATTGCTTTGCCCTGTTTTCATTTGGTTTGATTCTGATGTTTATATTTAGTTTTTGTGTTTATATTCTTATTTCGTTATTTTTATTTACTTATTTATTTATTTATTTTTCTTTTATTCTATTAATTTTGTTTTCTTGATAAGGATAAGTCATTGTGTGACTGTTGCTGGACCCAAGCCCGTTTCCATTCGCCGTTTGCGCCACTGATGCACCCCACCTGTGATCATCTGCATGAATCAGCCTTGAGCCCTTTGATTTTCGCGGACCAATAATACCACTCCAGCCGTCATCCTCCATTGCTTTTCTTTTTGTTTTAATTCCCAGTTTTTGTTCTCTTTTAACAATTGTATTTCATTTTTGGTTATAATGCTTTAATTAGTTTTGTTTAATTATGAGCTAAGAATTTTAATACTTATGTAAGTTTAAATCAGAACTTTATTTTAATTGTGCTAGTTTTGTTTTATTCTTTATAAGTTGTAGTGTTAATTTCGTTTAATTCGTTTCAATAGGTTTTCGCGTTTAATAGTTAATTTTAGCTAATATTAGTAAAGTTTAGAGATTTTGTTTTAGAATATTAGTTTAGATTTTAAATCTTAATTAATTTTGTTTTGTTTTCATTGATAATCTTGATTAGTTTAGGTTTTATTGTTACTAATTTTTGTTTATATCTATTTGAATTATGATTGAACTTTGGGGATTTTAATTGTTTTTGTAGTTAACTCTGAGTAGAATTTTGATTGACTTCCTTTTATTTAAGTTCTTCCTAACTTTTTTTGATTATCTTGTTAGTAGTGTGAATTTCGGCATAGTTGATCGTGAACGTGATTTTGACTATCAAGCACCTGAGACTTAATGGTTTGAACATGTAAAGCTCCTGACATCTTTCTTGATATTTCTTCTTGCGCTTATTGAAGAGGCGACGGACCTTCTCCGTTCGGTAACGCTATGGCCCGATTTTAATTACTGCATGTTGTTGCATCTGGAAGTCCTACTGGTGTAGGCTCTGTTTGTGCATTGTCCGATTATCTCCATTTTCGCATTTTCATCTCTTTATCTTGTTCATTATTCATCTTACATTCATGTTGCATTCTCATCCCTCCTTTCATCTTTTTTCTTTTCCTCCTTTAGGATAGTAGACCACACTAACCCTTAGGACATCCGAGCATGTGAATATTAGGATTAGACTAGTCCCCCACTTAGCTTTTACCTTTGTGTCTCTTTGAGTCTTCTCTTCTCATCTCATAATTAGGGGCTAAACCCTAAAGGCTTCAAGGCTTTGTGATTAAGCTTATGCCTGCATCCTTCTTTTAGGATGGAGTGTATAACTTTAATCCTAAGTGTTAAACCCTTGATGTGTTTAAATCTCTTAATCAATCCACATAATAATCATCAAGACTTTACACTTGTAACTTGGGCCTTGCGTTAGGGTTCTAATTCTTCCTTAAGTGGTTAAGAAGGACTAACCCTGGTGTTAATGGACAAGTCCCCCTCAAGTTGTCTTACAAATCATAAAACTCACTTCATCATCATACCATTAAATAAAATTCACTTAATCAAAGGCTTGTTTTGTCATAAGTTTAATCCTTAATCATGGATTAAGTTGAGGAGCTTTCCTCAGCTTAAACATTCTCATCTATTATCCTTCTATTAGGATGGTGTAATGAGTCTGTTTAATCCTTGATCATGGCTTAACCTCATTACTCAACACTAAACAAAAACAACAAAAACATCTAAATAATCACAAGTAGGTTAATGATCTTAATCCTACACCAAAGGTGATTAAGTGTGAGAAGCTGACTTCACACTTAAGGTATTCTCATTACCCCTGATCACAGGGAAGATGTGATGAGTTTACTAAATCCATTGGTTTAGGCTTAAGCTCATTAACTTATGACAAACTTCCAAAAGCAATAAAAGACTGAAAACTTAAAAAACAAACAATAATCGTCTCCTCCGGGATTCTTTTCTCATCATCTTCACTCACAATCGAGAACTCGCTCCTTCCGTCTAATGCAAGACAGTTTGCACCTGAGCCAGACAGGTCATACACTTGAGCATAGGCAAGTAAGCAGTTCACAAGTCAATTCATCTTTCAGTCTCTTTGGGTCGAACTACGGTGTTCTGACTTCCTCATTGCACGAGAGGATACGTAGGCATAACTTAACGGTTATCGAACAAAAGTCTCTGTACATTCCCCCCTCCTTCTAGCCTTATTCTTTAAAGCCTCATGATCTTGAGCATCTCACTCTTTTCCTTACACTGACACTTTCATACCACTTTTCACTTCTTTTACACTGACACCTGTACATTCCTTTCCAGCTATTTTACACACAGATTGCACTGACACTACCCCTTTAAAACACAAATCTTTTAAGCGTGGATCCCGTCGAGTACGACGGACAATCTGGGTGCTAATACCTTCCCAGGTTGTAACCAACCCCCTTTCTCAGTCTCTCTGGTTCGCAAACCGTCTTATCCATCTCTTTCTAGGCTTATGCAGCATTGCCTTTCCTCCGGGATAAAAATGCCTAGCTGGCGACTCTATTCATTCTCCAGTGAGTTCACGGCTGTGTGTTCTCACTGTTCCCTTCGCCGACCGTTCGCGCTTGTACCTGGATGCAAATCTTTGGGAGCGACAGCTTGGCGACTCTGCTGGGGAACCTTATACTGCAACCAGGGCTTCTGGTTCTTTTTGTGGGTTCCTCCTAGCGCTTGTTTGATTTGTGTTTATTGGGGGTGTTATGTGCTTATTTGTGCTTGTATATTTATTTTTGTTTACTGCCTTATGTACATTTGCTTTACTGCTTTCTTTATTGCTTTTGTATATATCATACTGTCATGCTGCTGGCTGGATCTGTTGTTTGCTTTGGTGGGTGGGTATTCCATTGAGAGTTAAGGCCCTATACCTGGGACCTGAGTGACACCTAGGCTAGAGTGGATCATATTCTTTCCCATTCCATTTCGGTCTGGTGCGGGAATATGAAACACGGTTCAGATGTGGGTTTCTTCTTGAGAACTCTGTGTTGCATATTTCCTGCAATGCTAGGGCTATCTGGGAAGCCTGCTAAGTCTGGATGACCTTTTAGTTTTGACCTTCAGAAACTGAGGTGAATTAGAGGAGGAATTGTTATGGTTATTGTAAACACTGTACCTCCGGGTTAGAAGTGTTTACACTTCTCATAACTGATCCAAGTCTGAGGATCCTTGTTCTAGAACACCACCTGTGAGGGGATTGGGCTGTTTACAGTTTTGCAGGAACCCTTGACCTCAACATACCCTCATTACCGGTACAATTGTTTGATCCGGTCACTATAATCCTGAAGTTGTTGACCTCTGGTTTTCAGTTACCATTTTGGGTTATTATGCAGATCTTGTGGTTACAGACACTTGATTCTTTGCAATATTCCAGATTCCAGGCAGTTTCTAGCTGTGATCCCATGTCTTTGCATCTTTTGCATTATCATTTTGCATTTTGCATTTGCATCTGCATTGCATTTTCCTCCTCCAGAGAGCTCACCCTTCCTATTTTGTCCATGACCAGCCGGCTGATTTCCCGGTACTCAGTTTGAACAAGTGGTAACAGTTAGAAGACGACAGAGCGTGTGAAGCTAGATTGAGCAGTGTTAAGAGGTAAAGGGTCAGATTGGAAGCCGTCAGTAGCTATGTCAGAGAACAATCGTCAGAATGTTGAGTTTCCACCTGGTTTCACTTCGGTGACCAATCCTCTGTATGGTCTTTCTCCTGATGAGGATATTCCACAGGTGAACAATCTTGCTCAAGCTCAGCCTGTACAGACCCCGATCGTGAATCAGAATGTGCCTGAACCATCTGATGTCCGAGGTGGACCTTCATCTTCTTCTGATACTACGAATTATCAGAGTTTTGCTTTCCCTATGCCGCACTTCCAAGGGGCAATCCCTCTTGTGAAAACCAAGGATCCACAAGTTATTGATCCTGCTGAAAGATTTCGTGTGTTGGACGAGCGACTCAAAGCCTTAGCGGATCCTGATGCCTTTGGTTTTGATGCTCTAAGCATGTGTTTAGTGCCCGGTCTTGTCATTCCTCCAGATTTCAAAGCTCCGAAGTTTGAGAAATACACTGGTGTTAGTTACCCGAAGCGTCATTTGGTGATGTTTTGTAGAAAAATGACTTCTCATGCCTGCAATGATAAGTTGATGATTCACTGTTTTCAGGACAGTTTAAGTGGGGCATCTTTAAGTTGGTACATGGATTTGGAAAGCAGTCATATCCGGTCATGGAATGATTTATCCAGAGCTTTCGTAAAGCAATACCAGTACAATGTGGACATGGCGCCCAATCGCACGCACTTGCAGAGCCTATCCCAGAGGAGTGGTGAATCTTTCAGAGAATATGCACAGCGGTGGAGAGAATTGGCAGCCCAAGTGCAACCACCACTTTCAGACAGAGAATTAATTGACCTGTTCGTGGGCACCTTGCAGGGTCCATACTTGGAAAGAATGAGTAGTATTGGGATGACAAGCTTCTCTGATTTGATGATAGTTGGAGTACGCATTGAGAGCCTGCTCAAAAGTGGAAAGATCCAGGACTTTTCGAATATCCCAGCTAGTGAAGGAGAGTCTGTTGTTAGCTCCCAAGAGGAAGAATGGAATGACGTCAGTGCAGTCATGGCAAATATCAGATATTCAAGACCAACATCTTCTCAGAGATCATCTGTTCCTGAATCTGATTACTCTTACGGACATTCGACAATGCTCAGAGCACCGCGTCAGAAACCCTGGGCTCCTCATCGTCCACATTTGCAAGCTCATGGTCGAAGACCTCAGAATCAACTCCAGAGCCAGCATAGGCCTCGTAACAATCTGGAAAGAAGGATTGCTCCTCTTCATCCAGTCCCCATGGCATACAATGAACTCTTGCCGCATCTAATTCAGAGCTCTTTGGTGGTTCCTAAACCTCTCAAGCCGTTACCAGAGCCGTACCCTCCAGGGTACAATCCTCATGAGAAGTGCGGGTATCATGGTGGATCAATAGGACATTCAACTGAAGATTGCAAAGCTTTTCAAGCCAAAGTACAACAGTTGATCGACAAGGGCTACGTCTCCTTTCCAGAAGGAAGCTTGGTTGTGCACGTCAACCTCTCGCCTGATTGAGTTCAAAGACTTCAGAAAAAGCGTATCTTGATTTCAGTGGCTCAGACAACAGTATGTCATCAGAGTTGGTGATCGTTGTATCCTTTTATCATTTGCATTGTAGTTTCTTTCCTGTTAGCAGCTACTTGTCTTTTAAGCATTGTTATTTTAAGTGGTAATGTTAATGTAGAGATCTTGCACTTTTGAATTAATTATGTCGCATTCGCTCATTTTTCTTCCCTTGCATCAAAAACGAAAAATAAAAAAATTGCATCCATATACCTCCCATTTATTTCACTGTTGTTTAGCAGGTTTGAGGGAGGAGGATGACAACTGAATACCCATAATTGTTGAAAGTATGCTCTCAGAGTAGAACCTGCTGACGATGTACAGGCATTGTTTCAATTCCCAAACACCGGAGATATAAGGGAGATAAACCCTCGTCACCCCCTTTGAGCCTTGAAGTAGGAGTTTCTTTTATAAACAAAAAACCCTCACATTCAACCCGGGGCAGGGTAGTTATCAGTTAATTTGACCAAGCGTTCAAATTTCCAAAGGAGTGTGCATCCGAGGATCCATTACCTTTATTCATTACACCTCAAGAGGTCAAGGGACGTGAAACCACAATGGTTATCCCTCACCAACAAAGGAATGAGGCAGTCAACCCTTTCAGCAAGTCATGACAAGCCAGTGTCACACGATTTGTTCAACAAAAATCAAAGAAAAAAAAAAGAAATAAAGCCCGCTAAGTCGAAAAATGTGTGAAAACATATGACTTAGGCAAAAGTTAGGGCATCCCGCTGGACTTCGAAATCGAAAAAAAATTCAAAAGAGTTCAGTCCAGGCAAAAGTTAGGGAATAAAAAATCTGAAAAAAAATATATATTCCATAAGAACAAAGTCGTGTGACCAGACACAAAGTCAGAAGGGGTGACTGTTACCCCAAGAAACCTCATTGGTGCTTAAATCGTCAACGCCATTGGTTCCTCAACCATTACAAAACCCTTTTGAGAAGCGAGTGCTTAAGTCGAATTAGCTGAATATAGGACCGGAGAACATCAAGGAGAATGGGTGGGCACAAATAAACTTTGAGCCATAAATCTTTCTTTCTAAAACCGTGAACCAGACCACGTCATAACCATTGAAAGTCCTAATTGAATCAGGTTCAGTTCTGAAAGCATACTACGACAAGGTTGCGTAAATTGACTCCTAATGATTTACTAACTCAACACTACGTTTGGACTAATCGTCCTTTCGTCACACACTGTCACAACATCAAAATAAATAGATTTTCAAAACTTGCATGTGCACTGCATTAAAATTACCATTTGTGAATGTACAGTTTTAATTGCAAGTTAGTTTGTGACACCAGGGAAGTTCCTACAAAGAGCAATCATGAGGGAACTTGATCATTCGACAATGATGACCAGAATCAAGAGCATCTTGTTGGCCTATGAATCAGGGGCATGTTATCCAGTGGTTTTGTTGACCAAGGAATCTGTCAGGGTAAAGCAAGTTCCCAAGCATCAGTTGACGGAGGGACGTCATTTAAGAATTAGTTGATCAAAGTTGAACCTGCCAAGCAGGGGCAGGACACCCGAAATTTCTGTTGTCCAAGGATTAAATCTTCCAATGCTCGGTCAGAATGAGTCAAGTCGCATCCACGCTCATACCGGGGCAGAATAATTCCAGAGCTCACTAAGTGCAACTCTCCTCGAGAGAGCATCCAAGTCTGTTATTCCAAGAATTGGATAATCAGCGATAGTCAGTTCAGAGACTCACCCAACAGGGGCAAACTTTAGTTACACAGAGCAAGTGTATCAGTAATCTCAGAGTTCAAGACGAGTGTCGGGAAATCATGCTACCCACCGTCGCCTTTGTCACCCTTTTCAACCAGAAGCCTTGTCACCTATGACTTTTTCCCCATCCTCGGGAGTTCTTATAGCCTTTCATAATCATTGCATAAATCGTTTGCATACGTTATTCATGTCGCATCTCTAGAGCATACGCATCATAAGTGCATTGGGCATCCTACCCCCCAAACATCAATCTCACACCCAGGGCTCCATAACCCCAGTTTACAAACCGTGCTAAGTCCAGTTCTCGTCTGGCAAAACATTTCAAAGTCCAGTTCTCGTCTGGCAAACCCTTTTAAAGTCTAGTCCTCGTCTGGCAGACAAACCCAAAGTCCGGTTCTCGTCTGGCAAACCAACTTCAAATACCAGTTCTCGTCTGGTAGGCGAATCTTTTAACCAGTTCTCGTCTGGTCACCTTTTCATTCAACCCATTGAACGCCAGTTCTCGTCTGGTAGTCATTCTTTTTTCAGAGTCAATTCTCGTTTGACAATGAACCCAAGGAGTCAGTTCTCGTCTGACGACCTATTCTTTGCCCATCAGTTCTTGTCTGTTGACCTACCTTTAATAAACCAGTTCTCGTCTGGTAATTCACCTTCAAAAGTCCAATTGCTTGGCAACCAAACAAAATATATATCTATCAACCTGGCCCTAGCGCCCAACCATCCTTGTTTCATATCTTGGGTTATGAGCATACGTCTGCATTGTACATCATTTGCATTGCATCTTCATACCGCATGGCTTCTGTCTTAAGCTCTGATGTGGGGCAAGAATTGTTTCAAGACGTAATCTGGGGCAGTTATCTCAAGACTTGTTGAATTTCTGCAAGAGTTTGAAGACACTGAGGCAATCCTGGATGCCAAGTCTTCTGTAAAATCCTCTGAAGACGATCTTTTTATGGATGATGCAGTATGGTATAATTGAGGAGTTAAGGGAATGATAGTTCACTCAGGATGATCAGTAATGCTTTTGTTGAGCTCAGAAGTTTGAAGCACTGTGTTAATTCTCAGGGAATGTCTGGTATTTATTTTACCAGCAGGGCATTGGAAGTTTATTTCTTCCCTGAGCATAAAGATCTTCTTTCAGCCGATAAGATTCCCTCATGAGGAGTTGGTTATTCGCATTCAGTCAAAGCCAATTTTCATTGGCACATCTTCCCAGCACAGTTGTCATGCTATACTTGGGGCATATTTTGATTCTCCAACAAAGTCTCTCCTCAGCAGAGCATTGCCAAATATTTTTCTCAGCCATGCCAGAGGGTTGACACATCCCCAGCTGAGTTGGAACAGATGATATCCCCAGCAAAACTTCAAGGCTAATTGAATCGTTCTCGTCCCCAAGCGGACTCATCTTTCCACAGTGAAGTTTTCCCAGCAGGCAGCTGAAGGCCTTGCTTCCCCACCAAGTTAGAATTATCAGAATTCTCTCCTCAGCAGGAATGTGTGATCAAGCATCTTCCCTAGCCAAGCCAAGTCTAAAGATGATTTTTCCCCATATAGTCATCGGGATTTTCATTTCCAAGAGATCTCCCCTGAGAAAGAAGAAATTCTCCCCAGTGGAGTCAGAGCAGGATGATCAGATCCTCAGCAGATGTTCAAAGCAGTTAAACGAAGTATACCTCACGCAGAGTCGTCTTTCCTCCAGTGAAAACCTCTCCAACAGGCATCAGGTTGCCAACACTTCGTTCCCATCAGAGTTAAAAGCTTTCAACTCGTCAGCAGTATACAGAATGCTCCCCAGATTCCCCAGCGGAGAACCAAAGCTAAAACAGCTGCCTCACACTCCCAAACACACTCCCGAACATCAGTATATGCTCCTTGTGGCACCCGTCCGTGTCATATCCCCAGCAGAAAGCCAAAGACATCCCCTTTGCACTCACAGATATACATATATATACATTTCCTTGACACCCGTCCGTGTCACCTTCCCCATCACGGTTACACAAACACTTTGTATATCAGATACTTGTTTATACTATACTTTTCTCCCTTTGACACTCGGCCGTGTCACCCCCCCCAGCGGATAAACACTCATCTATACAATACTCATACTCACTACTCATGTTACACTTATACAGATACTCGTCCGTACCTTGTATACATCATTTATATCCCCACAGATTCGACAATAGTCCTTGTTCTTTGTTAACCAGTTGGTACTCGTCCGTACCATCATCTCAGAACATTGCGTCTAGTGTTTGTTTCTACATGATACTCGTCCGTATCATAGTCTTAAGGATGCTCGTCCGCATCTTTAATCCATACACCGTGTCAAAAACTTGTGTCTTCTTGAATATAGATACTCGCCTGTATCTACTATTCCCCAGAAGAGTCCCTTCAGATTCAACACTCGTCTGTGTTCCCTGTTAACCAGTTGATACTCGTCCGTATCATCATCTCTGAACACGTGTCAGTATTTGTTTCTACCCGATACTCGTCCGTATCGTAGTCTTAAGGATGCTCGTCCGCATCTCCAATCTATACACAACATCTAAACACTTATACCTTTTGTTTTCCTGAATATAAACACTCGTCCGTGTTTACTATTCCCCAGTAGATCTCCAGCAAAGAAAATCTTCCTTTTTATCTGACACTCGTCCTGTGTCATGATAAACCTTGAGAGCAGCCGTCCCCTGCTAGGTGGTCGTCCTCCACCTCTTGATGGTCGTCCTCCATCATGCTCATCCGATGGCCGTCCCCATCATTGATTTTTAGCAGCCGTCCCCTGCTAGGTGGTCGTCCTCCACCTCTTGATGATCGTCCTTCATCATTTTATCCAATGGCCGTCCCCATTGTTGAATTTTGATTATCTGACATTCGTCCTATGTCATGAGAAACCTCGAGAGCAGCCGTACCCTGCTAGGTGATCGTCCTTCACCTTTGATGACCGTCCCTCATCATCTGTTTATTTTCATTTATTCTTTAACCCGATGGCCGTCCCCGTCGTGGTCCCTTTTCCTTGCAGTTTAGCCCGATGGCCGTCCCCATCGTTGGTTGCTTTACTTTATGAACTTGATGGCCGTCCCCGTCATGTCTCATCAATCCCCAGAGAATCTTACAACATTATATTGATGGCCGTCCCCATCATAATTCTTTTCCCAGCATGTCGGCCGTCCCCGTTATTGCTAGTTACCCAGCAGTCGTCCTCTGCTCGACTGTCGTCCTCCGTCGCCCACTTTACAATATACTTTACTTTCCTTTACAATCTATATCCCTTTTTCTTCTTCATTATGTGAGTGCAAATTTCGGGGTCTTTTGGGTATTCAATCACTGTTTATCTTGAACGTCTAATAGTCGTTGCTCTCATCCTTTTCAGATTAACAGTTGCTTGAATAGGGGCAGCTGTAAACACCCAAAATTTGCCCTCTGTTTTTCTTTCTTCGCCTGTCTTTCATTTGCATCTCATTTGCATTTCCATTTGGTCATTAACATTTAGAATTCATATCATTTGCATAAGCTTCTGAGGCATGGGATCAATTTTCATCAGGACTTAGGGTCTCACGCTTTATTTGCAGATTATTAGAGAATTTGAGGTTTCAGCTATGCAACCATTAGTGGCATCATCCTCTCTTTGTTCCTGTCACTAAATTAGGGTTTATTTCCCTGATTTAGCGGAAGTCAAGGATTCCACGTCTGAAAGGACTATTTGCTATACATCTGGGCTGTCATCAATTCAGTGGTTGATTTATCGAACAGTGCAGGCTCAAGTCAAGTTGTGTTGTGTACTGGATTTATCAAATTATCAAGTTGTGATTCATGAGAAGTTTGGTTCAGGAAATTAGACTGTCAGTTATTCTATGCTTCTTTTGTGGATTTATTTTTATTTTTATTAATTTTGTTTTAAGTCCAATTTAAGTTTAGGTTTTAGAATTAGTGTTAATCTTATTAACCTTTGTTTAGATTTCACCATAACTAATTGCTTAATCTGTTTTATTTTTAAGATAGTTTAATTTAGTTTTTTATTATCATTATAGTTTTATTATTTAGAGTTTATAATTATTTTTAGATAATTTTTGATAAGTTTTTATTTAGGATGGTTTATTTACTTTATGACATTTTAATTAGTATTCTTTTTTTGTTTAGTCTTCATTTCTAAGAAAATATATAGTTCAACTTCAATCATCTCCTTACTTTACATTTCTATACCAACCAAATACTTTGCCCCTACAATGGCAACATGCCAGCCTGTATAAACACACCAGCCTGTATCTTTCACCAAAAAGGGTACCAAGTCCTGCAGAATCTGCTACAAAAAAAAGAGAACACAGACCATAACCAAGAATTCGGGGGGACCATCCCAAAAAGAGGAGAGAAAACGACTTTTCCCATTTTTCTTGGCTGGAGACAAACAATAACAACAAAAAGGACAGCAGCATCAAAACCCCAGGGGATCTCTTCCTTCAAGATTTTCCATTGAACCGGGAATAAAAAGAAAATGAAACCGGCAACTCAAGAAGGGGGGGACTGATCCCTTCCACTCTCACCATAACACAGACCCTCAACTCACCTTTCATCACTCTCTAACCTACCAATACAACTGAAGACAACAACTTCAACTCTCAACCGTCTTCAACACCGCACAGACACAACCTCCAAACGCCATTTCTCCTTCATCAAACCAACAACAATCACAATCTCCCTGCATCGAAACCGCAACAACAACAAGAAAGCAGACCAACCTGTTTTCCCCTTTCTCACCTTTTACAAACCCAATCAAACACCAACAACCATCACGAAAAAACCTTTCTTCATAACCACACTCAGCACCATCACCACCCTGTTTCAGCACAACCCTCTTCTCACACCTCCATAAGCAACAAAGAACACACCTTCAAACATCAACCAAAATCAACAACACACCTAATCCGCGCCTTCATCACTCATCATCAACCACCATCAACTCCATTCACCAACAAAACAACAACACGACCCTTTAAACTTCATCCACCCAACATCACCCTTCTTCGTCTTCACCACACCAAACTTAACCTCACACAACATCAACAACAACAATCACAGACAGAACAAAGCAGAAATCCAGAAGAAGAAGAAGAGTTTGAATTTCAGATCGGAAAAGTTGAGGAAACAGCAAAAACACAAACCGTGTTATACGAAACCAGAAGAGTAAGGAGAAGTGGTGAGATTCATAGCATTCGACTCGACAGAGAGTCATTGATTGATGATGAGGAATCATGAAGAGATCGTGCTCGGGCTGAATCACCGTGATTTGAGGCGGCAAAGTACTTGACAGTACGATTTGTTGTTTCGCTGTGTTGTCCGCAGAGAAGAGGGATCCCAGAGACGTCGGCGGCGGCGCGTTTTCGACATGAGAGGGCTAAGACCGCATGTGATTTGAGACGAGAGAGCGGCCGCGATCCGAAACTGAGAAGATCTGAAACGAGGTCAAGCTTGGCAACCGAATCGCGGAGAAGGCGAAGCTGAGAAGAACGACGGGGAGATCCCCTTTGTTTTCCGGCTCAATCTTGGAGGATATGAGTGGAGTCCGGCGGCGGAAGTGCGAAGAGAAAAAGGAGGAATTGCTTTGCCCTGTTTTCATTTGGTTTGATTCTGATGTTTATATTTAGTTTTTGTGTTTATATTCTTATTTCGTTATTTTTATTTACTTATTTATTTATTTATTTTTCTTTTATTCTATTAATTTTGTTTTCTTGATAAGGATAAGTCATTGTGTGACTGTTGCTGGACCCAAGCCCGTTTCCATTCGCCGTTTGCGCCACTGATGCACCCCACCTGTGATCATCTGCATGAATCAGCCTTGAGCCCTTTGATTTTCGCGGACCAATAATACCACTCCAGCCGTCATCCTCCATTGCTTTTCTTTTTGTTTTAATTCCCAGTTTTTGTTCTCTTTTAACAATTGTATTTCATTTTTGGTTATAATGCTTTAATTAGTTTTGTTTAATTATGAGCTAAGAATTTTAATACTTATGTAAGTTTAAATCAGAACTTTATTTTAATTGTGCTAGTTTTGTTTTATTCTTTATAAGTTGTAGTGTTAATTTCGTTTAATTCGTTTCAATAGGTTTTCGCGTTTAATAGTTAATTTTAGCTAATATTAGTAAAGTTTAGAGATTTTGTTTTAGAATATTAGTTTAGATTTTAAATCTTAATTAATTTTGTTTTGTTTTCATTGATAATCTTGATTAGTTTAGGTTTTATTGTTACTAATTTTTGTTTATATCTATTTGAATTATGATTGAACTTTGGGGATTTTAATTGTTTTTGTAGTTAACTCTGAGTAGAATTTTGATTGACTTCCTTTTATTTAAGTTCTTCCTAACTTTTTTTGATTATCTTGTTAGTAGTGTGAATTTCGGCATAGTTGATCGTGAACGTGATTTTGACTATCGAGCACCTGAGACTTAATGGTTTGAACATGTAAAGCTCCTGACATCTTTCTTGATATTTCTTCTTGAGCTTATTGAAGAGGCGACGGACCTTCTCCGTTCGGTAACGCTATGGCCCGATTTTAATTACTGCATGTTGTTGCATCTGGAAGTCCTACTGGTGTAGGCTCTGTTTGTGCATTGTCCGATTATCTCCATTTTCGCATTTTCATCTCTTTATCTTGTTCATTATTCATCTTACATTCATGTTGCATTCTCATCCCTCCTTTCATCTTTTTTCTTTTCCTCCTTTAGGATAGTAGACCACACTAACCCTTAGGACATCCGAGCATGTGAATATTAGGATTAGACTAGTCCCCCACTTAGCTTTTACCTTTGTGTCTCTTTGAGTCTTCTCTTCTCATCTCATAATTAGGGGCTAAACCCTAAAGGCTTCAAGGCTTTGTGATTAAGCTTATGCCTGCATCCTTCTTTTAGGATGGAGTGTATAACTTTAATCCTAAGTGTTAAACCCTTGATGTGTTTAAATCTCTTAATCAATCCACATAATAATCATCAAGACTTTACACTTGTAACTTGGGCCTTGCGTTAGGGTTCTAATTCTTCCTTAAGTGGTTAAGAAGGACTAACCCTGGTGTTAATGGACAAGTCCCCCTCAAGTTGTCTTACAAATCATAAAACTCACTTCATCATCATACCATTAAATAAAATTCACTTAATCAAAGGCTTGTTTTGTCATAAGTTTAATCCTTAATCATGGATTAAGTTGAGGAGCTTTCCTCAGCTTAAACATTCTCATCTATTATCCTTCTATTAGGATGGTGTAATGAGTCTGTTTAATCCTTGATCATGGCTTAACCTCATTACTCAACACTAAACAAAAACAACAAAAACATCTAAATAATCACAAGTAGGTTAATGATCTTAATCCTACACCAAAGGTGATTAAGTGTGAGAAGCTGACTTCACACTTAAGGTATTCTCATTACCCCTGATCAGAGGGAAGATGTGATGAGTTTACTAAATCCATTGGTTTAGGCTTAAGCTCATTAACTTATGACAAACTTCCAAAAGCAATAAAAGACTGAAAACTTAAAAAACAAACAATAATCGTCTCCTCCGGGATTCTTTTCTCATCATCTTCACTCACAATCGAGAACTCGCTCCTTCCGTCTAATGCAAGACAGTTTGCACCTGAGCCAGACAGGTCATACACTTGAGCATAGGCAAGTAAGCAGTTCACAAGTCAATTCATCTTTCAGTCTCTTTGGGTCGAACTACGGTGTTCTGACTTCCTCATTGCACGAGAGGATACGTAGGCATAACTTAACGGTTATCGAACAAAAGTCTCTGTACATTCCCCCCTCCTTCTAGCCTTATTCTTTAAAGCCTCATGATCTTGAGCATCTCACTCTTTTCCTTACACTGACACTTTCATACCACTTTTCACTTCTTTTACACTGACACCTGTACATTCCTTTCCAGCTATTTTACACACAGATTGCACTGACACTACCCCTTTAAAACACAAATCTTTTAAGCGTGGATCCCGTCGAGTACGACGGACAATCTGGGTGCTAATACCTTCCCAGGTTGTAACCAACCCCCTTTCTCAGTCTCTCTGGTTCGCAAACCGTCTTATCCATCTCTTTCTAGGCTTATGCAGCATTGCCTTTCCTCCGGGATAAAAATGCCTAGCTGGCGACTCTATTCATTCTCCAGTGAGTTCACGGCTGTGTGTTCTCACTGTTCCCTTCGCCGACCGTTCGCGCTTGTACCTGGATGCAAATCTTTGGGAGCGACAAGCCCCTAGGCTTTGTACCAAGCTAGCACTTCACCATGCCTCACTTACACAAAAGGTGGACTTTATGCAAAAGTAAACTTACCTATCACCACAGGCCATGTCACATCTTCTGGCCACTTGGATTAAAATAATATATCATTTTGCAAGCCATTTCATGTACTAAGCAAGGCTGAAACATACACATTCCACACATTCACAAAAACACTCCCATTTGCAACTTGCTTCGAATCTGATTCCACAGCTTGAAAACACTTCAACCATTTTCACCATTCAACTCACCTTGCTCCATAGACCACCCAGCACCAAGAACCAAAGCCTGAAACAGCCTGAACATCTCACTGCCATTTCTCACTCCACTTTGCAGTTTCATTCGAAACTCTCACCCTAGCTCACCAACACACAAACAAACACTCCAGACCTTCTCCATTCATCCTCAGGACCACAAACCATCATTCACAATGGCCTGAAACCTCCAGAAACACCATTGCCATTTCTGACCAAGCTTGAGCAGGAGCTTTCGAAACTCATCAACCAGCCAACTTAAACTCCTTCTGAGCATTCAAGCATCTTCTGTGGACCAAGTGGAGTGGATTGCACAAGGAGAAGTGGCCAGAAAGTCCTCAAATTGAAAGCTCCAAATCTCAGGTAGCTTGAAAATCATTTTTCCAGAAATTGTTTTTCATGTTATAAACTTGTTCCTTATGATTCACTGAGCATCCTGGTGTTTTTAGTTTTTGGAATGGCTTTGAAATGAGTATTTAATTTGCTTCTGAAACCTGCGTGCCCTAAAATTTGTTTTGCTTGATTCGTGGATTTGAGGAAGAATAAATTTGTTATGGCTTAGGGTTTTGATTCAGGGGATCATGGGAATCATTTTGGTGTGCTTAGATTTCATTTTTGATACGTTTTGAGGAAGTTTGGAGGTTTTCAGGTGGACTTCCCACCGGAGAAGACGACCGGAGGTCTTCTCCGGCCACCTGAAAATAATTAGGGTTTTAATCCTGTAATTAAGGCAGTTTAAATTTCGTGCGTTGGATCAGTGGACTTTGTTGACTTCGCGCGCGTGTGTGTGGCTGAGATTCATCATTAAACCCTAAATCTCAATTAATTAATTCATAATTATGTTTAGCCACGTTTGAATTTCAGCCTTTGATCTGCGCGCGCAGTCAATGGCTCCATCTCCAGATTCAATCTCAGCCATCCTTCCTGATTACTTTCATATTTATTTGATTTTTATTTCATTTTATTTCAATTAACTTGCATATTTATTTTAAAATAGTAAAAAATTCCTAAAAATTATGAAACTTTTTCCTAAGAGTTTTAATAATTTTTATGACACAAAAACATTTTTATTTTATTTTTTTATCATTAAAAAAGTATTTTTAAATATTTAAAAGATTATTTTTAATTGATTAATGGGAATTAATTAATTAAAAATACTTTTAGGTATTTAAAAATTACAAAAAAATTCATGAAATGTTCTAAGACATTTAGAAACATTGTCCAACCTTCAAACCAAATTTCTTTTTTGATCTTGATGCATTTTAAGAATTTTTCATTGAATTAAATCATATTTTGTGCATTATTTTGATCATAAGTTCAAAAAATCATTTCTGCCTATTGGAGAAGGTTGAGACATTGATTCTTTTTGATTTGTTTTGTGTTTGGCATGTAGTTTCTAGGGTAAAATGGCCATGATTTGATCTTGCATTTTCTAATTGTTTGGCATTTCTTTTGTTAAGAACCCTAAAAAACCCTAATAACTTGTAAAAATCATATCTTGAGTTTGGTTGAGAGTTGAGAGCTCCCCTTTGGGCAGTGGTTTATCATAGGTTTAGGGTTTCTTTGGGTGCTATTTTCCATTTTTATCTTAGGGTTTTGTTTCTGTTTTGGATTTTTGTTTGATGTTTGATTCATGAACCCTAATTTGGGCTTTCTCTTGCATCCTTCTTGCATTTCCTTGCATAACATGACTTGTCTTTGCATTTTGTGCATTCTTGTGATTCATTTGACATCTTAAGACATATAGAAAGCATGTTTGATCATTGCATTACATATTTGCCATGTCATTTGCCTTGTATGCTTCATAACATTTCATGCTTGTTCATGCTCCTTAGCTGGCATCATTTGCATTCATAATCTTGTAAGAACATCTCCATGCCTTGTCTCATGTTTGCAGCACTTCATAACATCATAATCATCATCAATATGCTTCTGGTTTTGCTTAGCATCATGCCATTTCATCTCATCTTGCATTGTTTTTGCATTTCTTTCTAACATTTCAGGTGGTAAGTAAACTTGAGAAGTGAATTTGCCTTCACTTCTCATAACTTTTCTTTTCATCTCTCTTGCATCCATTGCTGCATTCTTATATGTGTTTGAGTTTGAGCTTGCTCATTCTTCTCCTTCCCACTTTCTTCCTTCAAGTGACTTGGCTTCTTGAATGAAGCAAGTCACTTTGCTTCTCCTGATCTTATTCATCTGCTTCCTGGAGGCTCCTTTGAAGATTGTTCTTGCAAACCTCACTAACCTTAGGGACAACCATGCATGACAATGAATTAGGGTTTTGATTAGTCTCCCCTCATAGTTTTACCTTTGTGTCTCTCTTTTGAGTCTTCTCTTCTCATCTCATAACCAGGGACTAAACCCTAAAGGCTTTAAGGCTTTGTGATTAAGCTTATGCCTGCATCCTTCTCTTAGGATGGAGTGTATAACTTTAATCCTAAGTGTTAAACCCTTAATGTGTTTAAATCTCTTAATCAATCCATCTAATAATCATCAAGACATCACACTTGTAACTTGGGCCTTGCATTAGGGTTCTAATTCTTCCTTAAGTGGTTAAGAAGGACTAACCCTAGTGTTAATGGACAAGTCCCCCTCAAGTTGTCTTACAAATCATAAAATTCACTTCATCATCATACCATTAAATAAAATTCACTTAATCAAAGGCTTGTTTTGTCATGAGTTTAATCCCTAATCATGGATTAAGTTGAGGAGCTTTCCTCAGCTTAAACTTTCTCATCTATTATCCTTCTATTAGGATGGTGTAATGAGTCTGTTTAATCCTTGATTATGGCTTAACCTCATTACTCAACACTAAACAAAAAAACACCAAAAACATCTAAATAATCACAAGTAGGTTAATGATCCTAATCCTTCATCAAAGGTGATTAAGTGTGAGAATCTGACTTCACACTTAAGGTATTCTCATTACCCCTAAACAGAGGGAAGATGTGATGAGTTTACTAAATCCATTGGTTTAGGCTTAAGCTCGTTAACTTATGACAAACTTTCAAAAGCAATAAAAGACTGAAAACTCAAAAACAAACAATAATCGTCTCCTTCGGGATTCTTTTCTCATCATCTTCACTCACAAACGAGAACTTGCTTCTTCCGTCTAATGCAAGACAGTTAGCACCTGAGCCAGACAGGTCATACACTTGAGCATAGACAAGCAAGCAGTTCACAAGTCAATTCATCTTTCAGTCTCTTTGGGTCGAACTACGGTGTTCTGACTTCCTCATTGCACGAGAGGATACGTAGGCATAACTTAACAGTTATCGAACAAAAGTCTCTGTATATTCCCCCTCCTTTCAGCATTATTATTTAAGCCTCATGATCTTGAGCATTCCATTCACCTCTTACACTGACACTTCACTTATACACTTCACTTACACTGACACCTGTACATCTCTTCCAGCTATTTCATACACAGATTGCATTGACACTACCCCTTTAAAACACAAATCTTTTAAGCGTGGATCCCGTCGAGTACGACGGACAATCTGGGTGCTAATACCTTCCCAGGTTGTAACCAACCCCCTTTCTCAGTCTCTCTGGTTCGCAAACCGTCTTATCCATCCTTTTTCTAGGTCTATGCAGCATTACCTTTCCTCCGGGATAAAAATGCCTAGCTGGCGACTCTATTCATCTCCAATGAGTTCACGGCTGTGTGTTCTCATTGTCCCTCTCGCCGACCGTTCGCGTCTGTACCTTTATCTGAACCAGCTTCATTTATCGGGAGCGACAGCTTGGCGACTCTGCTGGGGATGCTTATGTTGCAACCAGGGCTTCTGGTTCTTTTTGTGGGTTCCTCCTAGCGCTTGATTGATTGGTGTTTACTGGGGTGTTATGTGCTTATTTGTGCTTGTATTTATTTTTGTTCATTGCTTTATGTACAGTTACTTTACTGCTTTCTTTACTGCATTTATATATCATACTGTCATTGTTGCTGGCTGGATCTGGTTTCTTGTTTTGGTGGGTGGGTGATTCATTGAGAGTTAAGGTCCTATACCTGGGACCTGAGTGACACCTAGGCTAGAGTGAATCATATTCTTTCCCATTCCATTTCGGTCTGGTGCGGGAATATGAAACACGGTTCAGATATGGGTTTCTTCTTGAGAACTCTGTGTTGCAGATTTCCTGCAATGCTAGGGCTATCTGGGAAGCCTGCTAAGTCTGGATGACCTTTTAGTATTGACCTTCAGAAACTGAGGTGAATTAGAGGAGGAATTGTTATGGTTATTGTAAACACTGTACCTCCGGGTTAGAAGTGTTTACACTTCTCATAACTGATCCAAGTCTGAGGATCCTTGTTCTAGATCACCACCTGTGAGGGGGTTGGGCTTTTTACAGGTTTGCAGGTACCTTGACCTCAGAATACCCTGTTACTTTGACTTTGTTAAGAATACTCCATGTTGGACAGTTCTTGTGATTCTAAAACCCTGGACATGCGACTCTTTATCTGAGTCCCCCACCTTGGTTACTGGATTTATAGACCTCCACCTGGATTTCTTGAACACACATGGATCTATACCAAGGCAGTTAATCAGATCCAGCTCAGGCACAAACCCTTTGCATATCATTTGCATACATACCCATTGCATCATATTAACATTTGCTTATTTGTGTTTCAGGGTATCCATTTTCATCTGGTTTTGGTTTTGACCCCATCTGCTATACTGACCCATCTCCACCAGCACTAGCTTCAGCTTGTCAGCCATATACTTCAGTTACTTGCACTAGCCAGCCAGTGGCCCACTCCTCAGCATCTTCATCAGCACTCTGCTCAGTCTTCAGCATCATGGCTCCAAAGAAAAGCAACATCACCTATCATTTCTTCCAACCAGACTTATCAGACATCAGGAGGATCCAAACCCTGATCACTCCAGATCACATACCCTTGTTCAGGGAGAGTTTTGGAGATATACTGGGCATGGTTACGGATCTGGACCCTTCACAGAGGAGCCTCATCCACACCTGCATTCAGTTTTATGACCCCCCATTGAGATGTTTCACCTTTCAAGACTTTCAGTTGGGCCCTCTTTTGGAAGAATACTCATCTTTGGTTGGTCTACCTATCAGGAGAGAAATCCCTTTCAATCCTGAGATAGCTTTCCCAAGCAATGGAGAGGTAGAAAAAGCTTTGCACCTGGAACCTGTTTTGATTGAGCAACATATGACCTCTAAAGCTGGGATCCCTGGTTTTCATCTGGACTTCTTAATTTCTCAAGCTAGTCTGAAGGCCTCCTTGGGGGAGTGGAAAGCTGTTTGTGCTTTGTTGGCCTTAAGTGTATATGGAATTGTGTTGTTTGCAGATGAGCCTCGATTCATCAGCAAGAATGCAATCCATTTGTTCATCCTAAAGAACCCAGTGCCAACTTTGTTGGGTGATCTCTATTACTCAGTACATCAGAGAAATGAGAAGCAGAGGGGGAGGTTAGTAAGGTGTTGTGCTCCATTATTCCATGCTTGGCTTCTCAGGCATCTACCCAGGACAGATGCATTTCTAAATCCTCATCAGCAAAGCAACTGGGCTAAGAGACTCACTGTCCTAACTTCAGCAGACATCAGATGGTGTACTCAAAGCACCAAGGGCAGAGATATAATCACAAGCTGTGGGCACTTTCCCAATGTGCCTTTGATAGGAGTTAAGGGAAGTATCAATTACAACCCTCTGCTGTTCAGGAGGCAATTGGGCTATGCACTGGTCCACACTCCTAGGATACAGGACCTGATTGAGACCCTCTACTGTGAAAACAAGGTTAGTCTGGCAACTGTTAGGCAGGCTGCTTGGGCTTGGGATCATGTTCAAACCAAGGGAGTCACCATTCTAGGGAAGTGTAATAATGTAGCATCAGTCCAATATTATGAGTGGTCCCATGCTAGGGCCCAATTCTCTGGAATGCCCTTTACCATAGAAGACATGCCTGAGTCATCTTCAGCACCACCCCCTGCCACTATCAGTCTGGAGGAGTTTGAGAGCTTGAAGGAAAGAAATGAGAAGCTAACCCAGGCTTTGCAGAAGACCCTCCGGGAGAGGAGTGAAGGTGTGAGGGAGATTGAAAGATTGGAGAAATTGAGGGTGGAACACTTGACTAAGATTGAGAAGTCTGGAGATTATATCAACAAGTCTAAGGCTGGTGAGCAGATTCTGAAGAATGCTTGCAAAGAAGCCCAGTTCCAGAGAGCAAGAACAGACTTGTACCTGAAAGAGAGTCAGGCCAGGTGGGTCCGGATCACTGAGGCCCGTACTCTAGAAGACAAGAGAGTTCAAGACAAGATGGAACAGATGGAAGAAGCCCTGGCAGCAACCCAGAGGGAGGTATCAGAACTAAAAATCAGAGCTGGAGTGAAGAGGTCTAAGGACCAAAGTCAGAATAAGAAATTGACTGCAGCTGTTGCAACAAGAAACCTTCTCATCAGAGGTCTCACGGAGCGTCCGGCTGATCCTGTGACCGAAGCACTTCTTAAGGAAGTTCGTGAGGATGAGTTTGGCCTTGGAGTTTGATCATTTGCTTGTTGTTTTTCCTATTTCATGTACTTTTGCTTTTTGTATTGTATTTTGACCCTTTTAAGGGCTTGTGTTGTAAGATGAACAAGTTGTATTATTTCACCTTTGTAATATATTTGTGTTATTTCCACCTGGGTTCACTTCAAAAGCAACTTCAACAGCATCATCTTCAAGGGTCTGGAAGGGTCAAAACTGAATGCCAAACCGGATACCTTGAAAACAAATAAGCATACTGCATTGCATGCTAACCCTTTTGTTTGTTTTGTAGGTTTTTGTTTTGTTGTTGCTAACCTCTGTTGTGATGTTCAGGAATTATTGCTCGCCGCCGGGTATTTCCTCTCAACAGGCCACACAGGTACCCAACTAGAAACAACCTTCCGGGAATCCAGATGGATCAGATGCAGCAGGACCTGACGGAGGTCAGAAACCAGATGGCCAACGAAAGGCTGGAGATGAGAACCCAGATAACACAATTCATGGAAGTGATGAACAACTTAGCTCAAAGCCAGGAGAGGCTCAGAGCTTTGGTAGAAGGAAGGAATCAAGAAGAACCCCACGTGGGAACTGCTGGCACAAGTAACAACGAGAGGGTCCAACCTCATGTCAATCCCCCAGTTTTTGGACCCCATCTCCATCCAGAGGCCAACATCCCTGTCAATATACAAGGGACAGCCACTGCAGCCAGAGTACTTCAGGAAGATCCTCAGGAGGACCAATTTACAGTAATGGGTGCCGGAGAGGAAACTTATGATAGACGGTTGGAAGAAATAGCTGAGAAGTTGAGGTCCTTAGAATCTCAAAATTCTTTGGGATTCGACGTCATGGACATGGGTTTGGTAGACGGGGTCAGGATCCCCCATAAGTTCAAGCCTCCTTGTTTCGAAAAGTATAATGGGACTTCATGCCCCCGGACTCACCTACAATCATTTCTGGGAAGGCTGAAGGCCTATACAATGGATGAGAAATTGTGGATGTTCTATTTTGAAGATAGCTTGACTGGAGCATCAAGGGAATGGTATTCCCACTTGACAAGGGCAACTGTGAGATGCTGGAAGGATCTGGCAGAGGCCTTCATTCGACAGTATCAATACAACTTAGACATGGCACCCAACAGGACTCTCCTGATGGGAATGTCACAGTCTTCGAGGGAAAGTTTCCGAGAATATGCCCAGAGATGGAGGCAATTGGCTGCTGCCGTTCAACCACCAATGTCTGAGAGAGAAATGGCAGACATGTTTATGAACACTCTCCAGGGAACGTATATTGACAGGTTGGCCGCTTTCTCTTCCACTAGCTTCGCAGATGTTGTTATAGCTGGGGAGAGAATTGAAAGCCTGTTAAAAATGGGTAAGATTTCTGATAATGGTGCCAGTTCGTCCAGCAGTACAAGAAAGCCTTTTGCAGGCCCGAGAAGAACTGGCGAGACCAATGCCATCCACTCAAACAGGAGCAGGCCCCAATATGCTCAAAGGGCAATAGCAGCAGTCACTATCCCTGCTCCAGCTCATCCTCAGCCAGTCTATCAACTTCCTCAACAAAACTTCCAACAGCAACCTCAGTATCATCAGAATCAGTATCCTCCGAGAAACTTCAACAACAACAACTCCAACAACAACAATCAACAAAGGCCATTCCAACAAAGGCCATCCCAAGCTAACAGAGTGATCGACCCGATCCCAATGTCGTATGCTGCCTTGCTGCCACAACTTCTGAAACTCAACCTAGTTGAGCTAAGAACGTTGGCACCTCCGGATCCCAACAGTCTACCAAGAAACTATGACTCCAATGCTAGGTGTGCTTTTCATTCGAACGCACCTGGTCACAGTACAGAAAAATGCAGGGCTCTGCATATGAAGGTACAAGACTTGGTAGACTCCAAGGCTCTGAATTTTGCACCTCCGCCCAATGTCAATAAAAACCCTATGCCAAACCATGGTGGTCCTCGAATTAACGCTATTGAAGAAGACAGACCGTCTTATTTAATAACCAGTGTGGATCAGATCCGGACACCATTGGTGGAAATCAAAGCTCAACTCCGTGAAAGCCAAATATTTCCGGGGTGTGAACTAGGGTGTCCCTACTGCAATATTTCATGGAACGGGTGTGAGGACCTGAGGAATGGCATTGACAGCCTTATTCAGAGTGGCCTGCTACAGATCACTACATCATTTCCGACAAATCCGGCAACTTCATCAACAACAGTTTCAGAACCTCCTACAACCGCAGCAACTATTGTTCCCGATAATTCACCAGCAACATCAACAAGTGCTTCACCTGTCCTTCCAAATGATCAGTTTTCAACAGTTTCTCCTGCTATAACTTCAGCTTCATTCCATTTCGAATCTCCATCAACAACAACATCAGTCCTTCCGACAATACCTCCTACAACACCAGCAATCAATCATGAAGATGTCTCTACCGTTACCATATTCTACGATCCTGAAAACAACTCCGCTTACCATTCAGAAGGTGCTGCTCCCACCAGAGCACCAGTTACAATCTTTTATGATCCACAAACAATAACAGTCCCTTCAGCAGCAGCAATCAGTCCAGTCACTGTCACGGTGCCTGGACCAGTACCATATGAAAGCAATAGGGCCATCCCTTGGCACTATGGCTCTGACGTGTACTGTGAAGGGAAAAGAATCACTCTTGAAACGTCAACACCTGCACCACAAGTAGATAATGTGGGGGGAGGCGGAGGCTTCACTCGAAGCGGACGTCTCTTTGCTTCACAAGTTCAAAGACCTACTGCCGAAGCAGAAGCTGCTGCCAAGGCAAAGGGTAAAGGCCCGGTGCAGGAAGATCCAGCTGCCAAAGAAACCCTGAAAACTCCATTCGATCAGGAAGTTGATGAGTTTATGCGGATCATCAAAAAGAGCGATTATAAAGTTGTGGATCAGCTTCACCAGACGCCATCCAAAATCTCTATCCTCTCGCTGCTCATGTGCTCCGAAGCCCATCGGAATGCACTACTTAAAGTCTTGCACGCAGCTTACGTGCCTGAGGAGATTACTGTCAACCAATTGGAAACCGTGGTTGGAAATGTTACTGCTAGCAATGGGCTAGGGTTTACCAATTCTGACCTGACAGCGGATGGCCGCAACCACAACAAAGCCTTGCACATAACCATGGAATGCAAAGGAGCTGTCCTTTCTCATGTGCTGGTGGACACAGGTTCTTCCCTGAATGTCTTACCAAAGAAGGCTCTGGTGAAGTTAGAATATGATGGATTGGCTTTGAGACCCAGCAACCTGGTGGTAAGAGCCTTTGATGGTTCGAAGAGATCGGTTCTGGGAGAGATTGAGCTGCCTGTGACAATTGGCCCACAGACTTTTAAAACTATCTTTTATGTGATGGACATTCAGCCCGCCTACAGCTGTTTGTTGGGTAGACCCTGGATTCACGCCGCCGGCGCAATAACGTCTACCCTTCACCAAAAGTTAAAATTTGAGTGGGAAGGCCAAGTTGTCACAATCTGTGGAGAGGAGGACATTTTTGTCAGCCACCTGGCAACCTATAAGTACATTGAAATGGATGGGGAGATCCATGAAACAATGAGCCAGGGGTTTGAAGCTTTGAATGTGAATGAGGCATCTGATGTATCTGGTACTCCAATGTCATCTTACCAACAAGCCCGGAAGGTTGTTGAAGAAGGAACTGCCCTAGGCTGGGGCAAGGTTTTAGCTGTGGAGGAGAAGAAGGACAAGTTTGGGTTGGGTTACAGACCAACTCAACATCAAGCAAAGGCTGCTGCAGAGCCAGGTTTTGTCAGTGGGGGAATGCTTACCCCCGATGCTATCAACTGTCTGGAAGACGAGCTGGAAGAGGAGCGCAACCTGGAAAGCTGGATTCGTCCAAAGATCCCGGGGAGCAGTGTCTCGAACTGGTCTTCCCAGGAAATTATAAGAGTTACTCATGCAGAGTAATTATTATTTCCTGTATTTTTATAAGCATGCATCAAAGTCTTGCATCTTGCCCAAGATGACAAGACTCATTTTGTAATCAGGGCCATCTGTACTTTTGTGCAAACAAGATCAATTAATGAAATATCAGACATCTTTTTGCAAACAAGTCTTTTTCTTTTCTGCTCACTGTTTTTCCATCTTTCTTTTTGTACAAAAATAAATGGCGGTGTTTTCAAAATGATAACTTCATTTCACTTTTTTCTAAAGCAAGATTAAAATCAATCACTAAAACGAACCAACTTAACCCTTGCAGAGAGTGCCTTCCTGACAGCACCGACAACAGCACGGCTATGACATCGTATGACTCTGACAATCCAATCAATCAAGCTGATGAAGGGGTTGATGAGGAATATGAGCTTCCTGAAGAGCTAGCCAGGTTGTTGAGACAAGAGGAAAAGGTTATTATCCCTCATCAGGAGGAAGTCGAAGTGATCAATCTTGGTACAGATGAAGACGTGAAAGAAGTTAGAATCGGGGCCTGCCTGCAAGACTCAGTGAAGAGGCGACTGGTAGATCTGCTTCAGGAGTATGTTGATGTGTTTGCTTGGTCGTATCAAGACATGCCAGGGTTGGACACCGATATAGTTGTGCACAAGCTGCCTTTGAGGAAAGAATGCCCGCCGGTCAAACAGAAGCTGCGCCGAACTCGCCCAGACATGGCTATGAAAATCAAGGAAGAGGTACAAAAGCAGTGGGACGCCGGGTTCCTTGCTGTGACTAGCTATCCGCCGTGGGTTGCTAACATAGTACCTGTGCCTAAGAAAGACGGCAAAGTAAGAATGTGTGTTGATTACCGGGATCTGAACAGAGCTAGCCCGAAAGACGATTTCCCATTACCTCACATTGACGTATTGGTGGATAACACGGCTCAGTTCTCGGTATTCTCCTTCATGGATGGATTTTCAGGATACAACCAGATCAAGATGGCACCTGAAGACATGGAGAAGACAACATTCATCACACCTTGGGGCATGTTCTGTTACAAAGTGATGCCATTCGGACTGAAGAATGCTGGTGCCACATATCAACGGGCTATGGTGACATTATTCCACGATATGATCCACAAGGAAATAGAATGTTATGTGGATGATATGATCGCCAAGTCCCTTACAGAGGAAGATCACCTGGTAAATCTGCTGAAGCTGTTCAAGCGTCTGAGGAAGTACCAATTGAAATTGAACCCCAACAAATGCACATTCGGGGTGCGATCCGGTAAGCTGCTGGGATTTATTGTAAGCGAGAAAGGGATTGAAGTTAACCCTGATAAAGTCAAGGCTATACAAGAGATGCCTGCACCGAAAACTGAGAAAGAAGTTCGAGGGTTCTTAGGTCGATTGAACTACATCTCACGGTTCATATCTCACCTCACAGCAACCTGCGAACCCTTGTTCAAGCTGTTAAGAAAGGAACAAACGGTCAGGTGGAACGAAGACTGCCAGAAGGCTTTTGACAAGATCAAGGAGTATTTACAAGAACCTCCAATCCTTATGCCGCCAGTTGAGGGAAGACCTCTGATTATGTACTTGACAGTATTAGAAGAGTCAATGGGGTGTGTGCTGGGCCAGCATGACGAGTCTGGTCGAAAAGAGTATGCAATATACTACCTAAGCAAAAAGTTTACCGACTGTGAACAGCGTTATTCACTGCTCGAGAAAACTTGTTGTGCTTTAGCGTGGGCTGCTCGCCGACTGAGGCAGTATATGTTGACCCACACTACCTTGTTAATCTCAAAAATGGATCCAGTTAAGTACATATTTGAGAAGCCAGCTCTTACCGGACGGGTTGCAAGATGGCAGATGATTCTCACAGAATACGACATACAGTACACATCTCAGAAGGCCATCAAGGGCAGTGTACTATCTGAATATCTTGCTGAGCAACCCATTGATGACTACCAGCCTATGAGGTTTGACTTCCCTGATGAAGACATCATGTTCATTAAAGCAAAAGATAATGAAGAGCCTGTTCACACTGAAGGGCCCGACCCGGAAGAAGAATGGACTATGATGTTTGACGGGGCTGTTAACATGAATGGTCGTGGTGTTGGTGCAGTACTCATAACACCAAAAGGAGTTCACATGCCTTTCTCGGCAAGACTCACTTTCAACTGCACTAACAACGAAGCTGAATACGAAGCTTGCATTATGGGTCTTGAGGAAGCCATTGACCTCAGGATCAAAACTTTGACCGTATTCGGAGATTCAGCTTTGGTAGTCAATCAAACCAACGGAAAATGGTACACCCACCAAGATCATCTGATACCTTACAGGGATTATACAAGAAGGTTGTTGACGTTCTTCACAACGGTCAAACTTGAGTATATCCCTCGGGACGAGAATCAGTTTGCATATGCTCTTGCTACCATTTCATCCATGATCAAAGTTCAAGCTGCTAACTTTGTACCTCAGATTTCAGTATCAAGACTTGATAGACCAGCATATGTATTTGCAGCGGATGTTGTAAAAGATGATAAGCCTTGGTTCCATGACATTAAGTGCTTCTTGGAGGATCAGACATACCCACCTGTGGCATCTTCCAATGATAAGAAGACCTTGAGAAGGCTTGCTGGAAGTTTCTTTCTGAACACTGATGGGTCTTTATATAAGCGGAACTTTGATATGGTACTCCTCCGGTGTGTTGACAAGACGGAAGCAGATTTGTTGATGCATGAAGTGCACGAAGGATCTTTTGGTACCCATGCTGGAGGACATGCTATGGCTAAGAAGTTGTTAAGATCAGGCTATTACTGGATCACAATGGATGCAGACTGTTGTGCCTACGCCAGAAAATGCCATAAATGCCAGATTTATGCAGATAAGGTGCATGTGCCTCCCAATCCTTTGAACATCATGTCTTCACCATGGCCCTTTGCTATGTGGGGCATTGATATGATTGGCAAGATTGAGCCAACTGCTTCGAATGGTCACAGATTCATCCTGGTCGCCATTGACTATTTCACCAAGTGGGTTGAAGCAGCTTCCTACGCCAATGTTACAAGACAAGTGGTAGCCAGATTTCTGAAGAGAGATATCATCTGTCGATATGGAGTGCCCGAGCGAATCATTACTGATAATGGTTCCAATTTAAACAACAAAATGATGGCAGAGCTGTGCCGGGACTTCAAGATCCAGCATCACAATTCTTCTCCTTACAGGCCGAAGATGAACGGCGCTGTCGAGGCGGCAAATAAAAATATTAAGAAGATTGTGCAGAAGATGGTAGTCACCTACAAAGACTGGCATGAAATGCTACCGTTTGCCTTGCATGGGTACCGCACATCAATCAGAACGTCCACTGGGGCAACACCGTATCAACTTGTGTATGGTATGGAAGCAGTCCTACCTGTTGAAGTTGAACTACCCTCTCTACGGGTACTAATGGATGTTAAACTGAGTGAAGCAGAATGGGTTCGATCCCGATACGAACAATTGAGTCTGATCGAAGAGAAGAGATTGGCCGCAATCTGTCATGGGCAGTTATATCAGAAGAGAATGAAGAAGGCCTTCGATCAGAAAGTCAGGCACCGAGAGTACCAAGTAGGGGATCTTGTGTTGAAAAGAATCCTCCCTCCTCATACAGACCACAGGGGCAAATGGACTCCAAATTATGAAGGACCATTCGCTGTAAAGAAAGTTTTCTCCGGTGGAGCACTGATGCTCAGCACCATGGATGGTGAAGATTTCCCATCCCCTGTGAATTCAGATGCAGTTAAAAAATACTTCGCATAAAATGACCCGCTGGACATAAAAAACAGAATGTGAGTCCAGGCAAAAATAGGGCATCCCGGCGAGTCAAAAACAGAATAAAAGACTCGGGCAAAAATAAGGGAAATAAAACAAAAAATGTACACCCGCTGAGTTGAAAAGCCGCATTGGACAGCTCAGGCAAAAATGGGTATCCCGATGGATTGAAAACCCGAAAGGGCGATCCATGCAAAATAAGGGAATAAGCGAACAACTGCATTCTAAATTCGTCTGTATTATATACAACTTGGTGAGCTCCAAAGGATCAAGTTTCAGTCAGAATCAACTCTCTCCAGAAAGCAAGACGAGAAGAACGTCATTGTCATACGAGTCATAGCAGAAGGAGGAAGCTCCTCGAAAGCGTCGTCAGCATCGCCAACACTTTATTTCTCAATTTGTAACAATCTCCTCATTTCAGGAGATACGTTTCTTTGACTGTATCTTGCCAATTCAGGGCACATGAATTAATAAAATCTGATTTTCAGTCATGTTTCGTTTTTTACATTTATGTTTTGCAAAGAGTTGTCTGATATCTCTAAAAATACAATTGCATAAGTACAGATGCCTTTCTCTAAAAATAAAAAAAACACATGCTTGCAGGGAATGTGATTATTCTCGAAAGTACTTAACTCCTATGACGGAATCCAGTAAGGGATACCTCGGGACCTTTTGTACGTTTCCTTACCTTTGGAGGATTGCAGGTATCCAGAACGCAACCTGGGGCATGCAGGTTACGTCTCAGCAAGTTGGCGAATCATTATCAACTCGGTCTATCTTCCACGTGGCACTGGAGAGTGCCCACTTCCCCAGCAAAGTTGCCAAATCAACACACACTCAATCTCGGCATCCGAAATGCTCTATCCCCAGCCGAGTGGCCTCTTGTTGCTCTCCCCAGCTGAATTGCCACTCACAGTTCCCCAGCCGAGTTACCACTATTCCTCAGCAAGATGCAAGAGTCAGGGAATCATCTCCCCACAGAATCTTCAGCCTCTATCCAGAAGAGCAGCGCATAGAAGATTACAACAGAGTGAAGAAAGCTTCTACAAACCCCAGCTGGGTCCCATTATAAGGATATGTCAATCAGTGACCTATATCCCCGAACAGATACATCATTTGATCTACCGATGATCTCATCCCCAGCTGGGATGTTCACTTCAAGCGGATCGACCGGAGATCTTCACAGCACTGGGATCCGAATCCCAGATCGGTGCCTCTTTGCATAATCATAGCATTCGCATCATACTATCCCCTCAGAGCGTAGCATTCCGTCTAATACGGAGCATTACGGCAAAAAGCAAATGCATAGCATAATCATAAGCCATGTTCTGAAGTAACACTTGTGAATAATAACTGTTCATCATCAGTGTACAGAAATCCCCACCAGATTCCCCAGCAAAAGCAGTTGCCTCACAAATCACAAATACCAGTATATACACCTTTTGGCACCCGTCCGTGTCATCACTCCCCAGTAAAGTCGCCTAAACATCTTCACAAACAAGATCACCCGTGTTACAGATACGTCCTGACACCCGTCCGTGTCATATCACCAGCAGAAAGCCAAAGACACCCTTTTTGCACTCACATATACTTATATATACATTTTCTTGACACCCGTCCGTGTCATATCCCCAGCGCAGTCGCTTACACCTTCATCACCCATGCACTTGTTAATATTATACTTTTCTCTTTTGACACCCGTCCGTGTCACTCTCCCCAGCAGTTAAAACACTCATTTATACAATACAATACTCCCTACTCATGGTACACTTATACAGATACTCGTCCGTATCTTGTATACATCATCACTCATATCCCCACAGATTCGACAGTAGTCCTTGTTCTTTGTTAACCAGTTGGTACTCGTCCGTACCGTCATCTCAGAACATTGCGTCTAGTGTTTGTTTCTACATGATACTCGTCCGTATCATAGTCTTAAGGATGCTCGTCCGCATCTTTAATCCGTACACCGTGTCAAACACTTATGTCTCCTTGAATATAGATACTCGTCTGTGTCTACTATTCCCCAGAAGAATTCTTTCAGATTCAACACTCGTCCGTGTTCTTTGTTAACCAGTTGATACTCGTCCGTATCATCATCTCTGAACATGTGTCAGTTTGTTTCTACCTGATACTCGTCCGTATCACAGTCTTAAGGATGATCGTCCGCATCTTTAATCTATACACAATACCAAACACTTATACCTTTTGTTTCTTGGATGTAAACGCTCGTCCGTGTTTACTATATCCCCAGTAGATCACCAACAAATTTTCTTTTTATCTAACACTCGTCCTGTGTTATGATAACCCTGAGAGCAGCCGTACCCTGCTGAGTGGTCGTCCTCCACTTCTTGATGGTCGTCCTCCATCATGCTCATCCGATGGCCGTCCCCATCGTTGATTTTAGCAGCCGTCCCCTGCTAGGTGGTCGTCCTCCACCTTTTGATGATCGTCCTTCATCACTTTATCCAATGGCCGTCCCCATTGTTGATTTTTGGTTATATAACACTCGTCCTGTGTTATGATAGGCCTTGAGAGCAGCCGTCCCCTGCTGAGTGGTCGTCCTCCACTTCTTGATGGTCATCCTCCATCATGCTCATCCGATGGCCGTCCCCATCGTTGACCTTTCCTATCCGATGGCCGTCCCCATCGTTGATATTTTCGGCAGCCGTACCCTGCCAGGTGGTCGTCCTCCACCTTTGATGGCCGTCCCCATCACTTTTCATTTATCCCCAACAGAGCAGCCGTACCCTGCTAGGTGATCGTCCTTCACCTTTGATGGCCGTACCCCATCATCTGTTTATTTCATTTATTCTTTAACCCGATGGCCGTCCCCGTCGTGGTCCCTTTTCCTTTTAACCCGATGGCCGTCCCCATCGTTGGTTACTTTGCTTTATGAACTTGATGGTCGTCCCCGTCATATTTCATTAACCCCCAGAGAATTTTACAGCTTTATCTTGATGGCCGTCCCCATCATGAGATTTTATTTTTCCAGCTAGTCGGCCGTCCCCGTCTTAGCTCTACCTTTTATCCCCAGCATGTCGGCCGTCCCCGTCATCGCTTTACTTCACACTTTTCCCAGCATGTCGGCCGTCCCCGTCATTGCTCTTCACCCAGTAGTCGTCCTCTGCTCGGCGGTCGTCCTCCGTCGCCCACACTTTACAATATACTTTATTTTCCTTTTGCAATCTATATCCCTTTTCTTCTTCATTTTGTGAGTGCAAATTTTGGACTGTCTTTGGTATTCAACCACAAGTTATCTTGTTTGTCTGTTAAGCCGTCGCTTACAACCTGCACAGCTAACTCATGTTTGAATAGGGGCAGCTGTAAACACCCCAAATTTTCCCTCACCCATTCACACCATGGCTTGTGATCATCCTCATGTGCATAAACACAAACATATCATCTCATATCTCATTTTGGTTCACTGCATAGTTTCTAAGGCATCTTCACCTAGGGTTTGTGATCTGAGCAACCTCAAAGCTTCTTGAGCCACTCCAAAGGCCACTAATCAACTCAAAAGGGTCCATGTGTGTTCTTATGTCATGTTCCATCTCCTCAAAGCCAAAATTGCAGAGGAATCACAAGAACTAGGGTTTGAGTGGATGCAGAGCCAGTTTAGACTGCACAGTTGACCTAAAATTAGGGTTTTGGTTTCAGAGGCCATAACCCCAAAATTTTTGGTCATTCTTGTTTCCATTGATCTCTATATGGTATAGGGAGTGTGCATATCAATTTTCATGAAGAAATTCCATGGGGAAGTCATCTGATCAAAGGTTGACTTTTCAGACAAGTCAGTGTAAAATCAGGGCATCTGAGGCCCCCAATGACCCAACCAATGGGTGATCTTCATCATTTTGAGTGTATATGATCTTTATTTGATCATGGAAGAAGGTGGAAGTTCATAGAAATCAAGAATTTAGGGTTTTTTGCAAATGTTGACTTTTTGGGCATAGTTGACTTTTCAAGAATGCATCATTTTAGGTCATATTTCAAGCCATGATTCATGATTCAAAAAGGCTTCAAATGGAAAAACTTTGGTCATGAAAGTTGTAGATCTCATTTTTCCCTTTTCAAAAAGTACAAGAACATGATCAAACTCTTCTTGAATCAAAAGTTATGGCAATGCAAAGTTGGCAAAAATCACTTATTTTCAAGATATGCACCAAGTGTGAAAATTGCAAAATCATGTGCTAAGTCAAATTGCAACTTCTAATTGGTATCAAACCAGCACATAAGCATTCTCTAAGTCCTAAAAATCATATTTGGACCAAGAATGCCTATGGTTTATGTTTGGTTAGGCAAAAGAAGTCACATGTCAACCAAAGTACAACAACTTGCAAAACCACTCATCATGCTTCCTACAACTTGTGACCTTGGATGCTGACCTTGCTAGCTCATTCACCATCCCATGCTGCGCAGCCCCTAGGCTTTGTACCAAGCTAGCACTTCACCATGCCTCACTTACACAAAAGGTGGACTTTATGCAAAAGTAAACTTACCTATCACCACAGGCCATGTCACATCTTCTGGCCACTTGGATTAAAATAATATATCATTTTGCAAGCCATTTCATGTACTAAGCAAGGCTGAAACATACACATTCCACACATTCACAAAAACACTCCCATTTGCAACTTGCTTCGAATCTGATTCCACAGCTTGAAAACACTTCAACCATTTTCACCATTCAACTCACCTTGCTCCATAGACCACCCAGCACCAAGAACCAAAGCCTGAAACAGCCTGAACATCTCACTGCCATTTCTCACTCCACTTTGCAGTTTCATTAGAAACTCTCACCCTAGCTCACCAACACACAAACAAACACTCCAGACCTTCTCCATTCATCCTCAGGACCACAAACCATCATTCACAATGGCCTGAAACCTCCAGAAACACCATTGCCATTTCTGACCAAGCTTGAGCAGGAGCTTTCGAAACTCATCAACCAGCCAACTTAAACTCCTTCTGAGCATTCAAGCATCTTCTGTGGACCAAGTGGAGTGGATTGCACAAGGAGAAGTGGCCAGAAAGTCCTCAAATTGAAAGCTCCAAATCTCAGGTAGCTTGAAAATCATTTTTCCAGAAATCATTTTTCATGTTATAAACTTGTTCCTTATGATTCACTGAGCATCCTGGTGTTTTTAGTTTTTGGAATGGCTTTGAAATGAGTATTTAATTTGCTTCTGAAACCTGCGTGCCCTAAAATTTGTTTTGCTTGATTCGTGGATTTGAGGAAGAATAAATTTGTTATGGCTTAGGGTTTTGATTCAGGGGATCATGGGAATCATTTTGGTGTGCTTAGATTTCATTTTTGATACGTTTTGAGGAAGTTTGGAGGTTTTCAGGTGGACTTCCCACCGGAGAAGACGACCGGAGGTCTTCTCCGGCCACCTGAAAATAATTAGGGTTTTAATCCTGTAATTAAGGCAGTTTAAATTTCGTGCGTTGGATCAGTGGACTTTGTTGACTTCGCGCGCGTGTGTGTGGCTGAGATTCATCATTAAACCCTAAATCTCAATTAATTAATTCATAATTATGTTTAGCCACGTTTGAATTTCAGCCTTTGATCTGCGCGCGCAGTCAATGGCTCCATCTCCAGATTCAATCTCAGCCATCCTTCCTGATTACTTTCATATTTATTTGATTTTTATTTCATTTTATTTCAATTAACTTGCATATTTATTTTAAAATAGTAAAAAATTCCTAAAAATTATGAAACTTTTTCCTAAGAGTTTTAATAATTTTTATGACACAAAAACATTTTTATTTTATTTTTTTATCATTAAAAAAGTATTTTTAAATATTTAAAAGATTATTTTTAATTGATTAATGGGAATTAATTAATTAAAAATACTTTTAGGTATTTAAAAATTACAAAAAAATTCATGAAATGTTCTAAGACATTTAGAAACATTGTCCAACCTTCAAACCAAATTTCGTTTTTGATCTTGATGCATTTTAAGAATTTTTCATTGAATTAAATCATATTTTGTGCATTATTTTGATCATAAGTTCAAAAAATCATTTCTGCCTATTGGAGAAGGTTGAGACATTGATTCTTTTTGCTTTGTTTTGTGTTTGGCATGTAGTTTCTAGGGTAAAATGGCCATGATTTGATCTTGCATTTTCTAATTGTTTGGCATTTCTTTTGTTAAGAACCCTAAAAAACCCTAATAACTTGTAAAAATCATATCTTGAGTTTGGTTGAGAGTTGAGAGCTCCCCTTTGGGCAGTGGTTTATCATAGGTTTAGGGTTTCTTTGGGTGCTATTTTCCATTTTTATCTTAGGGTTTTGTTTCTGTTTTGGATTTTTGTTTGATGTTTGATTCATGAACCCTAATTTGGGCTTTCTCTTGCATCCTTCTTGCATTTCCTTGCATAACATGACTTGTCTTTGCATTTTGTGCATTCTTGTGATTCATTTGACATCTTAAGACATATAGAAAGCATGTTTGATCATTGCATTACATATTTGCCATGTCATTTGCCTTGTATGCTTCATAACATTTCATGCTTGTTCATGCTCCTTAGCTGGCATCATTTGCATTCATAATCTTGTAAGAACATCTCCATGCCTTGTCTCATGTTTGCAGCACTTCATAACATCATAATCATCATCAATATGCTTCTGGTTTTGCTTAGCATCATGCCATTTCATCTCATCTTGCATTGTTTTTGCATTTCTTTCTAACATTTCAGGTGGTAAGTAAACTTGAGAAGTGAATTTGCCTTCACTTCTCATAACTTTTCTTTTCATCTCTCTTGCATCCATTGCTGCATTCTTATATGTGTTTAAGTTTGAGCTTGCTCATTCTTCTCCTTCCCACTTTCTTCCTTCAAGTGACTTGGCTTCTTGAATGAAGCAAGTCACTTTGCTTCTCCTGATCTTATTCATCTGCTTCCTGGAGGCTCCTTTGAAGATTGTTCTTGCAAACCTCACTAACCTTAGGGACAACCATGCATGACAATGAATTAGGGTTTTGATTAGTCTCCCCTCATAGTTTTACCTTTGTGTCTCTCTTTTGAGTCTTCTCTTCTCATCTCATAACCAGGGACTAAACCCTAAAGGCTTTAAGGCTTTGTGATTAAGCTTATGCCTGCATCCTTCTCTTAGGATGGAGTGTATAACTTTAATCCTAAGTGTTAAACCCTTAATGTGTTTAAATCTCTTAATCAATCCATCTAATAATCATCAAGACATCACACTTGTAACTTGGGCCTTGCATTAGGGTTCTAATTCTTCCTTAAGTGGTTAAGAAGGACTAACCCTAGTGTTAATGGACAAGTCCCCCTCAAGTTGTCTTACAAATCATAAAATTCACTTCATCATCATACCATTAAATAAAATTCACTTAATCAAAGGCTTGTTTTGTCATGAGTTTAATCCCTAATCATGGATTAAGTTGAGGAGCTTTCCTCAGCTTAAACTTTCTCATCTATTATCCTTCTATTAGGATGGTGTAATGAGTCTGTTTAATCCTTGATTATGGCTTAACCTCATTACTCAACACTAAACAAAAAAACACCAAAAACATCTAAATAATCACAAGTAGGTTAATGATCCTAATCCTTCATCAAAGGTGATTAAGTGTGAGAATCTGACTTCACACTTAAGGTATTCTCATTACCCCTAAACAGAGGGAAGATGTGATGAGTTTACTAAATCCATTGGTTTAGGCTTAAGCTCATTAACTTATGACAAACTTTCAAAAGCAATAAAAGACTGAAAACTCAAAAACAAACAATAATCGTCTCCTTCGGGATTCTTTTCTCATCATCTTCACTCACAAACGAGAACTTGCTTCTTCCGTCTAATGCAAGACAGTTAGCACCTGAGCCAGACAGGTCATACACTTGAGCATAGACAAGCAAGCAGTTCACAAGTCAATTCATCTTTCAGTCTCTTTGGGTCGAACTACGGTGTTCTGACTTCCTCATTGCACGAGAGGATACGTAGGCATAACTTAACAGTTATCGAACAAAAGTCTCTGTATATTCCCCCTCCTTTCAGCATTATTCTTTAAGCCTCATGATCTTGAGCATTCCATTCACCTCTTACACTGACACTTCACTTATACACTTCACTTACACTGACACCTGTACATCTCTTCCAGCTATTTCATACACAGATTGCACTGACACTACCCCTTTAAAACACAAATCTTTTAAGCGTGGATCCCGTCGAGTACGACGGACAATCTGGGTGCTAATACCTTCCCAGGTTGTAACCAACCCCCTTTCTCAGTCTCTCTGGTTCGCAAACCGTCTTATCCATCCTTTTTCTAGGTCTATGCAGCATTACCTTTCCTCCGGGATAAAAATGCCTAGCTGGCGACTCTATTCATCTCCAATGAGTTCACGGCTGTGTGTTCTCATTGTCCCTCTCGCCGACCGTTCGCGTCTGTACCTTTATCTGAACCAGCTTCATTTATCGGGAGCGACAGTAGGAACATTATCTGGATCAACTTTGTAGGAATACCTCCTAAGCTTAAGGAGTTGGTATCTCAAATTTCTGAAAACTCCCAGTTCATCAAGAGGCATGGTCACCTACTGGATTTAGTCACTTCAGGGTTCAATGAAGACATGATGAGTGTTCTGTTTCAGTTCTTTGATCCTAAGCACCATTGCTTCACATTCCCCGACTATCAGCTGGTTCCTACAATGGAAGAGTTCTCCAAACTTCTGGGTATACCTATCCTTGATCAGAAACCACTCACAGGTTTGGAAAAGGAGCCTAAACCTGAGGTCATTGCTGCAGCTCTACATCTGAAGAAGTCAGACATTGTTCTAGAAACGAGAAGCGGAGTTAAGGGTATTCTTGCTAAGGTGTTGACAGAGAAGGCTCAAGTGTTCTTGAAGGCTATGAGCTATGATGCTTTTGAGGAGATCTTAGCCTTGTTGATTTATGGCTTAGTTTTGTTCCCCAATCCAGATCAGTTCATAGACGTTCATGCCATCAACATATTTCTGAGTCACAATCAAGTGCCTACATTGCTTGGAGACATTCTGCACTCTCTTCATACTCGTACTACAAAGGCACGAGGAGCTCTGATGTATTGCATACCTTTGCTATCTAGGTGGTTTAGTTCTCACCTTCCTCGCTCAGTGATGAAGAATGAACAAGGGTTCAGGTGGTCCAAGAGGATTATGTCGCTCTCTCATTCAGATATCCATTGGTGCTCCAGATCTATGGAGAATGTCACTATCATTGACCGTTGTGGGGAGTTTCCTAATGTGCCACTTCTAGGCATAAGAGGAGGCATTACTTACAACCCTTCCTTAGCTTTACGACAATTTGGTTACGCTCGGAGTGATGGTCCTCATGACATGTTGATTCAGGGTATTGTGTTTGACTACGACAACAATCTGCAAGGTTACCGTCAAAGGTTCATACGAGCATGGGGAAAAGTGAACAAGGTTGACAGCAAGACTCTGGAGCCCAAGTACACTATTCCTATGGAAGCTTACCTCAGATGGGTACGATCTCGTGCTCAGACTCTCATGATGCCATATCCTGCCATCCTACCAGTTACTATGGAGCCTGTTGCTGAAGGAGATACCTCTTATACCATCCTTCACCCATACATGCCCACTGACATGGAAGACTTACAGAGATCCTGTATCCAGTTGAAGGAGCAAAGGGATACTTTCGAGGCTCATTACAAAGCAAGTCAAGAAAGAATCCTGGAGCTGACAAAGCAACTTCACGAGGAGAGGAATCTCAACTCATACCTCAACACAAAGAGGAAACGTCCATGGGAGACTTAAAACCCCATCTTTTGTATTTATTTCATTTCATTTTGTAAGCCCAAAGGGCAAACAAATTTATTACTAATAAAAGTTTACTTTCTTGATTGTTTAAGCAAATTTAAATCCTGCGGTCCTTGAAAACATCGCATACACATTTATACACCATATCATTGCATCACAGGTTTCTTGTACACAGGTTTCTTATCTTCTCGCTGTTTATTTCAGCAATGGCTCTTGAACAAACAGTTAAAGATCTCCAGACACAAAATGCACAGTTCCAAGAGCTGATCCTGAACTTGTCAAAGGGGCAGGATGAATTGAAGACACTGCTGGCCAAGAAGACTAAGAAGACTAGAAGGTCAGGAGGCCTGATCAACATGGGAAGAAGGTTCAGAGGCCCTGTCAAGACCAAAGAACAGGTTGAAGATTATGAGTCTGAAGAGTCTGAGAAAGAGGGAGGCAGTCTCCATAATACAATGGGGGACTCTGATTCTGAAGCTAACTACTATCATGATCCTAATGAAGACAAGTTCAAAATGCTGGTGTATAGAATGGATGTTATGGAATTGCAAAAGTCTTCTGGGCTGGATTTTGAAGACCTGAGTTTGATATCTGGGGTGGTTATACCCATTGGTTTCAAGGTTCCTGCTTTTGTAGTGTATGATGGTGTCTCTTGTCCCAAGCTGCATCTGAGGTCTTATGTCCGGAGAATCCAACCCCATACTGCTGATAAGAAGTTGTGGATCCATTTCTTCCAAGAGAGCTTATCTGGAGCTCAATTGGAATGGTACTATCAGTTGGACAGTGTCAACGTCCGTGATTGGAATGATCTTGCTGAGGCTTTTTATAAGCAATATCAATACAATGCTGACCTAGCCCCTACTCGCATGCAACTACAAAGCATGTCTATGGGTGCTAAAGAAAATTTCAAGGAGTATGCCCAAAAGTGGAGAGACTTGGCTGGAAGAGTGCAACCCCCTCTAACTGACAGGGAGTTAGTTGATATGTTCATGTGTACGTTGAATGGTCCTTTTTACAGTCATCTCATTGGAAGCTCATCATCTGGCTTCACTGAGTTGATAATGACGGGAGAGCGTGTAGAAAGTGGCATAAGAAGTGGCAAGATCCAAGTGGGTGCTTCTTCATCTAGTACTACAAAGAAGCCCCCTAGTGGGAAGAAAGAGTCGAATGCTGTTTATGGTCAATCTGATCGTAATAGGAGGCATCAATCTGTGAGTGCAGTTCATATCTCCAATCCAACTTCTACAACACCAGAGCCACCACAGGGTAATCAACAGAGGCCTAGAAGACAGTTCACTAAGCTCAACATGTCACTGGCCCAAGCCTTGCAACACTTGTTGAAGGGTGAACTCATCACCTTGAGGGACCCTCCTCAGAATCCCAATGTTACCTCTCCCAGGTACAATCCTAATGCACGATGTGCATATCATTCAAATTGTCAGGGACATGATACCAATAGTTGCTGGATATTGAAGAATAAAATTCAGGATATGATTGATGCTGGAGAAATTGAGTTTGACCCTCCGGGTACTCCAAATGTGATTACTGCTCCCATGCTAAATCATGAAAAGACTGTTAATGCCATTGATGAAGCTTCACATATTTCCTCAGTTGCAGATTTAACCACACCATTGTCTGTTATTAAGAAGAAGTTGGTACAAGCTGGGTTCTTCCAGGTTGTCATGAAGATTGTTTCTATTGTGCTTATAAGCCGGATAGTTGCTGGAGATTGAAGGACGGAATTCAACGCCTCATGGACAATTACACAATATTGTTTGAGAGGACACCTTCTGTAGAGAGCATGGTTGAACATATAACTAAAGGTGTGAAGGTTGAAGAGGTGGATATGGTTGATAAAGTGCCGGTAAGGATTACTTCCAAGGGACCTGTAAAAATCACTCGTAAGGGTCCAATTAAAATTACTGCTGAAGGCCCTGTGAAGGTCGTTGCTGAAGCTAGAGTGGCTCCTATGATCATTACCACTCCTGGTCTTATTCCGTATACTTCTGATAAAGCTGTGCCTTGGCATTATGGCTCCGATGTTTATATTCATGGTGTTAAGCAGGAACCCTTAGCTGAGACACCTGTTGTTGATGAAAACCTTGATGTTGACAATATTGCTGGATCTAGTAAGATCACACGAAGTGGAAGAGTTTTCTCTTCTCCGGCTGTTTCCAAGAATACAGTTACTCCAATTACTACCTCCACTGCTGATGCTCGGGGCAAAGGTCCTGTTATTGAACCTGTGCAAACTAATGTACCAACTGCTGATGATCTTTCTAAGCAGATGGAAGATGTATTGAAGATCATTCGCAAGAGTGATTATGATATTGTTGACCAATTGGGGCATACTCCCTCCAAGATTTCTATGTTGTCTTTATTGTTGTGTTCTGAGGCTCATGCCAAAGCCTTGATTAAATTTTTTGAAGACTGCTCACGTACCAAATGAGATTTCTGTAGATCAGTTTGAAAATTGTGTTGCACACTTGACCTATGATAATGGGTTAGGTTTCTCCGATGCTGATTTAACTCCTGCTAAAAGAGATCATAATAGGGCTCTACATATCTCTATTGAATGTAAGGGCACTACCCTATCACATGTGTTAATAGACAATGGTTCCTCGCTGAATGTGTTGCCCAAAGAAGTTCTGAATAAGCTTAGTCCTGAAGATGTTGTGTTGAAACCCAGTAATATAGTGGTGAAGGCTTTTGATGGCTCAAGAAGAGTGGTGCATGGAGAAATTGATCTCCCAATAAAAGTTGGTTCTCAAGTCTTCAATGCTACTTTTTATGTAATGGATATTCGTCCTTCGTATTCTTGTTTGCTTGGGCATCCTTGGATCCATGGGGCAGGTGCCGTAACCTCCACTTTACATCAGAAGCTGAGATATCCAGTAGAAGGAAAAGTTGTCACTGTTTACGGAGAGGAAGGATATATAGTTAGCCATGTGAACACCTTTAAATATCTTGAAGTGGAAGGTGAATATGCTGAAACTCCGTGCCAGACGTTCGAAGTGGTTCCTTGGGTTGTTAATAATTATGAAGCTCCTCCTGTTGTCAAGAAAGTTCTTGTGGTCACCAGAGTACCTCCTACAATGGTCTCCCTCAAGGATGCTAGAGCTGTGGTGGATGAAGGTGGTTGTACTATTTGGGGTCAACTTCCTGACATTCCTTACAAGTCTGACAAGTTTGGTTTGGGTTTCACTGCAGAGTCCTAGAAGGCTGTTCGTCGTGCTCGCGCTGTTCGTATCACCAATCAAGGGATTATGAAAGATCAGATCAATGTTGTGGGTGACTATGATGAAGACTACAACTTGGATGCTTGGATTTTTCCTACTGTGGGTGCTGGGCTCAATAATTGGAAAGCTGAAGATGTTATTCCTATCTCCTTTAGTCAGGAGTAAATACTATTACTGTGTTGTTACTTTTAAATTTGTAATTTTTGAACAATTAAACTCTTAAGCCTTGTGCCTTACCCGGGGCACAATGGTATGCTTGTTTCGGGATGTCATTTCATTTGCATACTTCATTCAATAAAAATCAGTGGACGTTTCGTTTTCGTAAATATTGTGTTCCTTGTCTTCCTTTTATTATTTTTCTTTTATCAGCTATGTGTTCTTACACACACCCACGTCACTAAAATGCAGATCCTCATCCACTCTGGATCCTGTTGATAACAGTTCTACTATTGCCAATTATAATTTCGAGAATCCGATCTATCAAGCTGAAGATGGAAATGAGGACGATTGTGAAGTACCTGTAGAGCTTGCTAGGTTGTTACAACAAGAAGAGAAAGCTATACAACCACATGAAGAGCCAATCGAAGTTGTGAATCTGGGAACTGAAGAAAACAGGAAAGAGGTCAAGATAGGGGTTGAATTAGAGGATGGTGTTAAGAGCAGATTGATTCAGATGTTACATGATTATGTGGAGATCTTTGCTTGGTCCTATGAAGATATGCCAGGGTTGGATACAGACATTGTGGTTCACCGTTTACCAGTAAAAGAAGATTGTCGTCCAAAGAAGCAGAAGGTTCGTCGCATGCGTCCTGAAATATCAGAGAAGATTAAGGCAGAGGTAATGAAACAGTTTGATGCAGGGTTCTTAGCTGTAACTTCTTATCCTCAATGGGTTGCAAATGTAGTACCGGTACCAAAGAAAGATGGTAAGGTACGTATGTGTGTAGACTACAGGGATTTGAACAAGGCCAGCCCCAAAGATGACTTTCCACTTCCTCATATTGATGTTTTGGTAGACAACACTGCTCAGCATAAGGTATTCTCTTTCATGGATGGTTTCTCTGGTTACAATCAAATCAAGATGGCACCTGAAGATATGGAGAAGACAACCTTTGTTACACAGTGGGGCACCTTTTGCTATAAAGTGATGCCATTTGGTTTGAAGAATGTAGGGGCAACATATCAGCGTGCTATGGTGGCTTTGTTTCATGATATGATTCATCATGAGATAGAGGTATATGTGGATGATATGATAGCCAGGTCCCAGAATGAAGAGCAACACCTTGATCATCTGCATAAGTTGTTTGAGAGATTGAAGAAATACAAGTTGAGATTGAACCCGGACAAGTGTACTTTTGGAGTTAGATTTGGTAAGCTCCTGAGTTTCATTGTTAGTGGAAAAGGTATTGAAGTAGATCCTGCAAAAGTGAAAGCTATACAAGAGATGCCAGCTCCCCGTACTGAGAAGGAAGTTAGAGGTTTCTTGGGATGATTGAATTACATTGCAAGATTTATTTCCCAATTAACTGCTACCTGTGAGCCAATTTTCAAGATGTTGAAGAAAGATCAGGTAATGGAGTGGAATGATGAGTGCCAGACAGCATTTGATGAAATCAAGAAGTATCTGCTAGAACCCCCAATTTTGATGCCACCAGTTGATGGAAGACCCTTAATTATGTACTTAACAGTATTAGACAGCTCAATGGGGTGTGTGTTGGGGCAACATGACGAGTATGGTCGAAAAGAGCAGGCAATATACTACCTTAGCAAAAAGTTTACCGACTGTGAAACAAGATACTCACTGCTCGAGAAAAATTGCTGCGCTTTGGCATGGGCTGCTCGCCGACTAAGACAGTATATGTTGACTCATACTACCTTATTGATTTCGAAGATGGATCCAATCAAGTACATATTCGAGAAACCTGCTCTCACCGGGAGAATAGCAAGATGGCAAATGATCTTGACAGAATATGACATACAGTACACTACTCAGAAGGCCATTAAAGGAAGTGTTGTGGCTGATCATTTGGCTCATCAAGCAGTGGATGATTATCAGTCAATGAGTTTTGAGTTCCCCGATGAAGACATTATGATTATTACCAAAGAACCTGGACAATATGACGGACCTGAACAAGGATCCCGATGGACTATGGTTTTTGATGGAGCTTCTAATGCACTTGGTAATGGTGTTGGTGTTGTGATCAGTTCCCCTGAAGGTTGTCATACCCCGATTACTGCCAGACTTTGTTTCTATTGTACCAATAACATGGCTGAGTATGAGGCATGTATCCTGGGTATCAAAACTGCCATTGATATGAAGATTCAGTTCCTTGACGTGTATGGAGATTCAGCCCTGGTAGTAAGTCAGATCAAAGGAGATTGGGATACCAAGCATGATAATCTCATTCCTTACAGAGAGCATGTTTTCTCTTTGATCCCACACTTTAAAGAGATTACCTTTGGACATATCCCACGAAGAGAGAATCAGTTGGCAGATGCCTTAGCTACCATGGCATCCATGTTTGAGATCAGCTGGGATGATGAAGCTCCCAAGGTTACTATTGACAGATTTGAGAAGCCTGCATACTGCAATGAGATTGACACTGAAGAAGCAGAGGAGAAGCCTTGGTTCTATGAAGTGAAAAGATATCTTGAAGCCCAGGAGTTCCCTGAAGGGGCATCTGTCAAAGATAGGAAGTTTCTGAGAAGGTTTTCTGCTAAGTTCTTTTTGAGTAATGGCATTTTGTACAAGCGCAATCAGGATTCAACTTTGCTTCGTTGTGTGAATAAGAAGGAAGCAACCGAGATTATGGAAGATATGCATGATGGGATCTTTGGCACTCATTCTAGTGGTCATACTATGGCAAATAAGATATTGAGAGCAGGTTACTATTGGTCTACCATGGAAGCTGACTGCTATCAACATTCCAGAACATGTCATAAATGTCAAATCTATGCTGATAAAGTACACATACCTCCATCACCATTGAATGTGTTGACTGCTCCTTGGCCTTTTGCCATGTGGGGCATTGATATGATTGGTGAGATCAAGCCTACTGCTTCTAATGGGCATCGTTTCATCTTGGTTGCTATTGATTACTTTACGAAGTGGGTAGAGGCAGCTTCATTTGCATCTGTTACTAAGAATGTGGTGGCTCGATTCATTAAGAATAATCTCATATGTAGGTATGGCATCCCTGAAAGGATTATTACTGACAATGGCTCTAATCTAAACAACACTATGATTACTGATCTCTGCACGCAGTTCAAGATTAAGCATCACAACTCTTCTCCGTATCGTCCAAAGATGAATGGGGCAGTAGAAGTTGCTAATAAGAACATTAAGAAGATTCTACAGAATATGACTATCACTTATAAGGATTGGCATGAGATGTTACCATTTGCTTTTCATGGTTATCGTACTACAATACGTACTTCAACAGGGGCAACCCCATTCTCCTTAGTATATGGTATGGAAGCAGTTCTGCCCATTGAAGTTCAGATTCCCTCCTTAAGAATTATGAAGGATGCAGGCTTGGATGAAGATGAGTGGATTCAGACTCGACTTGACCAGATAAATTTGATTGATGAGAAGAGGTTAGCAGCAGTTTGTCATGGCCAGATGTACCAGAAACGGATGATTAAGGCTTTTAATAAGAAGGTTAAGCCAAAGGTATATCAGGCTGGTGACTTGGTAATCAAGCGTATCATATTACCACAGGGTGATCCTAGGGGAAAGTGGACTCCTACATATGAAGGACCATTTATAGTCAAGACAATGTTCTCAGGAGGTGCCATGATACTTACTACTATGGATGGTGAAGACTTCCCGCAGCCTGTGAATGCAGACATAGTTAAAAAATACTACGCATAAAAAGAGACCCGCTAGGTTGACTGGCCTAGGCAAAAATAAGGGCATCCCGGCGAACCAAAAGGGTTCGGGCAAAAATTAGGGATATATATAAAAAAATGTACACCCGACAAGTCGAAAACCTGAAAAGGCGGCTTGGGCAAAAAAGGGTATCCCGGTGGATTGAAAACCTGAAAGGGAAATCCATGCAAAAGTTAGGGATTAAAGCGTATGACTATGTCTCGTTTGGATCACCCATGAAACTACAACCAGTTGTGCCACTTACTCAAGCTCAAACAGACAAAGATCAATCAAATCGTTTCCGTCTCGACAACAGAAGATGAGATACTTGAAGATAATGGCAATAGTAGAATTGAAACTCAATAGAATTATTTCCCACATAGCTGATTTTCTTTGTTTTGTAAAAAAATTTACGACGAATTCCTCTTACTAGGATTTATGTCTCCTTGTACAAACTTGCCTATGTATAGGTCACTTTGTGATATAAATAAAATTTCATCTTTGAATCCAGATTTACTTTTACCCTATTTACATAAGCGAAACGTCCATTGGTTGTGTTTGAATGTATGTATGCTTTTGAATATGATTGATGTTTACCAGAAATGCATAAATACTTAATATGATTGATGTTTACCAGAAATGCATGAAAATGCAGTAATAGTATTTACTAAGGACGAACGAGGGAAGGAATTCAACGAAGCTTCGCCGGTTCATCCCCACAAGACAGCTACAAATCCCCCAGTAGGGCAAATCCATCTTCATAAATACTTCGAGTCACATCTCTCCTGAAATTTATATCCATCTCTTTTATCCTCAGACGGATAGTCGGGAATTTATTCTTTCAATAGGAGTATGACGAACGAAGACGGGAGGTATTGGATACCATACTATCGAATGAAGACGGGAGGTTATGGATACCATACTATCGAATGAAGACGGGAGGTTATGGATACCATACTATCGAATGAAGGCGGGAGGTTATGAATACTATATTATCAAACGAGACGGGAACGAGTTCCTCATATTCTTCAGCAACAAATCGGGATTTATTTTCCCTGGCCAGTAGTTGATATACGAAGATATCCGGATACTTCAGGTTGCATGATGCATACATACATCATTTACTTAGGTGCATCATACTATGCATGCATACATAAATACATAAACTAATATTTTCCTTGCAGGATAGTTATATGCAGGTAAAACAATATCAACAACTTACAACGGGTCAGAACTGATCCATACACTACTCAAGATGTCCTCGAATAGCAGGCAAACGGTTCGTAAAAAGATCCATTCCCTGGTTCAAGACATCTTTCAGAAGAACAAATCCTGACGTTCTTTTGACCCTTAAGAGCAAATCCTGACGCTCTTTTGGCCCCTTGTTCAAGACTTTTTCAGAAGAACAAATCCTGATGTTCTTTTGACCCTTAAGAGCAAATCCTGACGCTCTTTTGGCCCCTTGTTCAAGACTTTTTTCAGAAGAACAAATCATGACGTTCTTTTGACCCTTAAGAGCAAATCCTGACGCTCTTTTGGCCCCTTGTTCAAGACTTTTTCAGAAGAACAAATCCTGACGTTCTTTTGACCCTTAAGAGCAAATCCTGACGCTCTTTTGGCCCCTTGTTCAAGAATTTTTTCAGAAGAACAAATCCTGACGTTCTTTTGACCCTTAAGAACAAATCCTGACGTTCTTTTGGCCCTTTAATAGCAGGCAAACGGTCTGTAAAAAGATTCATTCCCTGGTTCAAGATATTTTTCAGAAGAACTAATCCTGATGTTCTTTTGACCTTGGAAAGTAGGCAAACGGTCTGTACAAAGATCCATTCTCTAATCCAAGATACTTCCAGAAGAGACAATCATCACAAGATTTATTTCTACTGGTCTATTCAACAATTCAAATCATGTTGCATAAATGATTCAGAGACGGCTTATACAAAGACCTAGTACTGATATCCAGTATCAACATACAGAACATCACCATATCCAGATATTTTAGATGGCATCTCTAAGCCCATCTCCAATTCTTCCAAGTGGCATCTTTAAGCCCACTAAAGCATATACAACTAATCATCAGTGTTACTTTATGCACTGGTGAGTGCAAATTTTTGGGCTTTTGTGTTCAATCCCCTTCAACCTTCCAGGTTACGAATGGCACATATACCAATCTAACCCCTCAGGTTTCAGAAAATTGAACAGGGGCAGCTGTTGCACCCCAAAATTTGCCCTCCACAAGACAATTCATTGTGTACTAAGAGGCTCACAAGGTTCACAAGGTTAACAAGGTTCACAAGACATCTCATGAGATTCACAAGGTTCACAAAGTTCACAATTAGTCAGAAGATTTGACAATTCCCTCAGACAATGCATCCTCCTAAGCAATGCATCCTAAACTAGGGTTTTGACTTTAATCAGGCTAAATGGACTTCCAAGACTTAAAGTGAGCTTCATAACATCTTATATGTGTTCAAGAATCCCCATGACAAGTTTCAAGACTTTTCCCAAAGGTTTGCTCAGTCAGATGATCAGATAGGTTAAAATCAGTTAAAGCAGTTAAAAAGTCAAACTGAGGTCAACTGTGGTCAAACCAAAGTCAAAATTCATGATTTTTTACAACATCAATTATATTAAGTAAAATTCATCATTTGATCAAGGGTTGATCATGATTCATCAAGGAGATTTCAGATCATCAAGAATCAGGGGTTTCTAAATTAGGGTTTCCTCGGGAAAAGTCAACTGAACTTTGACCAGCCATAAATTTCACATGCTTCATCAATTTTTTCCCATCCAAAGCTCATTTTGAAGAAAATTGAACTCTCTACAACTTTGTGTCTCACAAGCCAAGCCCAAAAATGCTTCATTTGGAAGGTATGAGCTAAGACATTATAGGTCCTTTTGAAAGTCAACAACTTCAAAAGAGCATAACTTGAGAATGGTAAAAGATTTGGACATGAAACCAATGGGGTTGGTTAGAGGACTATTTAAGCTTTCCAAAATATCCAAGAACACCCTCATAGAATTAAAATTGAAGGATTTGTGCCCTTGCAAAGTTGGGAAATTTTAGGGAAGTTCATGAAGCAAATAAGGCCTTAAATCAAATTTTTGCTAAATGAGCCCACCAAATTGCCATCCCATCTTTACAAAAACACCAAGCACGACCCAACCCACTTATTTTCTGATTTTTATTTTTTTATTTCATATTTATTTGAATTTTATTCATTAAAATACCATTTAAATTGAAATAAATATAAAATCAAATATTTAAAAAGGGATTTTGCTTCTAGAAAGTCATAAACATTATTGGGATTAGATTGATACACAAGTTATGAAGATTGTCTCAAAATAGCAATGTTAGATCAAATAATATTCAAATTTTATGACATATCTTTCTCAATATTCAAATGATCCAAAAATCCAAAGAACCATAACACTTTTAAACCTAATTTGATTCACTACATATAGAGGAACATATCACAACCAGAGGGACGAATTTTTGCAGCCTCTAAGACCTATTTCAAACTTCACAAAATACATCAAAAATCAATTTTCGGTTTCATCTTTGCAGGAGTTTTCAAAGTATTCTAAGGACACAAGAAGCTTCCTTGAGCTTCCCTGAATCTAAACCACCCCTTACATGCCTCTAATTCATACTCATAAGCATAACCCGAAGCATACATGCTCTCAATCTATTTTTGTTCGATTAATTGAATTTATGCGTTTATAATGAGTTTTGATTATGTATTAATGTTTGTTGATGCTCATAGATGGATTCTGGATGTTTAGATTGAAGTTACATGGCCGAAAACGTAAAACACCATACTTAGGGTTTCAAGCTTCAAATTAGGGTTCTTCGATTCACATAATATAAATGATTTTTGATGACATAATTGAAGTGTACAGGTCACAAGGAGTCCAATGGTGTCTTTAATTTGATTTGATTGTACTGGTTATGTGGTGTTTGAAAATCGCAGGTTGAAAACGCATGAAAAATCGCAGGAAAATCCTCATCAAAATTCGCAGGTAAACCTGCGAAATTCTGAGGAAGAAGACGATGCAGTTGGCGTGAATTTTGAATTCAAATATTACGCTTATTTTATTATTTGTTTGCTTCATCCATATATCACAGCGCGTTGTTGGCTCAGTTGGTAAGGCATGTATGCGTATGAGGTTGGGAACCATGGTTCGAATCCAGCCAGGAACAATTTTTTGTTTCAATTTCTTTTGTTTTGCAGGATTAGAATAAAACAATTTTATGCTATTGTCTATCACCAGCGCGCAGCTGGCCCAGTGGTTGGTTCGTTGGTCTTGGAGATGCAAAGCCTAGGGCCTGGGTTCGAATCCCAGCCCCAGGTAAGTTCTTTTTCTCACTTTTTATTTTATTTTATTTGATTTTTGTTTATATTATAATTAATTTAATTAATAATCAATGTTTAAAATAAAATAGTTATATTATTTTCTTGTATATAATTCAAAAACTTATATTTTTTAAAAATTTAAACTTTATTCCTAAAAATATTTAATATTTATTTTATTGTATATTATTAATGTTATATGTTTTTTAGATAAATAATTTAATTAGGCTTAGATTAAATAATTAACCCTAAAATTTTATATGTAAGAAACCTAATTTTTTTATATAAACCCTAATTATCTTATAAATCTCAATATATTTGTTTGTAAATTTATTTTATAATTATTATATGTAATTTGTTTATAAGATCAAGTCCCTTCATGGTTGCCTTCGTAAATGATCTTGTCCCTTTCGAATAAAGATGATAAGTCCCTTCGAATTGCTAAATACACCTTACAGTTGCTTAATCACAGTTGTCCCTTCATTTGTCCCTCACACATCCAAGGTAACGACTACCTATTCCTTAATAATAGGGATAGTCTTACCATTTAAAGGATATTTAAGAACAGAAAAGATTTAACTTAGGGTAGGTTTCTCTTATGTACTTGCTAACCTTTTCAAAACATTTCAAAAACACTTCATATCTCAAACAATTTTCAAAACAAAGACTTTATATATATCCGTACATGGATCATTATAAAGTACTTAAGAAAATTTCTAATCACACACTACACTTTTCAAAACATTTTAAAGTGAGCTAAGTAACTAAGAGCCCATGGATAACCATGGATGTAAATGGTGCTAACACCTTCCCTTTACATAACCTACCCCCCGAACCCAAAAATCTTTTAAAGGTCTTTCCTGTTCTTTTATGCCCTTTCCTTTGGATAAAATAAAAGTCGGTGGCGACTCTTGCTATCCGCGACATTTAACTAAAGTCATTTCTCCCACCGTGTTACAGAAGGCAATTGGGATATGCACTCAAAGGTGTTCCTAAGGAATCAGAGCTAGTCCAAACTTTCTACTTCCCTGTGAAGGATAATCTTCCTTTGGTTCGAGAAGCTACGGGTTCCTGGAAATTCATCCAAAGAAAAGGTGTGGCATGCTTGGGTAGAAGTAATCAGATGTTTCCCGAGTATGAAGCTTGGATAAAGGAGAAAGCCCAAGTGACTCTAATTCCCTTCTCTGCACCAGCTTTACCTCTAGTGGTGGAACCAGAAGCTACTGCGCCTTTGAAAGATTATCAGAAGTTAGAGGATTTGGTCCAATATCTCAGAATAGAGAATCAAGAAGTTCACAATTCCTATCAAAAGATGGTGATCCTGAATCAGAGACTAGAGGAAAGGGCTCAAAAAGCTGAAAAAGCAGTGAAGGACAAGCATAAAGACTTTGAAGAGAGAGAGCTCTATTTCAAGAAGAAGATGTTGGCTAAAACCCACAAAGTAAGTCAGCGCCTAAAGGACAAGAAGTCTTTGGACGAATCCAACAAATCAGTGACTCTTTGGCAAGCAAAGTGGGAGGACAATCTGAAGAAGCAAAAAAGTAGAAGCTGGATATAAGTTGGAAATTAAAAATATTCAAGAGCTACTGGGTGAACAGGAATAACAACTCCAACAAGCCTACAAGCAGCACATAAGCTACAACCAGAAGATAGCACAGGGTTAACAAGTAGTTAAGAATTCTCAGAAAGAGATAGAAGAGCTCAAGGTCCGAGCGGAGGTCAAGAAAGCCAAGCCTGAGCTAGGTCTTAACAAAGAGAATGAAGAGGTGTTCCTGCAATAGATCAGTGAACTACATGCTTCCTTTGATCAGAGAGATCTCCTAATTTAGAAGCTAATCCAGGATCCAAGTCATCCGGATATCCCTTAGTTATTCCAGGTGGTCAAGTGTCTCAGCTAGAGGTTGAAGGACATGGAGCTTCCTAGGGCTTAGTTTCATTTGCTTGTACCAAGATTACCCACAGGCTTGTTGTGGGATTCCCTTTATGTTTTGACTAGTTTCTTTTGTTGTAAGAATTGGCACCCTTCGCGGAATTTGTTGTTATTTTCAGACCTCATCTTATGTTATGTGATATGGTTTGAATTTCTGATTATTATCTTTGCACTGACACGAACTCCAAGCACTGGTTCTCCACAGTTATCTAATATGAGCTTCATGTGGGGTTTTCTTTCCAAAAGTCAGACTTTTCAAAAGCAATCTGAATACTTCTAAAATACCAGAATGGGAATGTAAATAACCTTGAGAATGAAAGAACACAACATTTGTATGCATTCAAATCATTTGCATCCTTTTTCTTTGCAGGTTATCTGGGTTTATTAACTTATCTCTATTCTAAGGAAATATTGCGAGAGCTGCAAAGAGCCGTCTTCATCGACACGACACTCCCCTGCACCGGTACGCCACTCGCCGCAACCATAAAAACGTCATGGACACCGTACAAACAAAACTGAATGAACTTCGCACAAGGATGACTGAGTTTTTGACTATGATGCAGGGCATGGACCAGGGGCAACAAGAGATAATGACTGCTTTTCAAAGGCTTGATCCACCGCAGACATACCCACCAGTTATCACTTTGGATGCCCAAGGCACCCCTATTGTAACACCCCAGTTTTCCCATTTTAGAAAATAACGATTTAATAAGAAAATCAGAGTTTAAAGAAAGTGGAATGCCCCATCAACAATAATAATAATTAGCAAAAACTCTTTTATTAAAACAACGGAAAATATTACTTCATTCATCTTACGACAATTCGTCAAACATCAACAATATTCCATAACATCACTTGATGTACAAGGTTTTCAACAAAATAAGATACATAATAAATAATGATAATAGGTAAACATAAAAAATCCCCGAATCCCGTGTTACGTATCAGAGCGACTCTAAGACTCGAACAATCAACGCACTTCCACGCACTCTCAAGTACCTGGACTATCTGTACTTCCAAAGAAGCACAGACACAACACCAAACAACAAAAGGGTGAGAAACAAATTCAAATATAAACGGTGCAAATAACATCTTTAAGGGTAGTTTCTCACTCACAACAACATACACAACAATTCACCAATAATTATGCAACATCCGAAACAACAATAATTATGCAATGTGACCCAACAAAAACACAATGCATGTGGTACCAGTTTTTGTTCATTCAATCGAACACGGATAAACCACATACACCCATCTGGCAATGATTTATCTCTAACATACAGATATTTGCATACGCCCATCCGACAACGATTATCCCACCATTCTCCATCATAGAGTACAAATGAATCGCATACGCTCATCCGACAATAATGATTCCAACATTAATACAACAATAATCTCATGAATGCATGATAATTAATACGCACACAACACATGTATAATAATCAGTATACCTCTTCACGATCCATTTGATCACATAAAATATACAATATGACAACCTATGCCTACAATATGTGTATAATAAATATTATACACTAACACGATCCTACGGATCACACCAAAAATACAAACATCGTACGTACCGTTGGTAAAAGGCCCTCAACAACAGCAACAAATCAATGTTGGCTTTATGCCTTAAAGACAACAACAACTGCAACCAGAACAACATTGGCTCTTCGTCTTAAATTTAATTCTTCAACTAAGACAGCACAACAATCTAATTCCCATCCAACCACTTATTAACACATACTACTAAATCCTGACTCACGCTCACTTAATTATGGTCTTGCTAAACCATCATAGCACCACAAAACAACTTACTTCGGTTCAATTCCAATACTTAATCCCTTCAACCATCTTCGACTAAATTGATTCATTAGTTTTCTATACTTTGTCGCTGCTACTTATCGTTAGTCTACTACTAAGCCTCGATTGATTCATATTAATGACCAAGTATTAAACATGCTGCTAAGTCTACTGTTACTTAATTTCCTTTTACTAAATCATCACCAAAAATCATATGTTATTTAATTTCATTTTACTAAATCATCACTAAAATTATTTACTAATTCTTTGCCACTGAATTAACAAGCCTACTGCATTTTAAATGGGTATTCCTCAACTTAATTTATGCTACTGAAACCAAAAACATCTCAGACTCAGTAAACATGCACTAAAACAACTAAGATCCTCCTCCAGCCACATGTGACGAGCGTCACATGCATGAGCCGACCATCACCACCTATTATACATACGAGACGGTCATCGCAGCGTGGGGACGGTCGTCACCAACTTCAGACGATCGTCATGAACCCCAGACGGTCGTCTTACAAGCCAACTTTGTATTCTCTATTTCGCTCTCCCTTCCTCCGTTTCTGTAACTTCTTACGATTCCATCTTATTCCAATTTACCAGACTTAGGATTATTTCTACACCAATTTTTTACACTCTTAATTATATCCTTCTTTCATCCAAATTACTAAATTCAATTTCATTATCTTCCCATATTGGGTTCACATACAGCAACAACAACATTTTGTATCACGTATTCATTCAACAACATAACTACACCAGTATATCACCAATAATTCACAGAATTAAACCAACATAATTGCAAATTGGTAGCACCAAACATACACTCAATTATTCATCACAGATTCATCGAAATAACACCACAAAACAATAGAATAATTCTATGAGGGAAGGAAACCCTCACTACCCCCATCATGTTAAATCACCTAATTTAGAATCCTTTCTCCCCCTTACCTGAATTTCTGATAAAATTATGCGAGAAATGATAAAGAAGATTTTCCCTTAGCCTCCCTCTTGTTCTTACTCTATCATATTCTTACGTGATAACAATTATGTATTTCTTTCCTTTTGTTAACTTCCCCCCAATTCCACATAAAACCTAATCTCCCTTAATTTCCTCACTAACTCCTTCTTTTCCTCCCACATTCATTTACTAATTAAATATGATTAATTAATAAAATTATAATAATAACAATAATAATATAAATAATGATAATAATACCTCTTATACTATTATAATTAATTACACCGAATATTATTTAAATTAATATTCTCTTATTATTATAATTAAATATATTTTAACTAACATAGTCTAATTAGTTTTTCTCCCACACCACCAATCTCTACAATTTTGGTCACACACCTATTACCTTAAAGTATTATTCTTAAGGCTACTATCACTTTGTCGCTCCCAAAAGATGAGACTGGGCTCAAATATGGTACAGACGCGAACGGTCGGCGAGAGGAGGTGCGAGGACACACAGAAGTGAACTCACAGGGAATGAATAGAGTCGCCAGCTAGGCATTTTTATCCCGGAGGAAAGGCAATGCTGCATAGACCTAGAAAAGAGATGGATAAGACGGTTGCGAACCAGAGAGACTGAGAAAGGGGGTTGGTTACAACCTGGGAAGGTATTAGCACCCAGATTGTCCGTCGTACTCGACGGGATCCACGCTTAAAAAATTTGTGTTTAAAAGGGGTAGTGTCAGTGCAATTAGTGTGTAAAAGAGCTGGAAAAGGATGTACAGGTGTCAGTGTATAGTGTATAAGTGATGTGAAGTGTATAAGAGAAGTGTCAGTGTAAGAACAAGAATGAAATGCTCAAGATTATGAGGCTTAAAAGAATGAAGCTGGAAGGAGGGAGAATATACAGAGACTTTTGTTCGATAACTGTTAAGTTATGCCTACGTATCCTCTCGTGCAATGAGGAAGTCAGAACACCGTAGTTCGACCCAAAGAGACTGAAAGGTAAATTGACTTGTGAACTTCTTGCTTGTCTATGCTCAAGTGTATGACCTGTCTGGCTCAGGTGCAAACTGTCTTGCATTAGACGGAAGAAGCAAGTTCTCGTTTATGAGTGAATGAGATGAGAAAAGAATCCCGAGGGAGACGATTATTGTTTGTTTTTGAGTTTTCAGTCTTTTATTGCTTATGAGAGTTTGTCATAAGTTAATGAGCTTAAGCCTAAACCAATAGGTTAGTAAACTCATCACATCTTCCCTCTGATTAGGGGTAATGAGAGTACCTTAAGTGTGAAGTCAGCTTCTCACACTTAATCACCTTTGATGTAGGATTAAGATCATTAACCTACTTGTGATTATTTAGATGTTTTTGGTGTTTTTGTTTAGTGTTGAGTAATGAGATTAAGCCATAATCAAGGATTAAACAGACTCATTACACCATCCTAATAGAAGGATAATAGATGAGAATGTTTAAGCTGAGGAAAGCTCCTCAACTTAATCCATGATTAGGGATTAAACTCATGACACAACAAAGCCTTTATTAAGTGGATTTTATTTAATGATATGATGATGAAGTGAGTTTTATGATTTGTAAGACAACTTGAGGAGGACTTGTCCATTAACACTAGGGTTAGTCCTTCTTAACCAATTAAGGAAGAATTAGAACCCTAATGCAAGGCCCAAGTTACAAGCTTGATGTCTTGATGGTTATTAAGTGAATTGATTAAAGGAGTTAAACACATTAAGGGTTTAACACTTAGGATTAAAGTTATACACTCCATCCTAATAGAAGGATGCAGGCATAAGCTTAATCACAAAGCCTTAAAGCCTTTAGGGTTTAGTCCCTGATTATGAGGTGAGAAGAGAAGACTCAAAGGAGACACAAAGGTAAAAACTAAGTGGGGAGACTAATCAAAACCCTAATCATTGTCATACATGGTTGTTTTAAGAAAGAAGTCTTCAATGGAACCACCAGGAAGCAGATGAAAGGATCAGGAGAAGCAAAGTAACTTGCTTCATTTAAGAAGTCAAGTCACTTGGGGAAAGAAGGTAAGAAGAAGAAGAATGAGCAAGCTCAATCTCAAACACATAACAAAATGCAGCAAGGATGCATGAAAGAGATGAAAAGAAAAGGTGAGAAGTGAAGGCAAATTCACTTCTCAAAGTTGCTTACCACCTGAAAAGTTAGTGAAAGGAATGCAATGCAATGCAAACTGAGATGAAATGGCATGATGCAAATCAAAACCAGAAGCATACATGAGATGATAATGATGCTATGAGATGATGTAAATATGAATCAAGGCATGAGGATGAACATATGAACCAATGGATGCAAATGAAGCAAGTTTAGAACCATGAACATACATGAAAAGTCATGGAATGCAAATGGCATACAAAGTGGTAAATTCATGATGCAATGATCAAACATGCTTTCAATATGTCTTAAGGTGTCTAATGAATCAAATGGATGCACAAAATGTCATGGCAAGTCATGTTATGCAAGCAAATGCAAGATGGATGCAAAAGGAAGCTCAAATTAGGGTTTATGGACAATGCATCAAACAAAAACCAAAATCAGAAGCAAACATCAAGATAAAAAATTGAAAATGCACTCAAAGCAACCCTAATCCTATACTAACTCACTGCCCAAAGGAGAGGTTCCAACTCTTAACCTAACTAGGGTTATGAATTTCCTAAGTTTTCTAGGGTTTTAGGGTACCTTAACAAGAAAAATGTCAAACAAATTGAAAATGAAAGATCAAATCATGTCAATTTAATCTCACAAACTACATGCTAAACACAATGCAATGCAAAAAGAATCAAAGTCCAACTCTCAATGGTTAGGCAGAAATGATTTTTTGAAGTTTGGATCAAAATAATTCCTTGAAATGATTTTAATTCCATGAAAAATTCTCAAAAGACATCAAGATCAAAAAAGAAATTTGGTTTGAGGGTTGGACAATGTTTCTAAATGATTATGAAGGTTTCATGAATTTTTTGGTGATTTTTAAATACCTAAAAGTATTTTTAATTAATTAATTCTCATTAATTAATTAAAAATAAACTTTTAAATGATTTAAAAATATTTTTTAATGCAAAAAATAAAAATAAAAATGTTTTTGGTTTCTGAAAAATTAATAAAAGTTTATACAAAAATTTTCAGAATTTTTAAAAAGGTTTTGCTATTTTTAATAAAATGGAGAAAAGAAATGAATTAAAATGAAAAATAAATAGAATTAAAACTGAAAAAAGGAAAGTCAACACATCTAAGGGCCCAGATTCAAATTCATACGCGCGGGAGTGGACCTGGCGCGCATCTGGACGGCCTATATTCAAAATTCGCTAATTAATGATTAAGCCCTAATCCAGCCCTAATAACTTTCAGATGACCGGAACAGTGGTTCCGGTCATCTTCTCCGGCGAGTCCAAAACACTAAATCACTCTACACGCAATGAAAATGAAAACTAACTGCCCAGAACTCTTCCCCATTCAAAAACGAATCAAACCCCTCAATCAAACATCATTTTTCATTCATAAACAGAGAGAATCGAATCAAACATTTTTTAGGGCAAAAGTTTCAGACAATGCATACATCCTGGTTTCTCAACCATTTTCAAAAGTAAGCACATATTCATGATCAGGGAAGCATGTAGATTCAATTAGAAACTTAAAATACACGTTCTGGAAAAAAAGTTCATGAAGCTACCTGAGTTTGAAGCTTTTCAGTTTGCAACTTTCTGACCTCCTCTCTTGTGCAAAATCACTCCTATGACTTCCCTTGGACTTCTGAAAGGCTTGGAGCAAATTTATTTGGGCTGGTTTGAGAGTTTGCAGAAGTTCTGTTCAAGGTGGTGTGATGATCGTGTTTCTGATTCTTTGAGTTTCAGGCTGTTTTGAAGGGTGCTTTGTGACCAGGAAGATGTGTTGAGTTGGTTTATGAAGTTAGTTTGTGTGTTTGTGAGTTGTATGATGAGTTTCGAATGCTTTTGCTCAAGAGGGTGAAAATGAGAATGCTGCCTTGTGAAGTGTTTCAGGCTTGCTTCTTGTTGTGTTTGGCTTGCATTTTCTTTGTATAAACAAATGCCATTGGTCAGATGAAGTGACATGTGCTTTATTGATTGGTATGGGTGCTTTTGCCAAAATGTCAAAGTTGTGTAAGAAGGGCATGGGCTACTTGCTAGCTAAGTACAAGGAGAGTGTTCTGCGCAGCATGATGTGAGGAAGGGCCTAGGATTGATCAGCAAGCTAGCCAGCAAGTGGGTGAAAAGCTATGATGAGTTTTGCAACTTGCCTTGCCTTTGCTTTTCATGAAAAAGTCTTGCTCCATAGGCCACAAAAGTGCATGATCTCTTGGCCCATTCTGATTTTTATGTGTTGTGTGATCATATGGTGAAGTTTAGAAATGCATTTGACAGCCCAATTTGCCTTGAGATATGAATTTGCAACTTTGCCTCTTTGGTGCATAACTTGAAATTTAGTGATTTTTGCCAACTTTGACAAGCCATAACTTTTGATCCAAAATGAATTAGGTCATGTTCTTGTACTTTTTGAAAAGGGAAAGATCTATTCTACAACTTTCATGACCAAAGTTTTTCCATTTGAAGCTTTTTTGAATCAAAAAGTAAAGGTTGAAAAAGTTGCCTAAAATGGCCATTCCATTAAAAGTCAAACTTGCCCAAAAAGTCAACTTTACAAAAGACTTGAAATTCTTCAATTTTGTGAACTTCCAACATCTCCTATGATCAAATAAAGATCATATACAATCAAAAATGATGAAGAATGCCCTTTGGTTGGGTCATTGGGGGCCTCAGATGCCCTGATTTTGCACTGACTTGCTTGAAAAGTCAACTCTTGATCAGATGACTTCCCCATAGAATTTCTTCATGAAAATTGATATGCATACTACCTATACCATATAGAGACCAATAGAAACAAGAATGACCAAAAAATTTGGAGTTATGGCCTTTGAAACCAAAACCCTAATTCTGGGTCCTCTGTGCAGTCAAGCCTGGCTCTGCCTCCACACCAACCTCAGTTCTTGTGATTTTTGACATTCTTGACTTTGAGAGGATATAATATGATACTTGAACACACATGGACCCCTTTGAAGTGATTGATGGCCCTTGGAGTGGCTCAAGAGGCTCTTGGATTGCTCAGATCACAAACCCTAGATGCAGATGACTTAGAATCTATGCAGTGAATCAAAAATGTGACATGAGATGGTATGATTGAGGTTATGTATATGAAAATGATCACAAGCCATGGTGTGAATGGGTGAGGGCAAATTTGGGGTGTTTACAGCTGCCCCTATTCAAACATGAGTTAGCTGTGCAGGATGTAAGCAACGGCTTAACAGGCAAACAAGATAACTTGTGGTTGAATACCAAAGACAGTCCAAAATTTGCACTCACAAAAATGAAGAAGAAAAGGGATATAGATTGTAAAAGAAAATAAAGTATATTGTAAAGTGTGGGCGACGGAGGACGACCGTCGAGCAGAGGACGACTGCTGGGTAAAGAGCAATGACGGGGATGGCCGACATGCTGGGAAAAGTGCGGAAAACAAAGCAATGACGGGGACGGCCGACATGCTGGGGATAAAAGGGGTTATGATGGGGACGGCCATCAAGTAAAGCTGTAAAATTCTCTGGGGATTAATGAAACATGACGGGGACGGCCATCAAGTTCATAAAGCCAAGTAACCAACGATGGGGACGGCCATCGGGCTAAACTGATGAAGGACGATCATCAGGAAAAGGAAAAGGGACCACGACAGGGACGGCCATCGGGTTAAAGAATAAATGAAATAAACAGATGATGAGGTACGGTCATCAAAGGTGAAGGACGATCACCTAGCAGGGGACGGCTGCTCTGCTGGGGGTAAGATGAGGGACGGTCATCTAAGGTGAGGGACGATCACCTGGCAGGGTACGGCTGCCGAAAATATCGCGACATAGGACGAATGCCGGATAAAAGGTCAACGATGGGGACGGCCATCGGATGAGCGTGATGGAGGACGACCATCAAGAGGTGGAGGACGACCACCTAGCAGGGGACGGCTGCTCTCAAGGTTTGTCATGACATAGGACGGATGCCAGATAACCAAAATCAACAATGGGGACGGCCATTGGATAAAATGATGAAGGACGATCATCAAAAGGGTGGAGGATGACCACCTAGCAGGGGACGGCTGCTAAACATCACGACATAGGACGAATGTCGGATAGAAAATCAACGATGGGGACGGCCATCGGATGAGCATGATGAAGGACGATCATCAAGAGGTGGAGGACGACCACCTAGCAGGGGACGGCTGCTCTCAAAGTTTATCATGACATAGGAAGAATGTCAGATAAAAAGAAATTTTGCCTTGTTGGCGATCTACTGGGGAATAGTAAACACGGACGAGTGTTTATATCCAAGAAACAAAAGGTATAAGTGTTTAGATGTCTGTGTATAGATTAAAGATGCGGACGAGCATCCCTAAGACTACGATACGGACGAGTATCGGGTAGAAACAAATACTGACACGCGTTCAGAGATGATGATACGGACGAGTATCAACTGGTTAACAGAGAACACAGATGAGTGTTGAATCTGAAGGGACTCTTCTGGGGGATAGTAGACACGGACGAGTGTCTATATCCAAGAGTGTTTGACACAGTGTATGGATTAAACATGCGGACGAGCATCCTTAAGACTATGACGGACGAGTATCAGGTAGAAACAAACGCTTGACGCATGTTCTGAGATGATGGTACGGACGAGTACCATCTGGTTAACAAAGAACAAGGACTAGTGTTGAATCTGCGGGGATATATAAATGGTGTATACAAGATACAGACGAGTATCTGTATAAGTAGTAAGTATGAGTGGTGTATAGATGAGTGTTTAACCTGCTGGGGAGAATGACACGGACGAGTGTCAAAAGGAAAAGTATAATATAAACAAGTATCTGATGTACAAAGTGTTTATGTAACTGTGTTGGGGAAAATGACATGGATGGATGTCAAGAAAGTTATATATATGAGTACATGTGAGTGCAAAGAGGATGTCTTTGGCTTTCTGCTGGGGATATGACACGGACGGGTGCCACGAGGAGTATATACTGGTGTTCGGGAATGTAAGGCAACTGTGTTTGCTGGGGAATCTGGGAGGTATTCTGTATATTATCAATATTCACAAGTGCTTGATTTTAAAACACGGCTTATGATTATGCAATATGTTTGATTTTTGCCGTAATGATCCGTATTAGACGGAATGCTACGCTTTGTGGGTGAGTATGATGCGAATGCCATGATTATGCAAAGATACCAAACAGGGATTCGGATCCCGTTGCTGCGACGATCTCCGGCCGATCTGCTTGAAAGGGACATCCCAGCTAGGGGCGAGATCATTGGTAGATCTGATGAGATGATATCTGCTTGGGGAGGGATAGGTCACTGATAGATTCATCCTGATAATGAGGGACCCAACTGGGGTTTGTAGAAGCTTTCTTCACTCTGTTGTGATCCCTTCATGCGCTGCTCTTCTGGATAGAGGCTGGAGCTCTGTGGGGAGATGGTTCCCTGACTTTTGTACTCAGCTGAGGAGGAAGCAAGGTTGGCACCTCGGCTGGGGAGAAAATAGCAAGTGGAAACTCAGCTGGGGAGAAGACACTTTGGGTGCTAAGGCTGAGTGTTGATTTGTCAGCTTGCTGGGGTGAAGCTTTCATGCCCCAAGTTGCGTTTTGGATACCTGCAATCCTGCAAAGATAGGGAAACGCACAAGTAATCCCGAGGTATCCTTTACTAGATTCCGTCATAGGAGTTAGGCACTTCCGAGAGCAAGTATATTTCCTGCAAGCACATATTTTTGTTTAGAAGAAAAACATCTGTATTTATGCAATCAGTATTTTAAAGACATCAGACATTTTTTGCAAATAAAAATGTACAAGACGAAACATGACTGAAAATCTGATTTTATTAATTCATGTGCCCTGAATCGGCGAGATACAGTCAAAGAAACATATCCCCTGAAATGAGGAGATTGTTACAAATTGAGAAACAAAATACTGGCAATGTTGTCGACGCTTCAATGAGCTTCCCCTCTGCTATGACTCGTATGACATTCGACGTTCTTCTCATCTTGCTTTCTGAAGAAGGCTGACTTTGAAAGAAGCTTGATCCTTTTGAAGCTTACCAAGTTGTAAACGATACAGACGAATTCAGAATGCAGTTGTTCGCTTATTCCCTTATTTTGCATGGATCGCCCTTTCGGGTTTTCAATCCATCGGGATACCCATTTTTGCCTGAGTTGTCCAATGCGGCTTTTCAACTCAGCGGGTGTACATTTTTTTGTTTATTTTCCCTTATTTTTGCCCGAGTCTTTTATTCTGTTTTTGACTTGCCGGGATGCCCTATTTTTGCCTGGACTTACATTCTGTTTTTATGTCCAGCGGGTCATTTTATGCGAAGTATTTTTTAACTGCATCTGAATTCACAGGGGATGGGAAATCTTCACCATCCATGGTGCTGAGCATCAGTGCTCCACCAGAGAAAACCTTCTTTACTACAAATGGTCCTTCATAATTCGGAGTCCACTTGCCCCTGTGGTCTGTATGAGGAGGGAGGATTCTTTTCAGCACAAGATCTCCTACTTGGTACTCTCGGTGCCTGACTTTCTGATCGAAGGCTCTCTTCATTCTTTTCTGATACAGCTGCCCATGACAGATTGCAGCCAACCTTTTCTCTTCAATCAGACTCAGTTGTTCGTACCGGGATCGGACCCATTCTGCTTCGTTCAGCTTAACATCCATCAGTACCCTTAGGGAGGGTAATTCAACTTCAACTGGTAGGACTGCTTCCATACCATACACAAGCTGATACGGTGTTGCCCCAGTAGATGTTCTGATTGACGTGCGGTACCCATGCAAGGCAAACGGTAGCATTTCATGCCAGTATTTGTAAGTAACTACCATCTTCTGCACAATCTTCTTGATATTCTTATTAGCTGCCTCAACAGCGCCGTTCATCTTTGGCCTGTAAGGAGAAGAATTGTGGTGTTGGATCTTGAAGTCCCGGCACAGCTCTGCCATCATTTTATTGTTCAAGTTGGAACCATTATCAGTAATGATTCGCTCGGGCACTCCATACCGACAGATGATATCTCTCTTCAGAAATCTGGCTACCACTTGCCTTGTAACATTGGCATAGGAAGCTGCTTCGACCCACTTGGTGAAATAGTCAATGGCAACCAGGATGAATCTGTGGCCATTCGAAGCAGTTGGCTCAATCTTTCCAATCATGTCAATGCCCCACATAGCAAAGGGCCAAGGTGAAGACATCACATTTAGAGGATTCGGAGGCACATGCACTTTATCCGCATAAATCTGGCATTTATGGCATTTTCTGGCGTAGGCACAACAGTCGGCATCCATTGTGATCCAGTAATAGCCTGATCTTAACAACTTTTTAGCCATGGCATGCCCTCCCGCATGGGTACCAAAGGATCCTTCGTGCACTTCATGCATTAACAAATCTGCTTTTGTCCTGTCGACGCACCTGAGGAGTACCATATCGAAGTTTCTTTTGTACAGGGAACCATCAGTGTTCAGGAAGAAACTACCAGCAAGCCTTCTCAATGTCTTCTTATCATTGGAAGATGCCCCAGATGGGTATGTCTGATCCTCCAAGAAGCACTTAATGTCATGGAACCAAGGCTTATCATCTTTAACAACATCCGCTGCGAACACATATGTTGGTCTGTCAAGTCTAGACACTGAAATCTGAGGTACAAAGTTGGCAGCTTGAACTTTGATCATTGATGAAATGGTAGCCAGAGCATCTGCAAACTGATTCTCGTCCCGAGGGATATACTCAAGCTTGACTGTTGTAAAGAAAGTTAATAACCTCCTCGTATAATCCCTGTAAGGTATCAGATGATCCTGGTGGGTGTACCATTTGCCGTTGGTTTGATTAACTACCAGAGCTGAATCTCCGAATACAGTCAATGTTTTGATCCTGAGGTCAATGGCTTCTTCAAGACCCATAATGCAAGCTTCGTATTCAGCTTCGTTGTTAGTGCAGTTGAAGGTGAGTTTTGCCGAGAAAGGCATGTGGACTCCCTTAGGTGTAATGAGTACTGCACCAACACCACGACCATTCATATTAACAGCCCCATCAAACATCATAGTCCATTCTTCTTCTGGGTCAGGCCCTTCAGTGTGAACAGGCTCTTCATGATCTTTTGCTTTTATGAACATGATGTCTTCATCAGGGAAGTCAAATCTCATTGGCTGGTAATCATCAATGGGCTGCTCAGCGAGATAATCAGACAATACACTGCCCTTGATGGCTTTTTGAGATGTGTATTGAATGTCATATTCTGTGAGGATCATTTGCCATCTTGCAACCCGTCCGGTAAGCGCTGGCTTCTCGAATATGTACTTAACTGGGTCCATTTTTGAGATCAATAAAGTGGTATGGGTCAACATATACTGTCTCAGTCGGCGAGCAGCCCACGCTAAAGCACATCAAGTTTTCTCGAGCAGTGAATAACGTTGTTCACAGTCGGTAAACTTTTTGCTTAGGTAGTATATTGCATACTCTTTTCAACCAGACTCGTCATGTTGGCCCAACACACACCCCATTGACTCTTCTAATATTGTCAGGTACATTATCAGAGGTCTTCCTTCAACTGGAGGCATAAGGATCGGAGGTTCTTGTAAGTACTCCTTGATCTTGTCAAAAGCCTTCTGGCAGTCTTCGTTCCACCTGACCGTCTGTTCTTTTCTCAATAATTTGAACAAGGGCTCACAGGTTGCCGTTAGGTGAGATATGAACCTTGAGATATAGTTCAATCTACCTAGAAACCCTCGAACTTCTTTTTCAGACTTCGGTGCAGGCATTTCTTGAATGGCTTTGACTTTATCAGGGTCAACTTCAATCCCTTTCTCGCTTACAATGAATCCCAGCAGCTTACCGGATCGCACCCCGAATGTGCACTTGTTGGGATTCAACTTCAGTTGGTACTTCCTCAGACGCTTGAATAGCTTCAGCAGATTTACCAGGTGGTCTTCTTCAGTAAGGGACTTGGCAATCATATCATCCACGTAACATTCGATTTCTTTATGGATCATATCGTGGAACAATGTTACCATAGCCTGTTGATATGTTGCACCGGCATTCTTCAGTCCAAATGGCATTACCTTGTAACAGAACGTGCCCCAAGGTGTGATAAAGGTTGTCTTCTCCATGTCTTCAGGTGACATTTTAATCTGATTGTATCCTGAAAATCCGTCCATGAAGGAGAATACCGAGAACTGAGCCGTATTATCCACCAATACATCAATGTGAGGTAATGGGAAATCATCCTTCGGGCTGGCTCTGTTCAGGTCCCGGTAGTCAACACACATTCTTACTTTGCCGTCTTTCTTAGGCACAGGCACAATATTAGCAACCCACGGTGGATAGCTAGTTACAGCAAGGAACCCGGCGTCCCATTGCTTTTGTACCTCTTCTTTGATTTTCATTGCCATGTCTGGGCGAGTGCGGCGCAATTTCTGTTTAACCGGTGGACATTCTTCTCTTAAAGGAAGCTTGTGCACAACAATGTCGGTGTCCAACCCTGGCATATCTTGGTAAGACCAAGCAAACACATCCACATACTCTTGAAGCAGGTCAATCAGTTGTCTCTTCACCGAGTCTTGTAAGCAGGCCCCGATCTTAACCTCTTTCACTTCTTCTTCTGTACCAAGATTAATCGTTTCAACCTCCTCCTGATGAGGAGTGATAACCCTTTCCTCCTGCTTCAACAATCTGGCTAGCTCTTCAGGAAGCTCGTAATCTTCTTCAACCCCTTCATCAGCTTGATTGATTGGATTGCCAAAGTCATACGAAGTCATAGCCGTGCTGTTGTCGGTGCAGTCTGGAAGGCACTCTCTGCAAGGGTTCAGTTTGTTCATTTTAGTGATTGATTTTAATCTTGTTTAGAAAAGTGAAATAAAGTTAACATTTTGAAAACACTGCCATTTATTTTTTTGTACAAAAATAAAAATGGAAAAACAGTGAGCGAAAAAAAAGCAAAAAGAGACTCATTTGCAAAAAGATGTCTGATATTTCATTGATTCATCTTGTTGCACAAAAATTACAGATGGCCCGATTACAAAATGAGTCTTGTCATCTTGGGCAAGACGCAAGACTTGATGCATGCTTAAAATATACAGGAAATAATAATTACTCTGCAGGAGTAACTCTTATAATTTCCTGGGAAGACCAGTTTGAGATACTGCTCCCCGGGATCTTTGGACGGATCCAACTCTCCAGGTTGCGGTCGCTTTCATCCTCGTCTTCCAAATTGTTGACAGCATCGGGGGTGAGCATCCCCCCACTAACAAAGTTGGGCTTCTTAGCAGCCTCTGCTTGATCTTGTTGAGTTGGTTTGTAACCCAACCCAAATCTATCCTCTTTCTTCTCCACAAGTAACAATTTGCCCCAGCCTTGAGCGGTTCCTTCTTCAACAACCTTCCGGGCTTGTTGATAAGATGTCATTGAGGTTCCAGGTACAGCAGATGTTTCATTTATGTTCAAGGCCTCAAACCCTTGACTCATTGTTTCGTGGATCTCCCCATCCATCTCAATGTATTTGTAGGTAGCCAGATGGCTAACAAAAATATCTTCCTCTCCACAAATAGTAACGACTTGGCCCTCCCACTCGAATTTTAACTTCTGGTGAAGGGTAGACGTAACTGCGCCAGCGGCATGAATCCATGGTCTACCCAACAAACAGCTGTAGGCAGGCTGAATGTCCATCACGTAGAAGGTCGTTTTGAAAGTTTGTGGGCCAATCGTTATAGGCAACTCAATTTCCCCCAGAACTGATCTCTTAGAACCGTCGAAGGCTCTTACTACCAAGTTACTGGGACGTAATGCCAATCCGTCATACTCTAGCTTCACAAGGGCTTTTTTAGGTAAGACATTGAGGGATGATCCTGTGTCTACCAGCACATGGGAAAGAACTGCACCTTTGCATTCCATGGTAATGTGCAAAGCCTTGTTATGATTGCGGCCTTCCGTAGTCAAATCAGTGTTGGTGAACCCTAGTCCATGACTAGCATTAACATTTCCAACCACAGCTTCTAACTGATTGACGGTGATCTCTTCTGGCACATAAGTTGCGTGCAAGACTTTTAGTAGTGCGTTCCGATGAGCCTCGGAGCACATGAGCAATGATAGAATAGAGATCTTGGAAGGCGTCTGGTGAAGCTGGTCCACTATCTTGTAATCACTTTTCTTGATGATTCTCATGAATTCATCAACTTCTTGATCAAAAGGTGTTTTCAAAGCTTCTTTAACAATTTGCTCTTCTTGCACCATGCTCTTCCCTTTTGCCTTGGCAGCAGCTTCTGCTTCGGCACTGGGTCTTGGAATTTGTGGGGCAAAGAGACGTCTGCTTCGAGTGAAGCCTCCGCCTCCTCCCACATTGTCTATTTGTGGTGAAGAAGTTGGTGATTCCAAAGTGATTTTCCTTCCTTCGCAGTATAGATCAGAGCCGTAATGCCAGGGGATGGCATTACTGCTTTCATAAGGTACTGGCCCAGGCACTGTGATAGTGACTGGACTGATGGCAGCTGCAGAAGGGACCGTGATAGTCTGTGGATCATAGTATATTGTAACTGGTGCTCTGATAGGAGTGGCACTTTGTGAGTTGTAGGCAGAATTATTTTCAGGATCATAATAAATTGTAACTGTTGAGACATTTGCTGCTGATGTTGTAGGAGACATTGTTGAATGGATGGGTGTTGTTGTTGTAGGAGATTTTGAATGAAGGGGTGCTGAAGTTGTAGAAGGGATGTTCGTTGATATCTGGTCCGCTGAAGTAACAGATGAACCATTTGTTGATGAGATTGAAGAGTTGCTTGGAACAATGGTTGTTGTATTTGTAGAAGACTCGGGGATTGTTGTTAAGGAGATTGCTGGATTGGTAGGTATTGATGTTGTGATTTGAAGCAGGCCACTCTGGATGAGACCATCTATGCCATTTCTCAAATTATCACAACCATTCACTGAAATGTTGCAATAAGCACACCCTAGCTCGCATCCAGGGAACATTTGACATTCAAGGAGTTGAGCTTTAATCTCTACCAAGGGTGTCCGAATCTGACCCACACTGGTTATTAAGTAAGACGGCTTGTCTTCTTCAATAGCATTGATTCTGGGGCCTCCATGGTTTGGCATAGGGTTCTTGTTAACATTTGGTGGTGGTACAAAATTTAGAGCCTTAGAATCTACCAAGTCCTGTACCTTCATGTGCAAAGCTCTGCACTTCTCTGTACTATGGCCAGGTGCATTCGAATGAAAAGCACATTTGGCGCTGGCGTCATAATTTCTGGGTAGACTGGCAGGATCTGGAGGTGCCAACGTTCTTAGCTCAACCAGGTTGAGTTTTAGGAGTTGTGGCAATAATGTGGCATAGGGCATAGGGATCAGATCAATCACCCTATTGGCCTGAGAAGGTCTCTGTTGGAACGGTCTTTGCTGATTGTTGTTGTTGGTGTTGCTGTAGTTTCTCTGAGGAGGATACTGAGTTTGTTGCTGATAATTTTGTTGCTGTGGTTGATAAGCTGGTTGTGGATGAATTGGAGCGGGAATGGTGACTGCTGCCACAGACCTATGAACATATTGGGGTCTGCCTCTGCTGGTATGGATAGCATTGGTCTCACCAGTTCTTCTTGGGCCCACAAAAGGCTTCCTTGTGTTGCTGGATGAGCTGGCACCGTTGTCAGAAATCTTGCCCATCTTTAATAGGCTCTCAATTCTTTCTCCAGCTATAACGACATCTGCAAAGCTGGTAGAAGAAAAGGCAGCTAGCCTATCAATGTACGTCCCTTGGAGGGTGTTCATAAACATATCTTCCATCTCCCTCTCTGACATAGGTGGCTGGACAGCAGCAGCAAGCTGTCTCCATCTCTGGGCGTACTCCCGGAAGCTTTCCCTGGATGACTGTGACATTCCCATCAGGAGGGTCCTGTTGGGTGCCATATCCAAATTATACTGGTATTGTCTAATGAAGGCCTCTGCCAGGTCTTTCCAACATCTGATGGTGGCTCTGGTCAGATGAGAGTACCATTCCCTTGAAGCTCCCGTTAAGCTATCCTCAAAATAAAACATCCATAGCTTCTCGTCCATGGTATATGCCTTCAGCCTCCCCAGAAAGGATTGTAAGTGGGTCCGTGGGCAGGAAGTCCCGTTGTACTTCTCAAAGCACGGTGGTTTAAATTTATGGGGAATCCTGACCCCGTCCACTAGGCCCATGTCCATAACATCAAAACCCAAGGAGTTTTGAGACTCCAAGGACCTTAATTTTTCAGCAATTTCATCCAGCCTTCTGTCATAGGCTTCTTCCCCAGCTCCCATCACTGTGAACTGATCTTCCTGGGGGTCTTCTTGCAGTACCCTGCCTGTAGTAGCATTCCCTTGTACATTAGCAGGGATGTTGATCTCTGGATGAAGGTGGGGTCCGAATACAGGTGGGTTGATATGAGGCTGCACCCTCTCATTGTTGCTTGTCCCACCAGTCCCCAGATGGGGATCTTCCTGAGTCTGCCTCTCTACCAAGGCTCTTAATCTCTCTTGGCTCTGTGCCAATCCATTCATCACCTCCATAAATTGTGTCATCTGATTCCTCATTTCCAATCTTTCATTGGCCATTTGGTTCCTGACCTCTGTAAGGTCCTGTTGTACCTGGTCCATCTGTATACCCGGAAGGTTGTTACGGGTTGGATATCTGTGTGGACGGTTAAGTGGGAACACCCGACGTCGAGCAATAGTTCCTGAGATCACAACAGAGTTAGTAACAAAAACAAAACAATCCTACAAAACAAACAAAGGTTAGCATGCAATGCAGTATGCTTATTTGTTTCCAAGGTATCCGGCTTGGCACTTGGCTTTGACCTTTCCAGACCCTCGAAGATGTTGTTGATGTTGCTTGAAAGAAACTCAGATGGAACAAACTGATACATATATAAAAAGTAAATGATACATAGTTTGTCTCTTACAAATCATGCCCTCTGAGGGGTCAAAAATACAACATAAGAAATAAAAGTACATGAAATGAAAGCAACAACAAGCAAAATTCAGACACCAAGACCAAACTCATCCTCCTGAACTTCCTTGAGAAGTGCTTCAGTCACAGGATCAGCTGGACGCTCTGTGAGATTCCTGATAAGGAGATTCCTGGTAGTAACAGCTGCAGTTAGCTTCTTGTGTTAACTTTGGTCCTTTGACCTCTTCACACCAGCTCTAATCTTCAACTCTGAGATCTCTCTCTGGGCTGCTAGCAGGGCTTCCTGTTGCTCTTTTGCACTAGCCTCCAACTGCTCAATCTTATCCTGAGTCCTCTTATCTTCCAGAGTACGAGCTTCGGTGATCCTGACCCACCTAGCTTGACTCTCCTTCAGATACAAATCAGTCCTGGCCTTCTGGAACTGAGCCTCCTTGCAGGCATTCTTCAAAATCTGTTCTCCAGCCCTAGACTTCTTGATGTAATCCTCTGACTTTTCAATCCTAGCCAGATGCTCCAACTTTAGCTTTTCTAACCTTTCAATGTCCAAGCGACCATCACTCCTCTCACAGAGGGTCTTCTGTAGAGCCTGAGTCAACTTCTCATTTCTCTTTTTCAAATTCTCAAACTCCTCTAGGCTGATAGTGGCAGGAGGTGGTGCTGAGGATGGTCCAGGTATATCTTCCATGGTGAAGGGCATCCCAGAAAATTAAGCCCTGGCATGAGACCACTCATAGTACTGTGCTGAGGCCACATTATTGCATTTTCCCAGAATGGTTACCCCTTTAGTCTGGACATTGTCCCAAGCCCAGGATGCTTGCCTGACAATAGCCAAATTAGGCTTAATCTCACAGTAAAGAGTCTCAGCCAAGTCTTGTGCTTTAGGAGGGTGGACCAATGCATAGCCCAGTTGTCTTTTGAATAGCAGAGGGTTGTAGTTGATGCAACCCTTTACTCCTATCAGGGGTACATTGGGAAACTGCCCACAACTGGTAATGATATCCCTGCCCTTTGTGCTTTGAGTGCACCACCTGATATCAGCTGAGGTCAAAGCAGTGAGTCTTCTAGCCCAGTTCCTCTGCTGATGAGGATTCAAAAATGCATCAGTCTTGGGCAAGTGCTTGAGCAACCAGGTATGGAAAAGGGGAGCACAACACCTCACCAGTCTTCCTCTTTGCTTTTCATTCCTTTGGTGGACAGAGTAGTAGAAATCTCCCAGTAAGGTGGGCACTGGGTTCCTCAGGATGAAAAGATCGATCGCATTCTTGCTAACAAACTTAGGCTCATCTGCAAAAAGAATAACCCCATATATGTTAAGGGCCAATAATGCACAGACTGCCTTCCACTCTCCCAAAGAAACCTTCAGGGTAGCTTGAGAGATCAAGAAATCCAGATATAGACCAGAGATTCCAGCCTTAGTAGTCATGTTCTGCCCAATCAGGACTGGTTCCAAATGCAATGCCTTTGCCACTTCTTCATTACTTGGAAAAGCCATCCCAGGGTTGAAGGGGACTCCACCCCTGATAGGTACACCAACCAATGATGAATACTCTTCTAATAAAGGCCCCAACTGAAAGTCTTGAAAAGTGAAACACCTCAGAGGGGGATCATAGAACTGCAGGCAAGTATGAATCAGGCTCCTCTGTGAAGGGTCCAAATCCATAACCACATCAAGTATGCCTCCATAGTGTTCTCTGAATAGTGGTATATGGTCTGGAGTAATCAGGGTCTGGATCTTCCTGATGTCAGCTAGCTCAGGCTGAAAGAAATGATATGAGATGTTACTCTTCTTGGGTGCCATGTTGCTGAAGGAGAACTGAGACAGGTGCTGATGATGGAGAATAACACTGAAGATGGGCCACTGACAGGCAGGTGCAGGTGACTGAAGCAGGTAGCTGATAGCTGAAGTAGATGCTGATGAAGATAGGTTTATGCTGATGATGGGGTCAAAACCAAGCCAAAATAAAGGATGGATACCCTGAAAAACAAATAAGCAAATGTCAAAATGATGCAATGATGATGTATGCAAATGATATGCAAGGGTTTGTGACTGAGCTGGATCTGATCAAGTGCTCTGATATAAGTCCAGGTATGTTCAAGAAATCCAGATGGAGGTTCATAAGTCCAGTAACCAAGGTGGGGGACTCAAATAAAGAGTCACATGTCTCGGGTTAAAATCACAAGAACTGTTCCAAGATGGAGTACTCTTAATCAAATCAAAGTAACAGGGTATGCTGAGGTCAAGGGTACCTGCAAACCTGTAAACAGCCCAACCCCCTCACAGGTAATGTTCTAAAACAAGGATCCTCAGACTTGGATCAGTTATGAGAAGTGTAAACACTTCTAACCCGGAGGTACAGTGTTTACAATAAACATAAAAGATCCTCCTCTAATTCACCTCAGTTTCTGAAGGTCAATACTGAAGGTCATCCAGACTTAGCAGGCTTCCCAGATAGCCCTAGCACTACAGGAAATCTGCAGCACAGAGTTCTCAAGAAGAAACCCATATCTGAACCGTGTTTCATATTCCCGCACCAGACCGAAATGGAATGGGAAAGAACATGAACCACTCTAGCCTAGGTGTCACTCAGGTCCCAGGTATAGGACCTCAACTCTCAATAGAACAACCACCCACCAAAGCAAAAACAGATCCAGCCAGCACAGTATGACAGTATGATATATGTAAAGCTTATAAAGAAAGCAGTAAACAAACTATACATAAAAATAAATACAAATATACAAACACAGATAGCACATAACACCCCAGTAAACACAAATCAATCAAGCGCTAGGAGGAACCCACAAAAGGAACCAGAAGCCCTGGTTGCAGTATAAGGGTCCCCAGCAGAGTCGCCAAGTTGTCGCTCCCAAAAGATGAAACTGGGCTCAAATATGGTACAGACGCGAACGGTCGGCGAGAGGAGGTGCGAGGACACACAGAAGTGAACTCACAGGGAATGAATAGAGTCGCCAGCTAGGCATTTTTATCCCGGAGGAAAGGCAATGCTGCATAGACCTAGAAAAGAGATGGATAAGACGGTTGTGAACCAGAGAGACTGAGAAAGGGGGTTGGTTACAACCTGGGAAGGTATTAGCACCCAGATTGTCCGTCGTACTCGACGGGATCCACGCTTAAAAAATTTGTGTTTAAAAGGGGTAGTGTCAGTGCAATTAGTGTGTAAAAGAGCTGGAAAAGGATGTACAGGTGTCAGTGTATAGTGTATAAGTGATGTGAAGTGTATAAAAGAAGTGTCAGTGTAAGAACAAGAATGAAATGCTCAAGATTATGAGGCTTAAAAGAATGAATCTGGAAGGAGGGGGAATATACAGAGACTTTTGTTCGATAACTGTTAAGTTATGCCTACGTATCCTCTCGTGCAATGAGGAAGTCAGAACACCGTAGTTCGACCCAAAGAGACTGAAAGGTAAATTGACTTGTGAACTGCTTGCTTGTCTATGCTCAAGTGTATGACCTGTCTGGCTCAGGTGCAAACTGTCTTGCATTAGACGGAAGAAGCAAGTTCTCGTTTATGAGTGAATGAGATGAGAAAAGAATCCCGAGGGAGACGATTATTGTTTGTTTTTGAGTTTTCAGTCTTTTATTGCTTATGAGAGTTTGTCATAAGTTAATGAGCTTAAGCCTAAACCAATAGGTTAGTAAACTCATCACATCTTCCCTCTGATTAGGGGTAATGAGAGTACCTTAAGTGTGAAGTCAGCTTCTCACACTAAATCACCTTTGATGTAGGATTAAGATCATTAACCTACTTGTGATTATTTAGATGTTTTTGGTGTTTTTGTTTAGTGTTGAGTAATGAGATTAAGCCATAATCAAGGATTAAACAGACTCATTACACCATCCTAATAGAAGGATAATAGATGAGAATGTTTAAGCTGAGGAAAGCTCCTCAACTTAATCCATGATTAGGGATTAAACTCATGACACAACAAAGCCTTTATTAAGTGGATTTTATTTAATGATATGATGATGAAGTGAGTTTTATGATTTGTAAGACAACTTGAGGAGGACTTGTCCATTAACACTAGGGTTAGTCCTTCTTAACCAATTAAGGAAGAATTAGAACCCTAATGCAAGGCCCAAGTTACAAGCTTGATGTCTTGATGGTTATTAAGTGAATTGATTAAAGGAGTTAAACACATTAAGGGTTTAACACTTAGGATTAAAGTTATACACTCCATCCTAATAGAAGGATGCAGGCATAAGCTTAATCACAAAGCCTTAAAGCCTTTAGGGTTTAGTCCCTGATTATGAGGTGAGAAGAGAAGACTCAAAGGAGACACAAAGGTAAAAACTAAGTGGGGAGACTAATCAAAACCCTAATCATTGTCATACATGGTTGTTTTAAGAAAGAAGTCTTCAATGGAACCACCAGGAAGCAGATGAAAGGATTAGGAGAAGCAAAGTAACTTGCTTCATTTAAGAAGTCAAGTCACTTGGGGAAAGAAGGTAAGAAGAAGAAGAATGAGCAAGCTCAATCTCAAACACATAACAAAATGCAGCAAGGATGCATGAAAGAGATGAAAAGAAAAGGTGAGAAGTGAAGGCAAATTCACTTCTCAAAGTTGCTTACCACCTGAAAAGTTAGTGAAAGGAATGCAATGCAATGCAAACTGAGATGAAATGGCATGATGCAAATCAAAACCAGAAGCATACATGAGATGATAATGATGCTATGAGATGATGTAAACATGAATCAAGGCATGAGGATGAACATATGAACCAATGGATGCAAATGAAGCAAGTTTAGAACCATGAACATACATGAAAAGTCATGGAATGCAAATGGCATACAAAGTGGTAAATTCATGATGCAATGATCAAACATGCTTTCAATATGTCTTAAGGTGTCTAATGAATCAAATGGATGCACAAAATGTCATGGCAAGTCATGTTATGCAAGCAAATGCAAGATGGATGCAAAAGGAAGCTCAAATTAGGGTTTATGGACAATGCATCAAACAAAAACCAAAATCAGAAGCAAACATCAAGATAAAAAATTGAAAATGCACTCAAAGCAACCCTAATCCTATACTAACTCACTGCCCAAAGGAGAGGTTCCAACTCTTAACCTAACTAGGGTTATGAATTTCCTAAGTTTTCTAGGGTTTTAGGGTACCTTAACAAGAAAAATGTCAAACAAATTGAAAATGAAAGATCAAATCATGTCAATTTAATCTCACAAACTACATGCTAAACACAATGCAATGCAAAAAGAATCAAAGTCCAACTCTCAATGGTTAGGCAGAAATGATTTTTTGAAGTTTGGATCAAAATAATGCCTTGAAATGATTTTAATTCCATGAAAAATTCTCAAAAGACATCAAGATCAAAAAATAAATTTGGTTTGAGGGTTGGACAATGTTTCTAAATGATTATGAAGGTTTCATGAATTTTTTGGTGATTTTTAAATACATAAAAGTATTTTTAATTAATTAATTCTCATTAATTAATTAAAAATAAACTTTTAAATGATTTAAAAATATTTTTTAATGCAAAAAATAAAAATAAAAATGTTTTTGGTTTCTGAAAATTAATAAAAGTTTATACAAAAATTTTCAGAATTTTTAAAAAGGTTTTGCTATTTTTAATAAAATGGAGAAAAGAAATGAATTAAAATGAAAAATAAATAGAATTAAAACTGAAAAAAGGAAAGTCAACACATCTAAGGGCCCAGATTCAAATTCATACGCGCGGGAGTGGACCTGGCGCGCATCTGGACGGCCTATATTCAAAATTCGCTAATTAATGATTAAGCCCTAATCCAGCCCTAATTACTTTCAGATGACCGGAACAGTGGTTCCGGTCATCTTCTCCGGCGAGTCCAAAACACTAAATCACTCTACACGCAATTAAAATGAAAACTAACTTCCCAGAACTCTTCCCCATTCAAAAACGAATCAAACCCCTCAATCAAACATCATTTTTCATTCATAAACAGAGAGAATCGAATCAAACATTTTTTAGGGCAAAAGTTTCAGACAATGCATACATCCTGGTTTCTCAACCATTTTCAAAAGTAAGCACATATTCATGATCAGGGAAGCATGTAGATTCAATTAGAAACTTAAAATACACGTTCTGGAAAAAAAGTTCATGAAGCTACCTGAGTTTGAAGCTTTTCAGTTTGCAACTTTCTGACCTCCTCTCTTGTGCAAAATCACTCCTATGACTTCCCTTGGACTTCTGAAAGGCTTGGAGCAAATTTATTTGGGCTGGTTTGAGAGTTTGCAGAAGTTCTGTTCAAGGTGGTGTGATGATCGTGTTTCTGATTCTTTGAGTTTCAGGCTGTTTTGAAGGGTGCTTTGTGACCAGGAAGATGTGTTGAGTTGGTTTATGAAGTTAGTTTGTGTGTTTGTGAGTTGTATGATGAGTTTCGAATGCTTTTGCTCAAGAGGGTGAAAATGAGAATGCTGCCTTGTGAAGTGTTTCAGGCTTGCTTCTTGTTGTGTTTGGCTTGCATTTTCTTTGTATAAACAAATGCCATTGGTCAGATGAAGTGACATGTGCTTTATTGATTGGTATGGGTGCTTTTGCCAAAATGTCAAAGTTGTGTAAGAAGGGCATGGGCTACTTGCTAGCTAAGTACAAGGAGAGTGTGCTGTGCAGCATGATGTGAGGAAGGGCCTAGGATTGATCAGCAAGCTAGCCAGCAAGTGGGTGAGAAGCTATGATGAGTTTTGCAACTTGCCTTGCTTTTGCTTTTCATGAAAAAGTCTTGCTCCATAGGCCACAAAAGTGCATGATCTCTTGGCCCATTCTGATTTTTATGTGTTGTGTGATCATATGGTGAAGTTTAGAAATGCATTTGACAGCCCAATTTGCCTTGAGATATGAATTTGCAACTTTGCCTCTTTGGTGCATAACTTGAAATTTAGTGATTTTTGCCAACTTTGACAAGCCATAACTTTTGATCCAAAATGAATTAGGTCATGTTCTTGTACTTTTTGAAAAGGGAAAGATCTATTCTACAACTTTCATGACCAAAGTTTTTCCATTTGAAGCTTTTTTGAATCAAAAAGTAAAGGTTGAAAAAGTTGCCTAAAATGGCCATTCCATTAAAAGTCAAACTTGCCCAAAACGTCAACTTTACAAAAGACTTGAAATTCTTCAATTTTGTGAACTTCCAACATCTCCTATGATCAAATAAAGATCATATACAATCAAAAATGATGAAGAATGCCCTTTGGTTGGGTCATTGGGGGCCTCAGATGCCCTGATTTTGCACTGACTTGCTTGAAAAGTCAACTCTTGATCAGATGACTTCCCCATAGAATTTCTTCATGAAAATTGATATGCATACTACCTATACCATATAGATACCAATAGAAACAAGAATGACCAAAAAATTTGGAGTTATGGCCTTTGAAACCAAAACCCTAATTCTGGGTCCTCTGTGCAGTCAAGCCTGGCTCTGCCTCCACACCAACCTCAGTTCTTGTGATTTTTGACATTCTTGACTTTGAGAGGATATAATATGATACTTGAACACACATGGACCCCTTTGAAGTGATTGATGGCCCTTGGAGTGGCTCAAGAGGCTCTTGGATTGCTCAGATCACAAACCCTAGATGCAGATGACTTAGAATCTATGCAGTGAATCAAAAATGTGACATGAGATGGTATGATTGAGGTTATGTATATGAAAATGATCACAAGCCATGGTGTGAATGGGTGAGGGCAAATTTGGGGTGTTTACACACTTACCGTGGATACATAATTTATAACGAATGCACACCAAAACACACAATCAATTACATCAATTCCTAGTTATTTCACAAATAATAATCAAAACAAAAATGGGGCATTACACCTATTCCACCCAAAGGTAACATACCTCCTACTCTAGAAGGTGGCCCCACTCCAGTTCATGTGGTAGATCAACAGGAAGATCAATTCACCTTGGTCAACGAGGTCATAGAATTCGGTATGGGAGCTAACCCTCAGGACTTCCAGATGCTGGTAGAGAAGGTCAGAGCCCTGGAATGCAGAGATACTCTGGGCATTGATGTTTCTGACATGGGTCTGGTGCAAGGGCTGGTCATTCCTCCAAAGTTTAAGGCCCTGGAATTTGATAAATATAATGAGAGTTCTTACCTAAAAACTCATCTACATGCCTATTATCGCAAGATAGCTGCTTACACCAGAGATGAGAAACTCTGAATGCACTTTTTCCAAGACAGCCTGTCTGGGGGCTCCCTTGAGTGGTACATGAAACTAGAGAAAACTTTTGTTCGCAACTGGAAGGAGCTCGGAGAAGCGCTCCTCGAGTAATATCAGTATAATCTCGACATGTCCCGAGCAGGACTCAGGTACAGAGTCTCTCCCAGAAGAAATTCGAAAGCCTTAAAGAGTACGTGTAGAGGTGGCGCGAGGTGGAAGCTAGGGTTCAACCACCCCTACTGGAGAGAGAAATGGTGGACCTATTCATGGATACCCTCCCCAGTATTTCATGGAACGGTTAACAGGTTGTTCTTCCAGTGGTTTTTCAGATATCATCCTGACCGATGAGAGAATTGAGAACTGAATGAAACAATGGAAGATTCAGAATAATAGAGCTTCTACTTATGGGGTTAAGAAGCCATTTGTGAATAGAAAAGAAGGTGAAAACGGGGCCGTGTACACTCAGAGGAAAAGAGGAAACCAGAGTTCCTACTATCAGGCAGCTTCTGTTACCATCCTTGTCGCTACAAATCAATAACAGGTACAACAGCCTCAACAACAGCTAAGGGGGCCCGACAGGGGTACCAACCAAGGCCCAAGATGGTCGAGAGACATTTTGAGGTCCACCAATGTCTTACTCTAAACTCTTGCAGAATTTACTTCAGCTGCGAATGATTCAGCTAAGAACTTTGCAGCCTCCGAGGCCAGGGCAGATTCCTGAGGGGTATGATGCCAACGCCCATTGCGAGTTCCATTCCGGAGCTCCAGGTCACAATACCGAATATTGTAAAGCCCTTAAACATAAGGTGTAAGACCTATTGGACTCGAAGGCGATCAACTTTGCCCCGGTGCCGAATGTTTTGCAAAACCCCATCCCTTCGCATGGAAGAACTGTAGGAGCTATTGATGATGGGGAGTGTTTGAATTAGGTGTATGATGTCGGTTCCTTGAAGACTCCGTTAATGGGTGTGACAAGTTGAGATCGGGGATTCAGAGATTGATCAATGAAGGAAGTATTTAGTTCGATAGAATTGTCAAAGAAGATTAAGTTTCCACAGTTACCATCTATTATACTCCAGTACCAATTCCAGCACCAGCAAAAGTGGCACCTGTAACATTTACCACTCCAGGTCCTATATTGTATCAGAGTGACAAGGCTGTCCCATGGTACTACAGGGATGGGGTTTACTGTAATGGTCAGAAGCATGACGTATCCACCTCCAACACGGCTCAACATCAAGTGGAAAACGTAGGAGTCAGGGGGTTCACAAGGAGCAGGAGATTGTTCGCGCCCGAAATATTAAGAAACAGTGTGGTGCCACCAAGGGATAGTGCAGAGGCCCAGGAAAGAGCAAAAGGGAAGAAAGCAGTAACCAATGATGTTCATGTGTCAACTCCGGAACCTGACATCACATTCGGCAAAGAGGCGGAGGAATTTTTGAGGATCATCAAAAGGAGCGACTACAAGATAGTCGAACATTTGTAGCAAACTCCTTCCAAGATTTCAATATTGTCTTTGTTGATGTGCTTAGACTTACACAAGAAAGTGTGGATGAGGATCCTAAATAATGCGTATGTACCACAAGACATATCAGTAAACCAACTTGAGACGGTCGTTTCAAGTGTGAATGCTAGCCATGGTTTGGGGTTTACAGATATGGATTTGACTACTGAGGGATCAACCATAACATGGCTCTACACATTTTTATGGAATGTAAAGGCATTGTACTCTCTAATGTGCTTGTTGACACAGGATCATCCTTGAACGTACTTCCAAAGAAAGCATTGATTAAGTTGGACTATGACAGAGTGGTGCTAAGGCCGAGTGACTTGATAGTCAGGGCATTTGATGGCTCCAAAAGGTCTGTGTTCAGAGAAGTAGAATTACCAGTTAAGGTAGGACCATAGGTATTCAATACAACCTTTTATGTCATGGACATCCAACCCGCTTATAGCTATTTGCTTGGACGTCCCTAGATCCACATTGCTGGGGCTGTGTCTTCAACTCTCCACTAAAATCTTAAGTTCTTCTGGGAATGACAGATTGTTACAATGTGTGGGGAGGAAGATATTTTCATTAGCCACATATCTTCATTCAAATATGTGGAGATGGACAGATAGATTGTTGAGACTCCTTGTCAAGCCTTTGAGCCAGTCAGAACTGAGGGTACATCATCATCAGTCGCTCTTTCAGAGGAAAAGAAGAAGGGGGTATCTATCTCATCATACAAGCAGGCCTTGAAAGTTGTGGAATCAGGTGTGAAAGAAGGATGGGTAAAGATGGTTGAAGTCCCAAGGAAAGAAGACATACTTGGGATTGGTTATAATCTTGGTCAGCCAATGTCAAGTTAGAGTGCTAGAGGCCGAAAAAGCCCGATTACCTTCACAAGTGTCGGTTGGGTAGATCGTGGTACTATCTGTGTTGTGCAAGAGGACACAGTTCATAGTGACTGCGAATTGGATGAGTGGATAAAGCCATGTGCCCCGGGTGTGGAACTCAACAATTGGTCATCCGAAACAATCGTCTCTGTCACTCAACAACAAGAGTAATAGTTTTGTGTTTTCATTCTTTGTATGAAATATCTATACCTTGCCCGGGGCATAGTAGCTCATTATGAGGGTTCATTGTTCATAATGCAATAATACAATCATTAATAAAAAGGACGTTTTGGCATTCATTCATGGTCTTCCTTGTCTTTCATTTTTCATTTTTCATTTATTTTTAAAATAAATGGCAATGCATGTTTTTCCATGTCTCCCACTCTTTCTAAAATCTAGCATGAATCATCATTCATGCAGATGTACCCCATCGGGTCTCATCAGTGACAATATTGCTATGGCTCATTATGACTTCGACAATCCAATTTAACTAGCCGACGAGGAAGGTGAAGAAGATTGTGAATTACCTGAGGAATTATCCAGATTGTTAAAGCAAGAGGAGAGGGTGATCCAGCCACATGAAAAGACTATTGAGGTGGTGAACCTGGGAACCGAAGAGGATAAGAAATAAGTCAAGATCAGGGTTGCTTTGGAAGAATCTGTAAAGAGTCGGTTGATTTCCATGCTCCGAGAATATGTTGACATCTTCGTCTGGTCTTACCAGGATATGCCAGGGTTGGACACCGATATCATAGTACACAAGCTGCCACTCAGAGAAGACTGCCTACCGGTGAAGCAGAAACTGAGAAGAACTCGACCTGACATGGCTATAAAAATAAAGGAAGAGGTTCAAAAACAATTTGATGTCAGATTCTTGGTTGTGACAAGTTACCCACCGTGGGTGGCCAACATTGTACCGGTGCCTAAAAACGATGGCACAGTTAGAATGTGTGTGGATTATCGAGACTTGAACGGGGTGAGTCCCAAAGATGACTTCCCTCTACCATATATTGATGTGCTAGTTGATAATACATCCCAATTCTCTGTGTTTTCTTTCATGGATGTATTTTCAGGCTATAATCAAATCAAGATATCGCCAGATGACATGGAGAAAACTACCTTCATTACCCCATGGGGCACCTTCTGTTACAAAGTAATGTCGTTCGACTTGAAGAATGTTGGAGCAACATACCAACGAGCAATGGTGACTCTTTTCCATGATATGATTCATCACGAGATCGAGGTGTATGTTGATGAAATGATCGCAAAGTCATAAACAGAAGAGAAACACTTAGTCAACTTGGCCAAGCTATTTGACAGGCTACGGAAGTTCAGACTAAGGTTGAACCCAAATAAGTGTGCGTTCGGGGTGCACTCTAGAAAGCTGTTGGGCTTTATTATAAGTGAAAAGGGGATTGAGGCCGACCCTACAAAGGTGAAATCAATCCAGGAGATGCCTGAGCCTAGAACTGAGAAGGAAGTGTGTGTAATACCAACCAAAATTCACTACCCGCGTCACCCATGATACCTCAAGCCTTTACGGATGCTTCCCGTGGGACTCAGTGTAATACCCACCACAAGACTTACTCAAGACTTTCGGAGGATACCATGTAATACGCGTCACACTATTGGTTTATGGTAAGGTTTCCTCACAATACTTTAAATTGCATGTTTTATGGTTCACGGATTACACTTACAAAATTGGTATTTTTAATCGGCATAAAATAAATAATTATTTTCCACTTCAAAAGTCATATTTTCCACTACCATTGGATAATACATTTTCATAGCTTTCCCACGATATATAGTTTGCCTCAATCAGATACCCGAGTAAAAAGTTATGAATTTTTGAAGAATTTATATATTCCAAAACCTACAGCGTTAACCGGTTAATGCTTACGGTTAACCGGTTAACCAACATTCAGAAGCCTAAAAACCTACGTTTTCACCATAGATACCATGTTTTCTCACCCAAAACACCTAGTAACCTCACCATACTTATTGTTGATTATTTCCACACATAACATGATCATTCACAAGCATTTAATCGACATTTTATCCATTCAAAAATCTTGATTCTACCTATTAATCATTTATCACATTTCTAACCTAACTCTTAGAACTTCAAAAATATAAAAGAAAAGGTTTCTAACAAGAACCCACCTTGCAAACGACAAGGAGTTTGGTGAAGATTGAAGATGATCCAAGCTCTCTCTTCCTCTTCTTCTCCTCTTTCTCTTCTCTTCTCTTTCTTTCTTTCTTTCCTTTCTTCTTCTTCTTACCAACTTTCTTCTTTTCTTTCTTTTTATAACAAATAACAAATATCTATCAGTTAGTAACACTAACTGGTCCAAATTGAGAGTATCCAAAAATGTCTCTAAATCAAATATTTAATAAAACCTCTGAGTCAGATAATACTTAATTAATTAATTTAAGTTCGTCGGTTTCTCTAATTATTTTAAATTGAAAACTCTCAGAGCACACCGGAACCCTATTAAATTCAATTAATAGCATCCAGAGCATTTTATTAAAATACGGGGTATTACACCACCCTTCGGCTTGGTCTCGTATCCTTGTTTGAGTCTACCTTCGACTTAGTCTCATTCTTCGTAAGTCCACCTTCGGCTTGGTCTTACTTTTTTTTAGTTCACCTTTGGATTGCTCTCAAATCTTATCGTAAGTCTACCTTCGGCTTAGTCTTACATTTACGACTCCACCTTTGGCTTGGTTTCGTATTGTTTTAGTCTACCTTCAGCTTAGTCTCAGTCTTTGTAAGTCTACCCTCGGCTCGGTCTGACTTTTTTCGAGTTCTCTTTCGGCTTGTTCTCGAATCTTATCGTAAGTCTACCTTCGGCTTAGTCTTCCGTTTACGATTCCACCCTTGGCTTGGTATCGTGTCGCTTGAGTCTACCTTCGGCTTAGTCTTATGTTGTAAGCCCACCTTCAGCTTGGTTTTACTTTTTACGATTCCACCTTCGGCTTGTTCTCGAATCTTATCGTAAGTCTACCTTCGGCTTGGTCTTACGTTTATGATTCCACCCTTGGCTTGGTATTGTGTCACTTGAGTCTACCTTCGGCTTAGTCTCATGTTGTAAGTCCACCTTCGGCTTGGTCTTACTTTTTACGATTCCACCTTCGGCTTGTCCTCGAATCTTATCGTAAGTCTACCTTCAGCTTAGTCTTACGTTTATGACTCTACCTTTGGCTTGGTTTCGTATTGTTTGAGTCTACCTCCGGCTTAGTCTCATTCTTTGTAACTCTACCCTCGGCTTGTTCTCGAATCTTGTCATAAGTCTACCTTCGGCTTAGTCTTCTGTTTACAATTCCACCCTTGGCTTGGTATCGTGTCTCTTGAGTCTACCTTCGACTTAGTCTCATGATGTAAGCCCACCTTCGGCTTGGTCTTACTTTTTCGAGTTCACCTTCGGTTTGTCCCCGAATCTCATCGTAAGTCTACCTTCGGCTTAACCTTATGTTTATGATTCCACCTTTGGCTTGGTCTCATATCATCGCTCCCATTGAAAGTCAGCTTATTTCACTTCCCACAAAGTGCAAATTTTCCGGTTTACTCGGGTATTCAATCCCTCCATACCTTGAACGTCTGAAAGCCATTTCTATCACCCATTCAAGTCTATAGTTGATTGAATAGGGGTAGCTGCAACACCCCAAAATTTACCCTCTTATTTATCACCATTTCCGGGTAGCTTATGCTTCATTTATGTTCCATCTTGCATATCCATCCATACATTGCATAATAAAAACAAAAAAATAAGTAGAGCATACATCATTGGTCGAGGCGCGGGGCATGTGATCAAGGGTTATTTGGCGACTATTGGGTCTCGGAAGGAAAATAATATCAGAAAATATGACCAAGATCGGATGTCCAAGGTTTCCCACCAAAAAGAGAAAAATTCAAATTTTAGTTGAAGTAACTGATTACCTCATAGGTAGTAACCGATTACCTATTGAAGGAAAAAGGCCATATTTTGAACTGGTAACTGGTTACCTCATTGGTAGTAACCGGTTACTTCGTCCAAATTTTCAAAAAAATTCAAAATTCAGTTGGTTGCTTCCCTCCACTTTCCATTTTTTACTTTGCTTTGTGTTTCACCCAACTCTAGAACCTTCCACACTCTTCCAAAGGAATATTCCAAGAATATTCCATGGAATATTCTAGGAATATTCCCGACCAACCCTTAGCTTAGGACCCAAGCCTCGCGTCCAAACCTCGCACCAAACCTAGACCTAACTCCCAAGCTACCTCTTATATAAACCTTGCTCCTCAAGCCAAAAAGGGGTTAGAAACAAATTTCACACATTTTCCACAAGCTTCACCATTTTCATAATCTCAATTCTCTCCATTTTCCACACTAACACCAAAGCTTCATCATCAAGATTCTTCAAGTTTTACATTAAAACTTAAAGAATCGGAAGCTAAACCTCCATCATCTTCACCGATTCAGCAGATAATTGAAGTATTTGCCACGATTGCGGTGTTTATGTCACCGTTTGGAAGTGTTTCGGATAATCCTCACCAATTGCATTTATTTTGCACATTCACGGATCGAAACTTAGGATTTCCGTTATTCTCTTCATTCTTGTATTGATCAACATCACAATAATCACCAATGCAAGCCTCTGCTTTGTAGGTTGGTGAATCCGAAATCACTTTTCATTTTAACTTATTTCTCTTCATCTCGCCTTGCGCATTCTTTGATTTTTCTTGATTTTTGATGCTTTGATTGGTTTGAGCATAGGAGCTAGAATTGTGGTGTGATTATAGTGTTGATAGATGTTAGAATGTTGCATCTAGGTACAATTTTCGTGCTAGGTTTGTAGGCCTCAGAATAAAGCTTATTTGGATAAGTTGCTACTGGTTTTCGCATGAAAATGCAGAAATTTTTTATTCTGGTCGTAGAGTAACTGGTTACCACATAGGTAGTAACCGGTTACCTGTGTTAATTTTGCAGAAAATCCAGTTTTTTGAACTGGTAACCGATTACTGCATAGGTAGTAACCAGTTACCACTGAACTAGAATGAAAAATTATTGCATTTTCATACATTTTTGATATCCATTCCCCCTCCAATCATCATGGATCCTTAGGAAAGGATTTTAGGACGTTTTTAGGAGCTGATTTAGAGTAGACGTGTGTAGTTTCAATAACTTTTGACATGTTTTTCGTTAGGTTCCGATTTTTGACATAAATGTTGCATATGTGTCCATAACATGTTGTGATCATTGTTTACATGATTTAGCATCATCCATTGAATGTTAATATGTGTTTATACTTCTGTTTTGCATCACATTTGCGATCCACTCATGTTTAGGTCGATTGTGCGCGAATTGAAAAATTACATATTGTTTAAAACCGTACAAATCCGCATAGTTTACATCCATTGTTGTGTGTTTATGTGTTGCATTCCATAGTCGATATCCATTTCATATTGTCGCATATAGTTGCATGATCTTTGCATTATGTTGATTGCATTAAAACTCATCCTTTGCATTTGAAAAACTATTGAAAATCTGCAATGCTTTCATCGCTGCATTTGGAAACAGAAGCTATAAAAACATGTTGCGTTATTCTGTTTTGGTCTTTTTACACTTATTTTCCTGTTGTTTGGTAGCTGTAATAGGTTGTTTACATTGCTAGTTGCATTTCGTAGCTGTTTGTGCAATAGGAAGCTGTAGTAGTTGTTGACTTTAGACTTCTCTTAGCTTTTTAGTGTCCTTAGACTTAGAATTAAGTCTAGTTAGGTCCTAGTTGTATTAGGAATTGTTTGGTACTTGTTTACCTCTTTCCTTTTATTGATTTAGCCATATTTTGCTAACTTTTGTTTTGTAGGGAGGTTTAGGTAAGCTTTGTTTATACAACTTCTTTATTATATTCTTTATGCTTTCACATTGTGATTGTCTTAGCCCTTTAGGCTTTGTCTTGTACAACAGCATGTTAATCCCTCTTTAGAAACAACTTATCTTCTTTATAGAAGTAAGTTGCTTTCTAGTTTCCTCTTCTTTTCTTCTTCATTAAGATTAGAAGACCACACAAACCATAAGGTCTCCCATGCAATAAAATTTACGCTGAGTTTTAGTTCCCATAGTTTTCTTCCTTTCTCAACTTTAGTCCCTCTTTCTCATCTCAAAGAAAAACAACAAAACACCTAATAAAGATTGAGTTTTCTCGTGCGCCAGGAGACTTTGCCATGGGGTACTTGCACATGTCCCATTTCGGGGCAAGGTGTGAGGCATCTATCATGACGAACAAGTCTTAGCATGAGATTGCCTCACAAATAACAAAATCAAAACACTTCTTTAAAAGACAGTTAACAAACAATGCACGTCTTTTCCTGCGGGAATTCTCTCCTCAACTCATTCACTTTAAACGCAAACTCGCTACGACTTGTCTCTTTGCAAGACGGTAACACACTCGTACCAGATGAGCCTGCAACACTTGAGCATAGGAATAAGTAGTTCAATTCTTAAAAAACACAATCAAGTTCCTGCCTTAGTTAGGCGAACTACATTGACTTTGATCATCATATTCCCGATGAGGTAGGTAGGCAGCGGGGTAGGGCCCGTTCGAGCATATTCTGTATTTTCCCTACATTTTACCCATACCTTTTTGTTCCATTTTTCCAGTTCCATTTCTCATTCCAGTTCCAGTAGCAATTCTCTTGTTCAATAACATTTTATTTCTCACCATTTGAAACAAACTAACAAGTGTGGATCCCGTCGGGTACGGAGGACGGTCTGGGGTGTTAATACCTTCCCAGGTCGTAACCGACTCCCGAACCCAGTGTCATTATTTTGTAGGACCTTGTCCTTTCCTTTTTCCTTAGGTTTGTGCAGCATTACCTTTCACATTCATTCGGGATAAAAATGTTTGGTTGGCGAGTCTACCTTTTTCGCGCCACTTTCGCGTTTGTACTAGGATAAAAATCCTGGGAGCGACAATAGTGGCAAATGAACCGAACATTAGGGCCACCGTGGTGTCTTTGAATGAAATACTTTTGGATCATGGCATTTCGGAGGATGGTCTTGATAATATTTCTTGGGATTTAAATCCCCTTGTTGGTTTTTCTGTGGCTTCTTGTTATGTTTTTTTACGCTTTCTATCATACTCTTTTTGGCCCTTTTAATAGGTATGATGAAACATTGAGTTTAATATAGAAGATGGAGGTTTCGTTTAAGATTAAAGCTTTTGGGTGGAGACTTCTTGTGAATAGGCTTCCTATAAAGGATCTTTTGGCTTATAGAGGTATTAACTTTCAAATTTGATTCCTTAAATTGTGTTTTTTGTGAGGTTGTTCCGGAAAGTAGGAAGCATTACTTTTTTGCTTGTAATGTGGTGAAGTCGATATGAAGGGAATTAGCCATTTGGATAGGTAAATTAGATGGGATGGAGGAATAATGCTTTTCAAATTTTATGGATTGGTATTCGTTTCGCTGTGTAAAAAACGTTAAAGAGGACAAATGGGAGTAGTTTGGCTAGCAAATGTTTGGACATTATGGGTTGTTATGAATGATGTTAGATTGAAATTTTAACAATAAGGTGTGAGTTGTAAAATCTTCAGTTTGTAAGTGGTCTTTTGTGGAGATACTAACCACTCCAATTGTAGTTTTTATGATTTTAATAAAAAAAATACTATTTCTTTTGTAAGACCAATTGATTTGTAATCTCTCTTTTGTCGGATTTTTCTCATTTTCGATTGTAAACAAGTTGGAGAACACTTAGCTCTCCTTTTAATCAAACTTGCTTACTATATATGTATGTTCCAAGTGATTGAGCATTTCTTTATTATATTTGGGGATATTTTTACTCTAGTAAACAACTGATAACTCTTCACCACACATTCATATAACAAATTTTACCGTTGGATTGAAAGCTATTATCATATGGATCATATCTATAAAATTTAACATTAATCAAAAGTTATTTTATATGTCAATGAGATGCATAAAAATTAATGTCTTACAAAAATTTAACAAAACCGTTAATTTTGATCATTCTTGTTAACATATCAAATATTTTTTTATTGATGTTAAATTTTATAGAGATGATCTAAATGATAATAACTTTTAATCCAACGGTGAATTTTGTTATACAGATATACGATAAAATGTTATCAGAGATGTCATGTTATTAAGTTTGACACTTTGGTCTCAATATATATATATATATATATATATATATATATATATATATATATATATATATATATATATATATATATATATATAATGATGTTATATTACATATTGAAGGAAATTTAATCCAAGTTTGAGTTCACAACGTGTTTTAATTATCTAAAAAAATTTCGTACACAAGAAATCAATTGAGAATCAATGACTCTCAGATGAATTCTTGGCAAAAGGCTTAAAAATATTTTAAAAAAATATTGGATTTAGGTCGCAACTCTCTCTCTCTCTCTCTCTCTCTCTCTCTATATATATATATATATATATATATATATATATATATATATATATATATATATATATATATATCTTAACTTTAGAGAGATTCGTAATTAATAATAAAAATGAATTTTTAATAATAAAAGATAAAATATTTAAATTGGTCCCTTAAGTTTATCTTGGGATCCAATTTAACTTTAGAGAGATTCTAAAAAGTGTCATAGTGGTCCTTTAATTTTTTTTAAAGTATCACTTAAGTCCTTTCTGTCAACCAAGCTCAAACGTCTGTTTATGTATACATAGGTGGAAGTTGAGTTGTCATATGTGGTCATCTTCTTTGTTAACCATTATAGGGTTCTGCGTTACCCCTAAATTGTTTTAGAAAAACCACATAGACTACAACGGCTAGGGAAACATAAAATCAAATGGGTCTTCTCCATTGATGAAACAAAAATACAAAGATGGATGGTCTTCTTCGAATGAAGGTTCCAATGTCAACACAAGCTCACGTTGGAAAACTTTGTGTCACTGTGGCGAGTTTGTCGTTCTTCGAATGGCAACAAAAATTAAGAACTATGGAAAATATTTATGGGGTTGTCCTAATTAAGGTAAGTTTAATGTGAATGTAATGTTTGTCCTAATTTTAAGGTATGTTGAATATTTTAGGGTTCAATGCAAACAGGTTGTGGTTTTTTTGGTTGGTATTGTGAAGATGTTGGAGATGAGAAGGGACCGTTTTGGATGGATAGAATTGAAAAGCTCTCAAAGGCAGTTGCAGGAGCTCAAAATGTGCAGGCAGAATTTGTGATACAAATAAGCAACCTTGAAAGTGAAATGAAGAAAGTTATGAAGTGGAAAAAAAATTGGAAAATGATGTTGTTTATGTGCCTTATTGTAGTTGTTTTTAAAATGCATTAGGAAGTTAAGAATCGATATTAGTTATTTGTTGTTATTGTTATCAGTTTGTTTCAATTTGTGACAAGTTGTACCAAGTATGTATTTGTTTCAGTTTGTATCAATTTGAAGTTGAAATGAATAGTTTGTGACAAGTTATGTCCTTATCAATTTGTATCAGTTTGTGGCAATTTGTTTCAGTTTGTAACAAATGAACAAAATATGTACCAGTTTCAGTTTGTATCAATTTGTATCCATCATGTATTTATCAACAAAACATGTCACAGATAAGTTGATACCACAATATGTTCCAAAATATGATATTGATATACCTTTGATCAAAGATTTAAAGATTTTGCGGGAGAACGGTGTGGAGGTTTATGATGGATATAGGAAAGAAAGTTTCAATTTGAGGGCGATGTTGTTTGGCACAATTAATGATTTTCCAGCATACAGGAATCTATCTGGGTATAGCATTAAAGGTCAAAGTGCGTATCCTGTTTGTGAAGACGGAACCGATACGATTCGATTGGAACTTTGTCAGAAGAATGTTTTTCTCGATCATCGTAGATTCTTACATTCTAAACATCACTACCGTGGGTGGAGAAAAGCATTCAATGGAGACACCGAACAGCGTAAAGCTCCACCCGCATTGTCAGGTGACCAAGTTTTTGAAAAGGTGAAAGATGTGCGTACTGAGTTTGGCAAGCCTTTTGCACATAATATTGTCAAAGGTGGGTGGAAGAAAAGGTCGATATTTTTTGAATTGTCATATTGGAAGTCTTTGTACGTGAGACATTTTCTCGATGTTATGCATATTGAAAAAATGTATTTGAAAGTGTTATCGGTACATTACTCAATATAAAAGGCAAGTCTAAGGATGGCCTTAAAGCAAGAGAGGACATGTTAAAAATGGGAATGAGAACTGAATTAGCACCCATGAAGAAAGGAAAACGAACATATCTACCACCTGCTTAGAAAGCGCTTTACACAAAAAGCGATGTCTAAGGGGGGGCTTAGAAAGCGCTTTTGGGAAAAGCGTTGCCTAAGGGGGGGCTTAGACAGCGCTTTCAAAAAGCGTTGTCTAAGGTATACCTAAAAAAATTAAAATAGGAGGGGATTAGACAACGCTTTCACCAAAAGCACTGTCTAAGGTATACCTAAAAAAATTAAAATAGAAGGGGATTAGACAGCACTTTCACCAAAGTGCTATCTAAGGTATACCTAAAAAAATTAAAATAGGAGGGGATTAGACAGCGCTTACACCAAAAGTGATGTCTAAGGTATTCCTAAAAGCGCCGTCTAAGAGTACCTTAGACAACGCTTTTAAGATTTAAAAAAGCGTTGTCTAAACCTTTAGCAGCGGAGGTTTAGACAGCGCTGTCTAAGGGGAAAAAAGTGTTGTCTAAGGTCTTGTTTGGCATAGTGATTTCATAAACAAAATGCCAACTCTGTTTTTTCTTAGGCTAACTAAGTACACAAAATACACAAGTCATAGCTTGTGACAGATTACATAAGTCAACAAAATGCTTAAGATTACATCATACGTAGACTTAATTTTCCATTTTTGTGTTGATCTCTTGGTGGGTGTTGATCTCCTTGTTGTTGGCTCTACAACATTCTTGGTTGCACTCTATCTTGTTGTTTGACCAGGTGGTATAAAAGGCTTAGTTGGCCTTTTGATTGGAAATTTCTTGGGCCTTCCTTGAGATGCTGATGCAGAAGGTTGTTTTGCTGCCCTTCCTTGAGTTGTTTGTTGTGAAGCTTGTGTTGATGGTTATTGAGATGTTTGTTGTGAAGCTTGTGTTGATGGATGCTGAGATGGTTGTTGTGAAGCTTGTGTTATTGGCTGTTGAGATGGTTGTTGGGATGCATGTTTCCCAGATGGTGTGACCTTGCAAGTAAGATTATTGTGACTTGGTTTCTTACATCTGCTACATTTAATATTAAAGCTAGTCATTCTTATCTTTCTGTATGAACCATCAATCTCACATTGCTCTAAATTTCCTCTCTTCTTTGGCCTTCTAGACATCTTCCTATAAACAGGTGGTTTCACATCTAGATATCCAGTTCTTACCCACAGATTTGAACCCTAAATTGGAAAAATAATATATTTGTAGACTTCCATAAATCTTGCTTTTCTATAACAATATGGAATGTAATCATCAATATTGAAGTTCCTACTTTTCATGGCTGACAGTGCATGAACACAAGGAAGGCCTATCAGCTCCCATCTTCTACATGAGCAGTTATGCCCTTTAAGGTTTACTGTGAATTTGTCAGTTGAGTTTTCAATATGCCTTACCTCAAAAATACGCTCATCAAACACCCTACACCATAAATAAATGAACATTACTACCTATGTTAATCAAATATGTATTAAAGTTTAGTGAATTTCATGTTCATTACCTGACAAGCCAGAGGTTGGTGTATGAGCGGGTTTTTTCAACCTTCTTTCTTATGTTTGGCAAGACTCTTACATATGCCATGTTCTGAAACATCATCCTATTTGTAGCCTATCTCTCCATCATGTATGTCCTTATTTCTTCCACTATGGTTATCAGTGTCTTGGCTCCAGAATCCAGGATTACATTATTAAATGCCTCATACATGTTATTGAGGACAACATCACATTTGTTATGTATCTTGACGTATGACTTACTCTAGTGTCTTGGTGGAGTGCTCATCATGTGTTTGTATGCTTCCATATTGACATCCTTCATGCATTTCATCTCTTTTCCCAAGCTTGGTAATAAGTTGACTTTGTTGTCTTCCAAATTATTTCCTTCAGTATCTTACCATAATTTCGAAGCCTTTTGCCTAACCATTTGGTACTCATCATATTGACATTGTATTCCCTACTGTAACTATGATTGTTTATTATCTTTCTTAATTGCCAAGTATCATCATTAGGTGATTTCTCACAATAAGCTTCCCACTCACATCCATCCTTGCATTTATCCCTCAGTTTCACATTGTCATTCTTAGTGTACCTCAAGTTCCTTCCAGACTACACTGCATATGAAGTTATTGCTTCTTTGAAATTAGCTTTGGTTATAAAATACATCCTAACCTCCCATTTGTAATTGGACATATCCTTTGGTAACTTGAACATGTGATAATTTTTCCTCATCACTCCACTACTATCATCATTATCACAACTACTTTGTAAACCCTCACTTTCATTATCACTACCTTTATCATCTTTGTTTTCCTCCCACCTCTCTTTACCTTTTGTATTGTTCCTCTCTTTGTCACCATCTTCATTCACATAATCAATCAAATTATCCACTCCATCCTCATCCAAATCATCATCAAACTCTTCTGATTAATCATCAAATGTAATTTCCATTGCACTTTCATAATTGAAACTTTCATCCTAGAGCTAAGTCCATCATTGACCTCTTCACCATCAGATTTTTCCATAACTGATTTTTCCATAACAGTTTCTTCCTTAATAGTTTTTTCCTTAACACTATTATTACCACTACCCTCACCTTCCATCACCTCAGTTTCCTTCATACCCTCTCCAACTACTACCTCAATCATTACAACAAGGATTTTTTCATTCTCAGCTTCCATCACCTCAGTTTCCTTCATACCCTCTCCTATTATTTCATCAAGAGGACCATCATAATAATCAGGTTGTGACGGTGTGTGTTGAATATATATGTCAACACTAAGGTACACCTTATAGAGATCAGCAATATATAGGGCACCTTTGTTATCAATCAAAGTGTTCATCCCAAAGGTTGGATCCCTATAGTATATCTTATCAATAGAATTGTAGCCTAATTCCTTAAAACAACCTATCAGTTCAAAATAACTCCATCTATCAACATTTATTTTCAACTCAGCCACCTGAATCCCTTCATATACACTCAGTTCTTCATTGATAAATTCCCCACTATGGTGGATTTTTAGGTATAGATATTCAGTCATGGTTACCTACCTCCTATGTCGTAACAAAATACACAGAAAAGAAAACAGTTTCAGATTTCATAACCCTAAAAATATGACAAAACCCTAAAATGAACTAAAGGAAAGAATAAATGTTAATAAACTGGAAGACATACCTGGTTGTCTTCGTTTTCCATTAGAAAGATGAATTCAAACTGCAGCCCAATGAACTTCAACAAGCAACAATGGTTGTGCTAGGGTTTTCTGCTTCACTGTGTTTCCTCTTAGCTTTTCTAAAGATAATGAATAAATGTTTGTTTTTTTTAAGTGTACCATTCCAACATGGCATCCAAATGGGCAAGAATAAACACACATGGTATCCACGTCAGCGCCAATTGTACTAGCCCTTTAACTTTACCTAACAGTGTGGACGAAAAGGACTAATGTGACACTTTTAAAAGATTAAAGGACCACTATGACACTTTTTAGAATTAAGGGATCAAATTGGACCCATAGGTAAACTCAAGGGACCAATTTGGGTATTTGATTATGATAAATACCTTTGACTTTGTTCATATAATAATTTTTTGACTTTTTTCATATAATAATTTTTTAAATATTTAATTATGATAAGTATTATTTAAATTTTATGTTAAAGATAGGGTCACCTTATATAATTTGGAGGTTCTGTCCCATTTTTAAAAATTGATCTCTAATAAATAGAAAGGAAAGAATTTAAAATAAATATTTCATGTGTAAATAGTATTAAAAACTATGAAAAATCTATAAATATTTTAATGTTTGGAGAGGAAGACTAGATAACATACTTGCAGTCGATTGTGCAAATATTTACTTTTTAAATATATTATTAAAATCTAAGTGTTTTAATTAAGGATTAAATGTACAACACCCCCTGCAATGTAGGTGAGTTTCGTTTTACCCCTTATAAAAAAATTGAATCCCTCTCAAAATGTTAAAAATTAATTTCTTTTGCCCCCCTATGCGTCAAAGTTACCCCTTGTAATATTTTTTTGGTTTACCCCAGATTCAATGTTCAAATTGTAGGGGGAAACAAATAAAAAATATTACAGGGGAATAAAAAAAAATATTATAGGGGTTAAAGCGAAACTTGAATACATTGCATTGGATGTTGTATATTTAACACTTTAATTAATAATCAACTAAAAATTAAAGTTGTAAAATATAAAAATACATTACAACTATTTGTTTTTGTCAAATCTCGCAAATCACTAGAACAATTATAATCATATGACAAAAAATATAAACATCAAGTTCAAGTATAGGTAGACCAAACAAGCGGCCCTCCAATTACTCATGGATTCTATCAAAATCTTTGAAGTACCGTGGGTAGACGACATCTGTATAAGTGACACTCTTGTCCATAAAAATCATAGTGCATACCAAATATAGAAGATACGCTCTCATATCATGGGATCTGTGGAGTGTCATCTGCTCATCATCACCGGTAGTCTGTTGTGCTCTCAGGATCTCAGTCGTATATATCTTCTTCAGGTATTCAAACCTAGCATGAGGACCCTTGGTTTTGTCCAAATACTCCCTCACCTCCCATAGATCAATCCCCAGATAGTCTACCATCATCTTAAGTGCCTCGTTTTTGGTAATCCTCTCATGATCTAGAAGTCTCCCTTGATTGGAAGATTTAGCAAACACGAGACATCATCGAGTGTGATAGACATATCATCACGAGAGAGATGAAATGACAAGGTCTCCGAGTGGCATCTCTCCACGAATGCATTAAGCATCTCGTTGTTGAACGTAGTATAACCGATCATGCATAAGTCCTTCAAGCTAGATAAGGACAAAAGTGTCTGAAACCAATCCTCATTCGGCTGAGGCAAGCCAGTAATCTCATGCCTATAGTTAATGAACTTTTGCGGATTAAGCTCCTGAAAAAAATAAAAACCATTGTCAGAAATTTGTCAATTAAAATTAACGTAAATAAAAAATAATGAATCCAATGAATGCAACTTCTTCGTCCCATATTGTAAAACCTCAAAATTTGCCCTCTCATTTTTATATCATTTCCATATCATTTAGCATATCATTTTCATACATTTTCATTGCATTCAAGAAAATCATAAAAATAAAAAAAATAAATAAATAAAGCATACAACATCGGTTGAAGATAGGGCATGTGATCAAGTGTTTTTTCAGTGACAATATCAATTATCGGGTCCCAGAGTCAAAACAGGATCAAAGTGAACAACACAAGTGAATTTATGAGGTTTCCCACCAAAAGGAGGGAAAATTTAAAATTTGCTTGTATTAACCGGTTAACACATTGGTTAACCCGTTAACGTATGCATTTTTTTATACTAAAAATGCAGATTTTCAGCATGAAGGATTTTGTGGTTTTTTCACTTTTATTTGATTTGAATTTATTTTATTTCATTTAAATGTGAGTTATTGAGAAGGATCTAGAATGATTACCAAGCCTAATTCTCAAGCTAAGTCCTAATCACCTTTCTAAGCAAGCTCCAATCCTAGCTCCAACCTATTTTTTGGGCCCCAAACCTAAGTGGTATTTATGTCATTTCTCTCCAAACCTCAGAACACACATTCATAATTTCATTTTCCCTCTCAATTTTCTGGTTTTCTCTCTCACTTTTTTCTCCACTCTCTTCAAACCCTTACACACTCAAATTTTCATTTTCTTCAAATATTACAAAATTTCACCTTGAAATTTGTTGATTTTGGAACTAAACCTTCAATCATTGAATCTCTACACATCTAATTCTGATTTTTTTTCTACTGGTTTGGATCTGAATTTGTGTTTTGGAAGTGCTTTTGGAAAAAGCTTTTTACATCAAGTTTATCATCTTACATTTATTTTGCAATTGCTTGAAGAATAGCATTGGATCTTTGGATTTCTTACCTTGATTCATCAATTACAGCTTAATCAACACTCACCAAAGCAAATCTCAGCTTCGAAGGTTGGTTAATTTTTAGATCTACTTCTATTTTTAGCTTATTTGCATGTTCATGATGTAGATCCATTGTATAATTGTGTTTATTGATCCATTTATGGATTAATTTATGTGTTTATGTTTGTGAATCCAATGCATGCTTGATTTGATGTAATTTGCGTGTATAATTGAGTAGTAGAACCTCTGGTGATTATGGAAATAAGCTTTTGTTGGAAGTACTTTTCTGCAGGTATTTGTTGTTGCTGGTTCAGTGTTAACCGGTTAACACTTTGGTTAACCAGTTAACACGATGTGATTTTGCGTAAATATGCAGGTTTTGGATCCGTTAATCGGTTAACACTTTGGTTAACCAATTAACACTTAAGCAGTTTGAGTTTGTTTGTGCATTTTCATGGTTGTTTTCATATCATTACATCCTTAATCATCATGGATCATTGTAATATCATTTTAGGTAATTGTTAGGAGTTGTTTGCATGTATGTTAGTACATGTTCGCATTCATTTGACACGTGAGTCTGTGCACTCCTGATACTTGGCATAATCATTTATTTATGTCTATGAAGCATTGTACATGATGGATGCATGTTTGCATGGACTTGTATGCATGATAATAATTGTTCAATATGCTGGTGTGCACTATTTATGCACGTGTTTCATGTTTTCATATTCAGACACATAAACTTGAAACGTACATGAATGTTGGTATTTGTTCAAAGGTGATATATGATTCAATGTTGTTGATGTGCATTCTTGTTATTTGTGTTGAGATGTTTGCATTAGCATATGTTCTTGGTTGCATGTTGATCATAGATGCATTTGATCTTGTGTGTTCATCTCTTGATTATGTAATGCATTTGGATTTGTTAGATGCGTGTTCGTGTTTACTTGTTGATGGTTATCCATGCCCATTAATACATGATTATGATGCATTCTTGGTGTTTACTTGCTGCATGATGCATGCGAGTGTGCATTTAATCTTGATGTTTTAATTTGTGCATCCAAATTTGTCTTGCATTCTATTGTTGTCTTGGTGCATAAGTGTTGTAGAAAGTGTGTAGTTTGTGTTCTGTTTTGACTTCTAACACCTGTCTTGGTGTTGAATGTGGGTTGTTATATGATGTTTGTGTTTATTTGCCTATTTCGTGCTTATGCAAGTGCTGGAGCACTATGATAAGTGTTTTTTGGTTTTATTTTCTCATTTTTCTAACCTTTTTGGGGGCTATGATAAGTCACTTAAGTGTGGGTGGGCATCCACACTCTACCTTCTTACCTCATCTTTTAATCACTCATCTTGTGTTTGTTTAAGAATTTAATATGCTTTGATTGTACAATTCTATCTTATCCCCCTTAGAAACAACTTAACTTCCATCTTGGAAGTAAATTGTCTTCTTCCTTCCCTTCTTCTTCTTCTTCTTCTTCATCTTCTTCTTTCTTCTTCCTCTTCTTCTTTCTTCTATCCTTTCTTTTAGGATAGAGATATCATACCACACTAACCCTAGGACCTCCAAGCATGACAACTATTAAGATTTTTAGTTTCCCTTTAGAGTTTTACATTTTGAGTCTCCTTTGAGTCTTTCTCTTTCTCATCTCAAAACAAAAGCTAAGAAAAACACTTAATAAAGGTTTAAATGACTTCTTGTTCCATAGCCTTATTCCATGGGGCACTTGCATCCATCCCATCTTGGGGTAACGTGAGCTTGTCTAGCACGATGCACAAGTATTCAACATGAAGTTGTTTCACAAAGAAAACTTAAAAAACATTTCTTCATCCAAAAGTAACAAAACGTCTAATAAATAAAATAGGCTACTATGCTTGGACCTCAATCCTTAGAACTAAGTTTGGGGATCTTCTCCATACTTAGATATGCTTCTTCTCTATTCCATCTTGGAGTGATGCAAGAAGTACACACTCTATTGAATGAGACTTGAATACACTCTCCTATGCAAACTCTCAAATAAAAAACTTCTAAAAAACGTCAAATAAATAATAAATTTCTTTCCTTCAAGAATTCTCTTCTCATTTCCTCCAGTCTAAACGAAAGAACTTGCTCCTACTTGTCTTTTGCAAGAAGGTAAACACACTCGTTCTAGACGAGCCTGCAACACCCGAGCATATGCATAAGCAGTTCAATCCTAAAAACACAAGCAAGTTGTGTTAGTCTTATTGAGTCGAACTACGATGTTATGACTTTCCTATTGCACAAAGGGACGTAGGCACAAGTGATGATGCTTGGCGAACATAATCCTTCGGTCTCTTTCCTCGTTCCTCGTGCCATTTCATCTTCTTATCTTTTCATCTAATTCTTATTTATTTATTTTTAGTCCTTTTCAGTAGCAGTTGCAGTAGTAGCAGATACCCACACCCTTTGAAATAGTGCTAGCAAGCGTGGATCCCGTCGAATATGATAGACGATCTGAGGTTCTAATACCTTCCCATTTCGTAACTGACTCCCTTACCCTATCTCGTTGGTTCGTGGGACCACTCTTTCTCCTTCTTCTGGGTGTGTGTTACATTACCCTTCCTTCGCGATAAAAATGTCTGGCTGGCGACTCTTTCTTTTCCGAGCCACTTTTGCGTTTGTACCAGGATGGAAGTCCCGGGAGTGACAATTAGTGACTCTGCTGGGGAAATCCCAACCAAATTTTCTCTAGTTCCCTATGCGGGTCAATCCTAGCGCTTGTTTGTTTATGTTCTTTGGGTGCTTATCTGTTTGCTGCTGTGTGTTTAGTTTGGCTTTATTATTTTATTTACAGCTTTACTTTACAGCTTTATTTACTGCTTTCTGCATTTACTTTTCATGCATCATATATGTTGGACTATCTAGATTGGTTTTTTGGTGGGATGGGTGTTCTGTGAGATAAGCCCAATACACAGGCTCGAGTGCACCATAGACTTTAGCATGGACAGTCACTTTGCTTTCATGATATCTTGTTATGCGAGTAGTAGTGAGTTCCACACATAGATTGCGATCGTCTTGGAGATGTTCTGTTATAGGGGTCTTCCCTATTCCAAAATACAACCTTGGTAGTTATATGCATCTGGAGACCGATCATTGAGGACCTTAGTGGAAACAACCCTCTCCAATGGTGACATTGGCATACCACATTTGTTGGTAAACTCACTCATACCCGAGGGCCCACTAGGAACTCACATAGGATGACCTTGTTCTCTCGTAAGAACTCAGTCAAAGCATTTTTCGTATAGCGATAGTATTGTACCCTTCATGATGAATGTATTATTACTTCTCGATCTCAGTGCTTGAAGTTGGGAACTTATGGGGGATGCTTTTTTTTCAGGACTCCGCTGAGACCTCCTTTTTTAGTGTATAATGCCAAACCATAAACGGTGATTGTATTATTGCTTCTCGACCTGAGATTCCGTGATGCTGACCCTTAGCACACATGTGAGATAAGGGATTGCTTATAGGTTTGTAAGAACCCTGACTTTCTACCTACCAACTTCATATGTGTTGTTCTATGATTTGATCTGGTTCTATATGGTTCTTTGGGTTCCATACAGAGATGATAATGTTATTGTGGCTCTATACAGACACTTGGCTCGTTGCTCAACACCAATACCAGACACATGTCACTGATCACATGCCTTACATTACATCATATCATCATTAACCATTTATGATTTTCATTTATCAGGTTGTTCCCAGTTCCAGTGGTATTTCCTGTGTCTTATTCCAGATGGCTGAAGATGTTCCCCGAAAGAATAATGTACAATACACCTTTTTGAGGCAAGAAACAAAAGATATTCAAGAGTTGGTTGATCTGATGAACGACAAAGTGTTAAATAACTTTAGAAATAAGTACGGGTTGATTTTTAGTTACTTAGAAAAAGCAACTTCAAAGCATCATGATGGTCTACATACCCTTCTACAGTTTTATGATCCTCAGATACGGTGTTTTGTCTTTGCTGATTATGTATTAGTGCCTACCTTAGAAGAGCTTGCTAGTATCTTGAGGGTTCCGGTCAAAGAAGGTGCTTCGTTCTAAAGTTCTGCAATAGTTCCCCCGAATGAAGATATTGCTAAGGCCACTCACTTGAATCTGGATATGATCACAGATAACATCAAGGATAAAAGAGAAAGTAAAGGATTCCATCTGGAATTTCTGATTGCTGAAGCTAAAAGATGTACTGAAAGGCAAGAGTGGGTGAAACTCAATGTAGTCTTAGCCTTGATTGTGTATGGTACTAGCCTATTCTCGAATGAAAAGGACTTTGTGAGTATGGATGCAGTAGCTATTTCATCAAGAGAAATCCTATTCCGACCATGTTGGGAGACTTCTACTACTCTGTCCATTATAAGAATGATAAGAAGCGGGGATGACTGGTATCCTATTGTGCACCTCTATTTTATAGTTGGTTTGCTCTCCATCTTCCTAAGGCAGGACCTTTTATAGAGCTCAAAGGGTCAGTTAAGTGGTCCAAGAGGTTGATAGGCTTGACTTCTGATGATATCACTTGGTGCTACAACAAATATTTAGATGGAGTGGATTTGCTTACCAATGGTGGTAATTTCCCTAATATGCCTTTGCTTGGAAGAAAAAGGGGAATTAATTACAATCCAGTATTGGCCATTAAGCAATTCGGATACCCATTGAAGACTCCACCTAAGGAAGAAGATATTGCAGAGTCTTTGTACTTCCCGGTTAAAGGAAATGAAAAGTTGTATATTCAGATTTCTCAGGCTTGGATTGTCAATGTCCGAAAGGGGAAGAAAGAATTTGGGAGGGTAGATCCCAAGCTATATACACCATATGTTGAGTGGCTGAGACGTCACGTCGAAGTTATGCTTCTTCCGTTCTCAGTGGAACCACCTTAGTACCCCAAAGTGGTTGAGCCACAAACCATAGTGCCCGTTGAAGAGTATCAAAAGCTGGAAGCTACGCTTCGTTAAGTCAGAATTGAGAATTCTGAAGTTAACAGTCTTTTTCACCATTTGGTCCATGCTAACAAGGCATTGGAGGAGAAGGTTCATCTCACTCATAAGGCTATGGAGGATAAGAAGAACGAGTTTGAAGATAGAGAGCTCTACTTCAAGAGGAGAGGGTTAGCTGAGTTAAACAAGGCTATGGAGCGGCGAAGGATTAACAAGTCCTTAGTTAAGGCGAATGAAGCTATCACTTTTTGGAAAGAATAGTGGGAGGCTAATCAGAGGTAGCAGAAAGAGATAGAGAAAGAATACAAGCTGAAGATTCAAAGTCTGTAAGCCCAAATGGAAAGTCAGAATGAAGAACTTCAGAAGGCCCATGAACAGCGTCAGGACTATCTCCAAAGGCTAGAACAAAGTCAAAGGTTGATGGAAGATGCTCAGAAGGAGATTGAGGAACTCAAGATCCATGCTAAAACCAAGAAGTCTAGATCAGAGCCAAGTTCTTAACAGGGAAAATGAAGAAGTGTTCCTTAAACAAACCAGTGAGTTGCACTCGTCTTTTGGTCAAAGAGACTTGCTCATCCAGAGATTGATTGAAGACCCAAGACACCAAGATACTGCCCAATTGTTTGAAGCCGTCAAGAATTTTAGTTGGAGATTGAAGGACGTAAAGTTTCGTAGGGTTTTTTTCTTTTGTTGTACTTGATTACCAACAAGCTTGTTGTGGGAATCTTTGCTTTACTCTGTATGATTTTTAGTTATTGTAAGACCTGTAACCCTTCGGGGAAATCTTTGTTGCTCTTAAATTTTCTTTATGTTATTTGATCGTGTTTAGATTTTTGATTATTGTCTTTGCACTAACACCTGTTTCAGACACAGATTCATCCAGGCCAACCATATATGAGTTTTGCACGAATGTTTCTTCTCAAAAGTCGGGTTCCAAATAGTCATATGGACTTCTCTATTATTATTGAATACCAGAATAGGGACATAGACTACCTTGAGAATGAAAAGCACATCATTTGCATAGCATGCATATCACTTTTCTTTTGTTTTTGCAGGTACAAGTATCAGATTTCTGACTTCTCTTTTGTTTCAGGCACTATTGCTTATAGGCGGGCTCATCGGTACTTAACCAGAGAAAACATATCCAGAATCATGGAACAGATGCAAGCTGAGCTAGTAGAGCTGAAGAATCGAATGGACCAGTTTATGACTCTAATGACAAGTATGAATCAAAATCAAAAGAGGATTCGGGAAATGGTTAAGAGTACATAGAAGAATTCGGAAGGCAATCTAGGAGACAATGGTGCTCCCACTGCACAGGGTAACCCCCTAGTCACACTTGTTGTGAATGCAAATGGCACTCCAAGTGGAGACGGTCATAATGATGGCTATATGTCGCTCCCAAAAGATGAGACTGGGCTCAAATGAGGTACAGACGCGAACGGTCGGCGAAAGGAGGGTGTGAGAACACACAGGAGTGAACTCACAGGAAAAGAAAAGAGTCGCCAGCAAGGCATTTTTATCCCGGAGGAAAGGTAATGTTGCATAAACCTAGAAAGATACGGATAAGACGGTTGCGAACCAGAGAGACTGAGAAAGGGGGTTGGTTACAACCTGGGAAGGTATTAGCACCCAGATTGTCCGTCGTACTCGACGGGATCCACGCTTAAAAGATTTGTGTTTTAAAGGGGTAGGGTCAGTGCAATCTGTGTATCAAAGCTGAAAAGAATGCAAGTGTAAGTGTAAAATAAATGTGAGGTGTATAAAGAAGTGTCAGTGTAAGAACAAGAGTGAAATGCTCAGGAGTATGAGGCTTAAAGAATAAAGCTGGAAAGAGGGGGAATATACAGAGACTTTTGTTCGATAACTGTTAAGTTATGCCTACGTATCCTCTCGTGCAATGAGGAAGTCAGAACACCGTAGTTCGACCCAAAGAGACTGAAAGATAAATTGACTGATGAACTGCTTACTTGTCTATGCTCAAGTGTAAGACCTGTCTGGCTCAGGTGCAAACAGTCTTGAATTAGACGGAAGAAGCAAGTTCCCGTTTATGAGTGAATGAGGTGAGAAAAGAATCCCGGAGGAGACGATTATTGTTTGTTTTTGTGTTTTCAGTCTTTTATTGCTTTTGAAAGTTTGTCATAAGTTAATGAGCTTAAGCCTAAACCAAGGGTTAGCAAACCCATCACATTTTCCCTCAGATCACAAACCCTAGATGCAGATGACTTTGAACCAATGCAATGAATCAAAAATGTGATATGAGATGCTATGATTGAGTTTATGCATATGAGGAGATCACAAGCCATGGTGTGAATGGATGAGGGCAAATTTGGGGTGTTTACACTATATGGATGGACTAGAAGATCAATTTACTTTGGTCGATGGGGATATGGATGCCTAGAATGTTTTGGTGAATAGAAGGTTTGATGAGATTGCTGAAAAGATTTGATCTATCGAATCTCAGAACACTCTTGGCTTCAACGTTTCTGACTTGGGCTTAGTTCCTGGTGTAAGAATCCCTCAAAAATTCAAACCACCAACTTTTGACTAGTACAATGGCACAACTTGTCCGAAAACTCACTTGCAGATGTACATGGGGAGAATTGTTGCCCACACTGATGATGAAAAGATATGGATGTATTACTTCTAAGATAGTCTCACTGGGGCATCACATGAATGGTACATGAGAATGAGCAGAGCTTCTTGTAGATGTTTAGAATTGGCAGAATTTTTGACCAACAAGAAGTGTTAAATTTAGTTCAGGATGTCACATCAGATGTTGGGACATTATCAAACAGAGAATAAGTAAATGAACTTAATTCAGGATGTCACATCAGATGTTGGGACATTGTATCAGTTAATGAAATAAGTTCAGTTTACAGGATGTCACACCAGATGTTGTGACATTGTATCAGTAAATGAAGTAAGTTCAGTTTTCAGGATGTCACACCAGATGTTGTGACATCTCAAACCTGCTACCAGAATTAATTAATGACTAACAGAACTGAGCAAATTAAGGGAAGTTATCTGGAATTAATTATGGATGAATGAAACAGAATAAGGCGCATCTGTAGGGAGTTTTGTTATGTGACTTCAGCATAATCAGAAGAACTGAATCACCTAGAATCTAGGAAGTAACAAACCCTAATTCATGGTGATGACTGCATGCGTATCAAGATTGGATAAACCTACAGAAAGCCCAAAATCCAAACACCTATTTAAGCAACAGAAACTCTCAGAATAGAGGACGAAATTAAGAAGACCAAATAGGGTGTTTTGTGTTAATAGCAGGTTGTTTTAATTGTACCACTTTATGAGCTTTTAAGCAAAAGTGTATTTGTGTCTTGATTGAAACTGTGAAGTAAGATCAAGCTGTTTTGTTTGAAGTATGACTTCAATTTTATTAAACTTGTAAAACATATCACTGTGTGATTGAGGGGGAGTGAGTTGGTACTCATATCTAAGTTGTGTATTAGGTAGAAATTGCATTGGGTAGATATTAAGTGAAAGATTAAACTGGGTGGTTTAAGTCTAGAATTAATATTACTTATATTGGATTTCCTTCCTGGCTTGGTGTAAACACCCCAAATTTGCCCTCACCCATTCACACCATGGCTTGTGATCATTCTCATATGCATAAACACAATCATATCATCTCACATCTCACTTTTTTATCCACTGCATAGCTTTCAAGTCATCTGCACCTAGGGTTTGTGATCTGAGCAATCCAAGAGCTTCTTGAGCCACTCCAAAGGCAACCAATCACTTCAAAGGGATCCATGTGTGTTCTTATATCATATTCCATCCCCTCAAAGTCAAAAATGCAGAGGAATCACAAGAGCTAGGGTTTGAGTGGATGCAGAGCCAGGTTGAACTACACAGTTGACTGAAAATTAGGGTTTTGGTTTCAGAGGCCATAACCCCAATTTTTTTGGTCATTCTTGTTTCCATTGATCTCTATATGGTATAGGGAGTATGCACATCAATTTTCATGAAGAAATTCCATGGGGAAGTCATCTGATCAAGAGTTGACTTTTCAGACAAGTCAGTGCAAAATCAGGGCATCTGAGGCCCCCAATGACCCAACCAATGGGTGATCTTCATCATTTTGAGTGTATATGGTCTTTATTTGATCATGGAAGAAGATTGAAGTTCATAGAAATCAAGAATTTAGGGTTTTTGCAAATGTTGACTTTTTGGGCATAGTTGACTTTTCAAGAATGCATCATTTTAGGTCATTTTTCAAGCCTTGATTCTTGATCCAAAAAGGCTTCAAATGGAAAAACTTTGGTCATGAAAGTTGTAGATCTCATCTTTCCCTTTTCAAAAAGTACAAGAACATGATCAAACTCTTCATGGATTAAAAGTTATGGCAATGCAAAGTTGGCTAAAATCACTTATTTTCAAGGCATGCCCTAAGTGAGAATTTTGCAAAGTCATTGATCAATGCATTTTGCAGCCTCTAATCCATTCCAAACCAACACACAAACATGTCTCTAAGTCATAAAATCAGAATTGAACCAAGAATGCCCATGGTTATAGTTCATGTAACTTGACTTTTCTCATGAAAGTTCAAAAAGCAACAAGTTGCAAAAACTCATGATCACCTCTCACCAACTTGAAGCCTTGAGTGCTGAGCTTTGCTAGACCTCTCTCTCACCATGCTGCACCAGAACCAACCTTGTACTTGCCTAGACTTTGAGCCATGCCTCACTTACACAAAAGGTGGACTTTATGCAAAAGTAGACATCCCAATCACAGCAGGACATGTCACATCTCCCAGCCACTTGCAATTGTTTATACTATCCAAATGCTGGCCAAAACATAAGAGAGGCAAGGCTGAAACTATCACATTACACACATACACAAAAACTCACCATTTTGCAAGTTCCTTCGAATCCCTCTCCACAGCCACCAAACACTCAAACTATCTTCATCAATCATCTCACCACACTTCATAGATCATCCAGCACCAAGAACCAAAGCCTGTAATAGCAAGAACACTCCATAACCATTTCACACTCCATTTTGCAGTTTCATTCGAAACTCTCATCCTAGCTCACAAACACACAAACAAGCACCACAAACCTTCTCCATTCATCATCAGGACCACAAGCAATCACTCACCATGGCCTGAATCAGTCAGAATCGCCATAGCCATTGTTGACTGAGCTTGAAGCAGTTCCTTTCGAAACTCATTATCCAGCCAGCACAAACTCATTTTGAGCATTCAAACATCATCAAGGGGTTCTAAGGAGTAGATTGCACATAAAGAGAAGGCCAGAAAGTTCCCAAACTGAAAGCTCCAAATCTCAGGTAGCTCGAAAATAATTTTTCCAGAAGTTGTTTTTCTTGTTACAAACTTGTTCCTCATGATTCACTGATCATCCTGATGCTTTTAGTTTTTGAAATGGTTGTGAGTTGAACATTTAATTTGACTCTGAAACTGGTTTGCCCTAAAAATGTTTGCTTTCGATTCATGTGATTGATGAAGAATAAATTTGTTTGGGGTTAGGGTTTTGATTCAGGAGATCATGGGGATCATTTTGGTATGCTTAGTTTTCACTTTCGTTACGATTTGAGGGATTTGGGAGGTTTTCAGGTGAGCTGCTCGCCGGAGAAGACGACCGGAGGTCTTCTCCGGCAGCCTGAGAGTGATTAAGGCTAATTGTCATTAATTAGCCAACTTCAAACCTGGGCCCTTGGATGTTGCTTCCCGCGCGTGATTGAATGGTCAGGATGTGTCATTAGAAACCCTAACCTAGTTTAATTAATTAAATCCAGCTTAATTAATTCATAAACCATTTTTAGCCAGGTTTGAATCTGGGCCCTTGGATCTGGCGCGCAGTCAACCAGTCCAAGCCCAGATCAAATCCTGGCCATCCCTTGCGCATACTTTTCTATTTATTTGATTTTTATTTCATTTTATTTCATTAACTTGCATAATTATTTTAAAATAGCAAAAAATACATAAAAATTATGAAACTTTTTCCCTAAAGTTTTAATAATTTTTATGACCCAAAAACATTTTTTATTTTATTTTTATCATTAAAAAAGTATTTTTAAATATTTAAAAGATTATTTTTAATTGATTAATGAGAATTAATTAATTAAAAATACTTTTAGGTATTTAAAAATTACAAAAAAATTCATGAAATGTTCTAAGACATTTAGAAACATTGTCCAACCTTCAAACCAAATTTCTTTTTTGATCTTGATGCATTTTGAGAATTTTTCATTGAATTAAATCATATTTTTGTGCATTATTTTGATCATAAGTTCAAAAATTCATTTCTGCCAATTGGTGAAGGTTGAGACATTGATTCTTCTTGCATTGTCTTTTGTTTGGCATGTAGTTTCTAGGGTAGAAAGGCCATGAATTGTTCTTGCATTTTCAAATTGTTTGGCATTTGTTTTGTTAAGAACCCTAAAAAACCCTAATAACTTAGAAAATTCATATCTTGAGTTTGGTTAAGAGTTGAGAGCTCCCCTTTGGGCAGTGGTTCATTATAGGTCTAGGGTTTCCTTGGGTACCATTTTCCATTTTTACTTTAGGGTTTTGTTTCTGTTTTTGGTTTGTGTTTGATGTTTGATCCATGAACCCTAATTTGGGCTTCCATTTGCATCCCTCTTGCATTTCCTTGCATAACATGACTTGTCATTGCATTTTGTGCATTCTTATGATCCATTTGACATCTTAAGACATGTATAAAGCATCTTTGATCATTGCATCCCATATTTGCCATGTCATTTGTCTTGTATGATTCATAACTTTTCATGTTTGTTCATGCTCCTTAGCTTGCATCATTTGCATTCATAAGCTTGTATGAACATCCTCATTGCTTTGCCTCATGTTTGCAGCACCTCATAACATCATAATCATCATCAACATGCTTCTGGTCTTGCTTTGCATCATATCATTTCATCTCATCTTGCATTGCATTGCATTTTCTTTCTAACATTGCAGGTGGTAAGTAAACTTGAGAAGTGGATTTGCCTTCACTTCTCATACCTTTTCTTCTCATCTCTCTTGCATCCATTGCTGCATTTCTATATGTGTTTGAGATTGAGATTGCTCATTCTTCTCCTTCCCACTTTCTTTCTTCAAGTGACTTGACTTCTTGAATGAATCAAGTCACTTTGCTTCTCTTGATCCTGTTCATCTGCTTCCTGGTGGCTCCTTTGAAGATTGTCCTTGCAAACCTCACAAACCTTAGGATCATCCAAGCATGACAATGAATTAGGGTTTTGATTAGTATCCCCTCATAGTTTTACCTTTGTGTCTCTCTTTGAGTCTTCTCTTCTCATCTCATAATCAGGGACTAAACCCTAAAGGCTTTAAGACTTTGTGCTTAGGGTTATGCCTGCATCCTTCTCTTAGGATGGAGTGTATAACTTTAATCCTAAGTATTAAACCCTTAAGGTGTTTAAATCTCTTAATCAATTCATCTATTAATCATCAAGACATCACACTTGTAACTTGGGCCTTGCATTAGGGTTCTAATTCTTCCTTAAGTGGTTAAGAAGGACTAACCCTAGTGTTAATGGACAAGTCCCTCTCAAGTTGTCTTACAAATCATAAAAAACACTTCATCATCATCATTAATCTAAAATCCACTTAATCAAAGGTTTGTTTTGTCATGGGTTTAATCCCTAATCATGGATTAAGTTGAGGAGTCTTCCTCAGCTTAAACATTCTCATCTATTATCCTTCTTTTAGGATGGTGTAATGGGTCTGTTTAATCCTTGATTATGGCTTAACCTCATTACTCAACACTAAACAAAATCACAAAAAACATCTAAATAATCACAAGTAGGTTAATGATCTTAATCCTACACCGAAGGTGATTAAGTGTGAGAATCTGACTTCACACTTAAGGTATTCTCATTACCCCTAATCAGAGGGAAGATGTGATGAGTTTACTAACCCATTGGTTTAGGCTTAAGCTCATTATCTTATGACAAACTCCAAAAAGCAATAAAAGACTGAAAATTCAAAAACAAACAATAATCGTCTCCTCCGGGATTCTTTTCTCATCACCTTCACTCACAAACGAGAACTCGCTTCTTCCGTCTAATGCAAGACAGTAAGCACCTGAGCCAGACAGGTCATACACTTGAGCATAGGCAAGCAAGCAGTTCACAAGTCAATTCATCTTTCAGTCTGTTTGGGTCGAACTACGGTGTTCTGACTTCCTCATTGCACGAGAGGATACGTAGGCATAACTTAACAGTTATCGAACAAAAGTCTCTGTCCATCCCCCCTCTTTCCAGCATTATTCTTTAAGCCTCATAATCATGAGCATACTCTTTCTTACACTGACACTTTCATGTCACACTTCACATTGTTTTACACTGACACCTGTACATTCTTTTCCAGCTCTTTATGCACAGATTGCACTGACACTACCCCTTTAAAACACAAATCTTTTAAGCGTGGATCCCGTCGAGTACGGCGGACAATCTGGGTGCTAATACCTTCCCAGGTTGTAACCAACCCCCTTTCTCAGTCTCTCTGGTTCGCAACCGTCTTATCCATCTCTTTCTAGGTCTATGCAGCATTGCCTTTCCTCCGGGATAAAAATGCCTAGCTGGCGACTCTATTCATCTCCAGTGAGTTCACGGCTGTGTGTTCTCACTGTTCCCTTCGCCGACCGTTCGCGCTTGTACCTTCATATGATCCATTTTCATCTGCCGGGAGCGACAGCTTGGCGACTCTGCTGGGGAACCTTATACTGCAACCAGGGCTTCTGGTTCTTTTTGTGGGTTCCTCCTAGCGCTTGATTGATTTGTGTTTACTGGGGTGTTATGTGCTTGTTTGTGTTTGTATTTATTTTTGTTTATTGCTTTATGTACAGTTGATTTATTGCTTTCTTTATAGCTTTATATTTTTCATACTGTCATACGGTGCTGGCTGGATCTGGTTTTTCTTTGGTGGGTGGGTGTTTCATTGAGAGTTAAGGTCCTATACCTGGGACCTGAGTGACACCTAGGCTAGAGTGAATCATATTCTTTCCCATTCCATTTCGGTCTGGTGCGGGAATATGAAACACGGTTCAGATATGGGTTTCTTCTTGAGAACTCTGTGTTGCAGATTTCCTGCAATGCTAGGGCTATCTGGGAAGCCTGCTAAGTCTGGATGACCTTTTAGTATTGACCTTCAGAAACTGAGGTGAATCAGAGGAGGAATTGTTATGGTTATTGTAAACACTGTACCTCCGGGTTAGAAGTGTTTACACTTCTCATAACTGATCCAAGTCTGAGGATCCTTGTTCTAGATCATCACCTGTGAGGGGGTTGGGCTGTTTACAGGTTTGCAGGTACCTTGACCTCAGAATACCCTGTTACTTTGACTTTGTTAAGAATGCTCCATGTTGGATAGTTCTTGTGATTCTAAACCCTGGACATTTGGCTCTTTATTTGAGTCCCCCACCCTGGTTACTGGATTTTTAGACCTCCATCTGGAATTCTTGAACACACATGGATCTATACCAAGGCAGTTAATCAGATCCAGCTCAGTCACAAACCCTTGCATTTCATTTGCATACATACTCATTGCATCATATTAACATGTGCTTATTTGTGTTTCAGGGTATCCATTTTCATCTGGTTTTGGTTTTGACCCCATCTGTTATATTGACCTATCTCCACCAGCACTTGCTTCAGTTTGCCAGCCACATACTTCAGTTACTTGCACTAACCAGTCAGTGGCCCTCTCCTCAGCATCTTCATCAGCACTTATCCTACTCAGTCCTCAGCATCATGGCTCCAAAGAAAAGCAACATCACTTATCATTTCTTCCAACCAGACTTATCAGACATCAGGAGGATCCAAACCCTGATCACTCCAGATCACATTCCTTTGTTCAGGGAGAGTTATGGAGATATACTGGACATGGTTATGGATCTGGACCCTTCACAGAGGAGCCTCATCCACACCTGCATTCAGTTTTATGATCCTCCATTGAGATGTTTCACCTTTCAAGACTTTCAGTTGGGGCCCATATTAGAAGAATACTCATCATTGACTGGTCTGCCCATCAAAAGAGAAATCCCATTCAACCCTGAAATGGTCTTTCCTAGCAATGGAGAGGTAGCAAGGGCTTTGCATCTGGAACCTGTATTGATTGAACAGCATATGTCCTCTAAAGCTGGGATCCCTGGATTTCATCTGGACTTCCTGATTTCTCAAGCTAGTTTGAAGGCCTCCTTGGGGGAGTGGAAAGTTGTTTGTGCTTTGTTGGCCTTAAGTGTATATGGAATTGTGTTGTTTGCAGATGAGCCCCGTTTCATTAGCAAGAATGCAATCCATTTGTTCATCCTGAAGAACCCAGTGCCAACTTTACTGGGTGATCTCTATTACTCAGTACATCAGAGAAATGAGAAGCAGAGGGGAAGATTAGTGAGGATTTGTGCTCCATTATTCCATGCTTGGCTTCTCAGGCATCTACCCAGGACAGATGCATTTCTCAATCCTCATCAGCAAAGCAACTGGGCTAAGAGACTCACTGTCCTAACTTCAGCAGATATCAGATGGTGTACTCAGAGCACCAAGGGCAGAGATATGATCACCAGCTGTGGGCACTTTCCCAATGTGCCCTTAATAGGAGTTAAGGGAAGTATCAATTACAACCCTCTGCTGTTCAGAAGGCAATTGGGCTATGCACTGGTCCATACTCCCAGGGAACAAGACTTGGTTGAGACCCTCTACTGTGAGAACAAGATTAGTTTGGCTGTTGTTAGGCAGGCTGCCTGGGCCTGGGATAATGTTCAGACTAAGGGAATCACCATTCTGGGGAAGTGCAATAATGTGGCATCAGTCCAATATTATGAGTGGTCCCGTGCTAGGGCCCAATTCTCTGGAATGCCCTTCACCATAGAAGACATGCCTGAGTCATCTTCAGCACCACCCCCTGCCACTATCAGTTTGGAGGAGTTTGAGAGCTTGAAGGAAAGAAATGAGAAGTTAACCCAAGCCTTGCAGAAGACCCTCCGGGAGAGGAGTGAAGGTGTGAGGGAGATTGAGAGATTGGAGAAGTTGAGAGTGGAACACTTGACTAAGATCGAGAAGTCTGGAGATTATATCAACAAGTCCAAAGCTGGTGAACAGATTCTGAAGAATGCTTGTAAAGAAGCCCAGTTCCAGAGAGCAAGAACAGACTTATATTTGAAAGAGAGTCAGGCCAGGTGGGTCCGGATCACTGAGGCCCGTACTCTAGAAGACAAGAGAGTTCAGGACAAGATGGAGCAGATGGAAAAAGCCCTGGCAGCAGCCCAGGAGGAAATATCAGAGCTGAAAATCAAAGCAGGATTGAAGAGGTCAAAGGACCAAAATCAGAATAAGAAGTTGACTGCAGCAGTTGCAACAAGAAACCTTCTCATCAGAAGTCTCACGGAGCATCCGGCTGATCCTGTGACCGAAGCACTTCTCAAGGAAGTTCGTGAGGATGAGTTTGGCCTTGGAGTTTGATCATTTGCTTATTGTTGTTCCTTTTCCATGTACTTTTGCTTTTTTGTGATGTATTTTGGCCCCTTTGAGGGTTTGTGTTGTAAAATGAACAATTTGTATTATTTCACCTTTGTAATGTATTTGTGTTGGTTCACATCAAAGCAACTTCAACAGCATCATCTTCAAGGGTCTGGAAGGGTCAAAACTGAAGGCCAAACCGGATACCTTGAGAGCAAATAAGCATAACTGCATTGCATGCTAACCCTTTTGTTTGTTTTGTAGGTTTTGTTTTGTTGTTGCTAACCTCTGTTGTGATGTTCAGGAATTATTGCTCGCCGCCGGGTATTTCCTCTCAACAGGCCTCACAGGTACCCAACTAGAAACAACCTTCCGGGAATTCAGATGGATCAGATGCAACAAGACCTTACGGAGGTCAGAAACCAGATGGCAAACAAAAGGTTAGAGATGAGAACGCAAATGACGCAGTTCATGGAAGTTATGAACAACATGGCTCAGAGCCAGGAGAGACTGAGGGCCATGGTGGAGAGGCAAAATCAAGAGGAGCCTCATGTAGGAACTGCAGGCACCAGTAATAATGAAAGGGTGCAACCACATGTTAACCCCCCTGTGTTTGGCCCACATCTCCATCCAGAGGCTAACATCCCAGTCAACATTCAAGGGACAGCCACAGCAGCCAGAGTACTTCAAGAAGATCCTCAGGAGGACCAGTATACAGTAATGGGTGCCGGAGAGGAAACTTATGATAGACGGTTGGAAGAAATAGCTGAGAAATTGAGGTCCTTAGAATCTCAAAACTCTTTGGGGTTTGACGTCATGGACATGGGTTTGGTAGAAGGGGTCAGGATTCCCCACAAGTTCAAGCCTCCGTGTTTCGAAAAGTATAATGGGACTTCATGCCCCCGAACTCATTTGCAATCATTTCTGGGAAGGCTGAAGGCCTATACAATGGATGAGAAATTGTGGATGTTCTATTTTGAAGATAGCTTGACTGGAGCTTCGAGGGAGTGGTATTCCCATCTGACAAGAGCAACTATAAGATGCTGGAAGGACCTGGCAGAAGCCTTCATCAGACAGTATCAGTATAATCTAGATATGGCACCCAACAGGACTCTCCTAATGGGAATGTCACAGTCATCTAGGGAGAGCTTCAGAGAATATGCTCAAAGGTGGAGGCAACTGGCTGCTGCTGTTCAACCACCAATGTCTGAGAGAGAAATGGCAGACATGTTTATGAACACTCTCCAGGGAACGTATATTGACAGGTTGGCTGCTTTCTCTTCCACCAGCTTCGCAGATGTTGTCATAGCTGGGGAGAGAATTGAAAGCCTGTTAAAAATGGGAAAGATCTCAGACAACGGTGCAAGCTAGTCCAGTAGTACAAGAAAGCCTTTTGCAGGCCCGAGAAGAGCTGGCGAGACCAATGCCATTCACACCAACAGGGGTAGGTCCCAATATGCTCAGAGGTCAATAGCAGCAGTCACTATCCCTGCTCCAGCTCATCCACAGCCAGTCTATCAACCTCCTCAACAAAACTTCCAACAACAACCTCAATATCAGCAGAATCAGTATCCTCCAAGGAACTTCAACAACAACTCCAACAACAACAATCAACAAAGGCCATTCCAACAAAGGCCATCCCAAGCTAACCGAGTGATCGACCCGATCCCAATGCCGTATGCTGCCTTGCTGCCACAACTTCTGAAACTCAACCTAGTTGAGCTAAGAACGTTGGCACCTCCGGACCCCAACAGTCTACCAAGGAACTATGACTACAATGCTAGGTGTGCTTTTCACTCGAACGCACCTGGTCACAGTACAGAAAAATGCAGAGCCCTGCATATGAAGGTACAAGACTTGGTAGACTCCAAGGCTCTGAATTTTGCACCTCCGCCCAATGTCAATAAAAACCCTATGCCAAACCATGGTGGTCCCCGAATTAACGCTATTGAAGAAGACCAACCGTCTTATTTAATAACCAGTGTGGATCAGATCAGGACACCATTGGTGGAAATCAAAGCTCAACTCCGCGAAAACCAAATATTTCCGGGGTGTGAACTAGGGTGTCCCTATTGCAATATTTCATGGAATGGGTGCGAGGACCTGAGGAATGGCATTGACAGCCTTATTCAGAGTGGCCTGCTACAGATCACTACATCATTCCCGACAAATCCGACAACTTCATCAGCAACGGTTTCAGATCCTCCTACAAATGCAGCAACTATTGTTCCCGACAATTCATCAGCACCATCAACAAGTACTTCACCTGTCCTCCCAAATGATCAGCTTTCAACAGTTTCTCCTGCTACAACTTCAGCTTCATTCCATTTCGACTCTCCATCAGCAACAACAACAGTCCTTCCAACAGTACCTCCTACAACACCAGCAATCAATCATGAAGATGTCTCCACTGTTACCATATTCTATGATCCTGAAAATAATTCCGCTTACCATTCAGAAGGTGCTGCTCCCACCAGAGCACCAGTTACAATCTTTTATGATCCACAAACAATTACAGTCCCTTCAGCAGCAGCAATCAGTCCAGTCATTGTCACGGTGCCTGGACCAGTACCATACGAAAGCAATAGGGCCATCCCTTGGCACTATGGCTCTGACATATACTGCGAAGGAAAAAGAATCACTCTTGAAACATCAGCACCTGCACCACAAGTAGATAATGTGGGGGGAGGCGGAGGCTTCACTCGAAGCGGACGTCTCTTTGCTTCACAAGTCCAAAGACCTACTGCCGAAGCAGAAGCTGCTGCCAAGGCAAAGGGAAAGAGCCCGGTGCAGGAAGACCCAGCTGCCAAAGAAGCCCTGAAGACTCCATTTGATCAGGAAGTTGATGAGTTTATGCGGATCATCAAAAAGAGTGATTACAAAATTGTGGATCAGCTTCACCAGACGCCATCCAAGATCTCTATCCTCTCACTGCTTATGTGCTCCGAAGCCCATCGGAATGCACTACTTAAAGTCCTGCACGCAGCTTACGTGCCTGAGGAGATTACTGTCAACCAATTGGAAACCGTGGTTGGAAATGTTACTGCTAGCAATGGGCTAGGGTTTACCAATTCTGACTTGACAGCGGATGGCCGTAACCACAACAAAGCCTTGCACATAACCCTGGAATGCAAAGGAGCTGTCCTTTCTCATGTGCTGGTGGACACAGGTTCTTCCCTGAATGTCTTGCCAAAGAAGGCTCTGGTGAAGCTTGAATATGATGGATTGGCATTGAGACCCAGCAACCTGGTAGTAAGAGCCTTTGATGGTTCGAAGAGATCGGTTCTGGGAGAGATTGAGCTGCCTGTGACAATTGGCCCGCAGACCTTTAAAACTATCTTTTATGTGATGGACATTCAGCCCGCCTACAGCTGTTTGTTGGGTAGACCCTGGATTCACGCCGCCGGCGCAATAACGTCTACCCTTCACCAAAAGTTAAAATTTGAGTGGGAAGGTCAAGTTGTCACAATCTGTGGGGAAGAGGATATCTTTGTTAGCCATCTGGCTACTTATAAATACATTGAGATGGATGGGGAGATCCATGAAACAATGAGCCAAGGTTTTGAAGCCTTGAACGTCAATGAAGCATCTGCTGTGTCGGGTATCTCCATGTCATCTTACCAACAAGCCCGGAAGGTTGTTGAAGAAGGAACTGCCCTAGGCTGGGGCAAGGTCTTAGCTGTGGAGGAGAAGAAGGACAAGTTTGGGTTGGGTTACAGACCAACTCAACATCAAGCAAAGGCTGCTGCAGAGCCTGGTTTTGTCAGTGGGGGGATGCTTACCCCCGATGCTATCAACTGTTTGGAAGACGAGCTGGAAGAGGAGCGCAATCTGGAGAATTGGATTCGTCCGAAGATCCCGGGGAGCAGTGTCTCGAACTGGTCTTCCCAGGAAATTATAAGAGTTACTCATGCAGAGTAATTATTATTTCCTGTATTTTTATAGCATGCATCCAAGTCTTGCATCATGCCCAAGATGACAAGACTCATTTTGTAACCAGGGCCATCTGTACTTTTGTGCAAACAAGATTAAATTAATGAAATATCAGACAATCTTTTGCAAACGAGTCTTTTCCTTTTCTGCTCACTGTTTTTCCATTTTTATTTTTGTACAAAAATAAATGGCGGTGTTTTCAAAATGATAACTTCATTTCACTTTTTTTTCTAAAGCAAGATTAAAATCAATCACTAAAATGAACAAACTTAACCCTTGCAGAGAGTGCCTTCCAGACTGCACCGACAACAGCACGGCTATGACATCGTATGACTTTGACAATCCAATCAATCAAGCTGATGAAGGGGTTGATGAAGAATATGAGCTTCCTGAAGAGCTAGCCAGGTTGTTGAGACAGGAGGAAAAGGTTATTACTCCTCACTAGGAGGAGATTGAAGTGATCAATCTTGGTACGGAAGAAAATATGAAAGAAGTTAAAATCGGGGCCTGCCTGCAAGACTCAGTGAAGAGACAACTGATTGATCTGCTTCAAGAGTATGTTGATGTGTTTGCTTGGTCGTATCAAGATATGCCAGGGTTGGATACCAACATTGTTGTGCACAAGCTGCCTTTGAGAGAAGAATGCCCTCCAGTCAAACAGAAGTTGCGCCGTACTCGCCCGGACATGGCTATGAAGATCAAGGAAGAGGTACAAAAGCAATGGGACGCCGGGTTCCTTGCTGTAACTAGCTATCCGCCGTGGGTTGCTAACATAGTACCTGTGCCTAAGAAGGACGGCAAAGTAAGAATGTGTGTTGATTACCGGGATCTGAACAGAGCCAGCCCGAAAGATGACTTCCCATTACCTCACATTGACGTATTGGTGGATAACACGGCTCAGTTCTCGGTATTCTCCTTCATGGATGGATTTTCAGGATATAATCAGATCAAGATGTCACCTGAAGACATGGAGAAGACAACATTCATCACACCTTGGGGCACGTTCTGTTACAAAGTGATGCCATTCGGACTGAAGAATGCTGGTGCAACATATCAACGGGCTATGGTGACATTATTCCACGATATGATCCACAAAGAAATAGAATGTTATGTGGATGATATGATCGCCAAGTCCCTTACAGAGGAAGATCACCTGGTGAATCTGCTCAAGTTGTTCAAACGTCTGAGGAAGTACCAATTGAAGCTGAACCCCAACAAATGCACATTCGGGGTGCGATCCGGTAAGCTGCTGGGCTTTATTGTAAGCGGGAAAGGGATTGAAGTTGACCCTGATAAAGTCAAAGCTATTCAAGAAATGCCTGCACCGAAAACTGAGAAAGAAGTTCGAGGGTTCTTAGGTCGATTGAACTACATCTCACGGTTCATATCTCACCTCACAGCAACCTGTGAACCCTTGTTCAAGCTGCTAAGAAAAGAACAAACGGTCAGGTGGAACGAAGATTGCCAGAAGGCTTTTGACAAGATCAAAGAATACTTACAAGAACCTCCAATCCTCATGCCGCCAGTTGAAGGAAGACCTCTGATTATGTACTTAACAGTATTAGAAGAGTCAATGGGGTGTGTACTAGGTCAGCATGACGAGTCTGGTCGAAAAGAGTATGCAATATACTACCTAAGCAAAAAGTTTACCGACTGTGAACATCGTTATTCACTACTCGAGAAAACTTGCTGTGCTTTAGCGTGGGCTGCTCGCCGACTGAGACAGTATATGTTGACCCACACTACCTTATTAATCTCAAAAATGGATCCAGTTAAGTACATTTTCGAGAAGCCAGCTCTTACCGGACGGGTTGCAAGATGGCAAATGATTCTCACTGAATATGACATACAGTACACATCTCAGAAAGCCATCAAGGGCAGTGTACTATCTGAATATCTTGCGGAGCAACCCATTGATGACTACCAGCCTATGAGGTTTGACTTCCCTGATGAAGACATCATGTTCATTAAAGCAAAAGATCACGAAGAGCCTATTCACACTGAAGGGCCTGACCCGGAGGAAGAATGGACTATGATGTTTGATGGGGCTGTTAACATGAATGGCCGTGGTGTTGGTGCAGTACTCATTACACCAAAAGGAGTTCACATGCCTTTCTCGGCAAAACTCACTTTCAACTGCACTAACAACGAAGCTGAATACGAAGCTTGCATTATGGGTCTTGAGGAAGCCATTGACCTCAGGATCAAAACATTGACCGTATTCGGAGATTCAGCTTTGGTAGTCAATCAAACCAACGGGAAATGGTACACCCACCAAGATCATCTGATACCTTACAGGGATTATACAAGGAGGTTATTGACTTTCTTCACAACAGTCAAGCTTGAGTATATCCCTCGAGACGAGAATCAGTTTGCGGATGCTCTTGCTACCATTTCATCCATGATCAAAGTTCAAACGGTCAACTTTGTACCCCAGATTTCAGTGTCCAGACTTGATAGACCAGCATATGTATTTGCAGCAGATGTTGTCAAAGATGATGAGCCTTGGTTCCAGGACATTAAGTGCTTCTTGGAGGATCAGACATACCCACCTGGGGCATCTTCCAATGATAAGAAGACCTTGAGAAGGCTTGCTGGTAGTTTCTTTCTGAACACTGATGGGTCTTTATACAAGAGGAACTTTGATATGGTACTCCTCAGATGTGTTGACAAGACGGAAGCAGATTTGTTGATGCATGAAGTGCACGAAGGATCTTTTGGTACCCATGCAGGAGGGCATGCCATGGCTAAGAAGTTGTTAAGATCAGGCTATTACTGGATCACAATGGATGCAGATTGTTGTGCCTACGCCAGAAAATGCCATAAATGCCAGATCTACGCAGATAAGGTGCATGTGCCTCCTAATCCTTTGAACATCATGTCTTCACCATGGCCCTTTGCCATGTGGGGCATTGATATGATTGGCAAGATTGAGCCGACTGCTTCAAATGGTCACAGATTCATCCTGGTCGCCATTGACTATTTCACCAAGTGGGTTGAAGCAGCCTCATATGCAAATGTTACAAGACAAGTGGTAGCCCGATTTCTGAAAAGAGATATCATCTGTCGGTATGGAGTGCCCGAGCGAATCATTACTGATAATGGTTCCAATTTAAACAACAAAATGATGGCAGAGCTGTGCCGGGACTTCAAGATCCAACATCACAATTCTTCTCCTTACAGGCCAAAGATGAACGGCGCTGTTGAGGCGGCAAATAAGAATATCAAGAAGATTGTGCAGAAGATGGTAATCACTTACAAAGACTGGCATGAAATGCTACCATTCGCCTTGCATGGGTACCGCACATCAATCAGAACATCCACTGGGGCAACACCGTATCAACTTGTATATGGTATGGAAGCAGTCCTACCGGTTGAAGTTGAACTACCCTCTTTGCGGGTATTAATGGATGTTAAACTGAGTGAAGCAGAATGGGTTCGGTCCCGATACGAACAACTGAGTCTGATCGAAGAGAAAAGATTGGCTGCAATCTGCCATGGACAGCTATATCAGATGAGAATGAAGAAGGCCTTCGATCAGAAAGTCAGGCACCGAGAGTACCAAGTGGGGGATCTTGTGCTGAAAAGAATCCTCCCTCCTCATACAGACCACAGGGGCAAATGGACTCCAAATTATGAAGGACCATTCGTTGTAAAGAAAGTTTTCTCTGGTGGAGCACTGATGCTCAGCACCATGGATGGTGAATATTTCCCGTCCCCTGTGAACTCAGACGCAGTTAAAAAATACTTCGCATAAAATGACCCGCTGGACATAAAAACAGAATGTAAGTCCAGGCAAAAATAGGGCATCCCGGCGAGTCAAAAACAGAATAAAAGACTCGGGCAAAAGTAAGGGAAAATAAACGAAAAATGTACACCCGCTGAGTTGAAAAGCCGCATTGGACAACTCAGGCAAAAATGGGTATCCCGATGGATCGAAAACCCGAAAGGGCGATCCATGCAAAATAAGGGAATAAGCGAACAACTGCATTCTGAATTCGTCTGTATCACCTACAACTTGGTAAGCTTCCAAAGGATCAAGCTTCAATCAGAATCAACTCTCTCCAGAAAGCAAGACGAGAAGAACGTCATTGTCATACGAGTCATAGCAGAAGAGGAAGCTCCTTGAAAGCGTCGTCAACACCGCCAGCACTTTATTTCTCAATTTGTAACAATCTCTTCATTTCAGGAGATATGTTTCTTTGACTGTATCTTGCCGATTCAGGGCACATGAATTAATAAAATCAGATTTTCGGTCATGTTTCGTTTTTACATTTACGTTTTGCAAAGAGTTGTCTGATATCTCTAAAAATACAATTGCATAAGTACAGATGCCCTTCTCTAAAAATAAAAGCACATGCTTACAGGGGATGTGATTATTCTCGAAAGTACTTAACTCCTACGACGGAATCCAGAAAGGGATACCTCGGGACCTTTTGTACGTTCCATTATCTTTGCAGGATTGCAGGTATCCAGAACGCAACCTGGGGCATGCAGGTTACGTCTCAGCAAGTAGGCGAATCATTATCGACTCGTTCTATCTTCCACATGGCACTAGAAGGTGCCCATTTCCCCAGCAGAGCTGCCAAATCAGCATACACTCAATCTCAGCATCCGAAATGCTCTATCCCCAGCTGAGTTGCTCCCCATTGCTTCCCCCAGCAAAGTTGCCAAATCAACTAACAGGTTTAACACTCAGGATGTTTTCTCGCCAGCCGAGTTGCCTCTCATTACTCTCCCCAGCTGAGTTATCAACAGCATTCCCCAGCTGTAGTGCCAACCATCCTTCCTCAACAGGATGCAGAAATCAGGGAATCATCTCCCCACAGAGTTCCAGCCTCTATCCAGAAGAGCAACGCACGGAGAAGTCACAACAGAGTACAGAAGCTTCTACAAACCCCAGCTGGGTTTCTCATCTATAAGGATACGTCAATCAGTGACCTATATCCCCAAGCAGATATATCATTAGATCTACCAATGATCTCATCCCCAGCTGGGATGTACATTTAGATCGACCAGAGATCTTCGCAGCAACGGGATCCGAATCCCGGTTTGATATCCTTGCATAATCATGGCATTCGCATCATACTCACCCACGAAGCGTAGCATTCCGTCTAATACGGAGCATTACGGCAAAAATCAAACATATTGCATAATCATAAGCCATGGTCTGAACCCAACACTTGTGAATAACAAACCGTTCATCATCATTATACAAAAATCCCCATCAGAGTCCCCGGCAAAAGCAGCTGCCCTTTCAAATCGCAAACACCAGTATATACACCTTTTGGCACCCGTCCGTGTCATCACTCCCCAGTAAAGTCGCCTGAACTCACTTTACAAACAAAATCACCCGCACTACAGATACTTCCTGACACCCGTCCGTGTCAAATCACCAGCAAAAAGCCAAAGACATCCTCTTCGCACTCACATATACTTGTATATACACTTTTTGACACCCGTCCGTGTCATATCCCCAGCGCAGTCGCTTACACCTTCATCGCCCATATACTTGTTAATATTATACTCTTCCCCTTTTGACACTCGTCCGTGTCACCCTCCCCAGCAGTTAAAACATTCATCTATACAATACAATACTCACTACTCATGGTACGCTTATACAGATACTCGTCCGTATCTTGTATACATCATCACTCATAACCCCGCAGATTCGGCAGTAGTCCTTGTTCTTTGTTAGCCAGTTGGTACTCGTCCGTACCATCACCTCAGAACATTGCGTCTAATGTTTGTTTCTGCATGATACTCGTCCGTATCATAGTCTTAAGGATGCTCGTCCGCATCTTTAATCCATACACTGTGTCAAACACCTAGGTCTTCTTGAACATAGATACTCGTCCGTGTCTGTTATTCCCCAGAAGAATTCTTTCAGATGCAACACTCGTCCGTGTTCTTTGTTAACCAGTTGATACTCGTCCGTATCATCATCTCTGAGCATGTGTCAGTTTGTTCCTACATGATACTCGTCCGTATCATAGTCTTAAGGATGCTCGTCCGCATCTTTAATCTATACACAATACCAAACACTTATACCTTTTGTTTCTTGGATGTAAACGCTCGTCCGTGTTTACTATCTCCCCAGTAGATCGCCAACAAATTTTTCTTTTTATCTAACACTCGTCCTGTGTTATGATACCTTTGAGAGCAGCCGTACCCTGCTGAGTGGTCGTCCTCCACTTCTTGATGGTCGTCCTCCATCATGCTCATCCGATGGCCGTCCCCATCGTTGATTTTAGCAGCCGTCCCCTGCTAGGTGGTCGTCCTCCACCTTTTGATGATCGTCCTTCATCACTTTATCCAATGGCCGTCCCCATTGTTGATTTTGGTTATCTAACACTCGTCCTGTGTTATGATAAACCCCGAGAGCAGCCGTCCCCTGCTGAGTGGTCGTCCTCCACTTCTTGATGGTCGTCCTCCATCTTGCTCGTCCGATGGCCGTCCCCATCGTTGACCTTTCCTATCCGATGGCCGTCCCCATCGTTGATATTTTCAGCAGCCGTCCCCTGCTAGGTGGTCGTCCTCCACCTTTGATGGCCGTCCCCATCATATTTTCTTTCCCCACAGAGCAGCCGTCCCCTGCTAGGTGATCGTCCTTCACCTTTGATGGCCGTACCCCATCATCTGTTTATTTCATTTATTCTTTAACCCGATGGCCGTCCCCGTCGTGGTCCCTTTTTCCTTTTTAGCCCGATGGCCGTCCCCATCGTTGGTTATTTTACCTACTTTATGAACTTGATGGGCGTCCCCGTCATGTTTCATTAATCCCCAGAGAACTTTGCAGCTTTATCTTGATGGCCGTCCCCATCATAATATCCTATTTTCCCCAGCTAGTCGGCTGTCCCCGTCTTAGCTTTACTTTTTATCCCAGCATGTCGGCCGTCCCCGTCATTGCTCTTTACCCAGCAGTCGTCCTCTGCTCGACGGTCGTCCTCCGTCGCCCATACTTTACAATATACTTTATTTTGCTTTTACAATCTATATCCCTTTTCTTCTTCATTCTGTGAGTGCAAATTTTGGACTGTCTTTGGTATTCAACCACAAGTTATCTTGTTTGGCCTGTTAAGCCGTCGCTTACATCCGGCACAGCTAACTCATGTTTGAATAGGGGCAGCTGTAAACACCCCAAATTTGCCCTCACCCATTCACACCATGGCTTGTGATCATTCTCATATGCATAAACACAATCATATCATCTCACATCTCACTTTTTTATCCACTGCATAGCTTTCAAGTCATCTGCACCTAGGGTTTGTGATCTGAGCAATCCAAGAGCTTCTTGAGCCACTCCAAAGGCAACCAATCACTTCAAAGGGATCCATGTGTGTTCTTATATCATATTCCATCCCCTCAAAGTCAAAAATGCAGAGGAATCACAAGAGCTAGGGTTTGAGTGGATGCAGAGCCAGGTTGAACTGCACAGTTGACTGAAAATTAGGGTTTTGGTTTCAGAGGCCATAACCCCAATTTTTTTGGTCATTCTTGTTTCCATTGATCTCTATATGGTATAGGGAGTATGCACATCACTTTTCATGAAGAAATTCCATGGGGAAGTCATCTGATCAAGAGTTGACTTTTCAGACAAGTCAGTGCAAAATCAGGGCATCTGAGGCCCCCAATGACCCAACCAATGGGTGATCTTCATCATTTTGAGTGTATATGGTCTTTATTTGATCATGGAAGAAGATTGAAGTTCATAGAAATCAAGAATTTAGGGTTTTTGCAAATGTTGACTTTTTGGGCATAGTTGACTTTTCAAGAATGCATCATTTTAGGTCATTTTTCAAGCCTTGATTCTTGATCCAAAAAGGCTTCAAATGGAAAAACTTTGGTCATGAAAGTTGTAGATCTCATCTTTCCCTTTTCAAAAAGTACAAGAACATGATCAAACTCTTCATGGATTAAAAGTTATGGCAATGCAAAGTTGGCTAAAATCACTTATTTTCAAGGCATGCCCTAAGTGAGAATTTTGCAAAGTCATTGATCAATGCATTTTGCAGCCTCTAATCCATTCCAAACCAACACACAAACATGTCTCTAAGTCATAAAATCAGAATTGAACCAAGAATGCCCATGGTTATAGTTCATGTAACTTGACTTTTCTCATGAAAGTTCAAAAAGCAACAAGTTGCAAAAACTCATGATCACCTCTCACCAACTTGCAGCCTTGAGTGCTGAGCTTTGCTAGACCTCTCTCTCACCATGCTGCACCAGAACCAACCTTGTACTTGCCTAGACTTTGAGCCATGCCTCACTTACACAAAAGGTGGACTTTATGCAAAAGTAGACATCCCAATCACAGCAGGACATGTCACATCTCCCAGCCACTTGCAATTGTTTATACTATCCAAATGCTGGCCAAAACATAAGAGAGGCAAGGCTGAAACTATCACATTACACACATACACAAAAACTCACCATTTTGCAAGTTCCTTCGAATCCCTCTCCACAGCCACCAAACACTCAAACTATCTTCATCAATCATCTCACCACACTTCATAGATCATCCAGCACCAAGAACCAAAGCCTGTAATAGCAAGAACACTCCATAACCATTTCACACTCCATTTTGCAGTTTCATTCGAAACTCTCATCCTAGCTCACAAACACACAAACAAGCACCACAAACCTTCTCCATTCATCATCAGGACCACAAGCAATCACTCACCATGGCCTGAATCAGTCAGAATCGCCATAGCCATTGTTGACTGAGCTTGAAGCAGTTCCTTTCGAAACTCATTATCCAGCCAGCACAAACTCATTTTGAGCATTCAAACATCATCAAGGGGTTCTAAGGAGTAGATTGCACATAAAGAGAAGGCCAGAAAGTTCCCAAACTGAAAGCTCCAAATCTCAGGTAGCTCGAAAATAATTTTTCCAGAAGTTGTTTTTCTTGTTACAAACTTGTTCCTCATGATTCACTGATCATCCTGATGCTTTTAGTTTTTGAAATGGTTGTGAGTTGAACATTTAATTTGACTCTGAAACTGGTTTGCCCTAAAAATGTTTGCTTTCGATTCATGTGATTGATGAAGAATAAATTTGTTTGGGGTTAGGGTTTTGATTCAGGAGATCATGGGGATCATTTTGGTATGCTTAGTTTTCACTTTCGTTACGATTTGAGGGATTTGGGAGGTTTTCAGGTGAGCTGCTCGCCGGAGAAGACGACCGGAGGTCTTCTCCGGCAGCCTGAGAGTGATTAGGGCTAATTGTCATTAATTAGCCAACTTCAAACCTGGGCCCTTGGATGTTGCTTCCCGCGCGTGATTGAATGGTCAGGATGTGTCATTAGAAACCCTAACCTAGTTTAATTAATTAAATCCAGCTTAATTAATTCATAAACCATTTTTAGCCAGGTTTGAATCTGGGCCCTTGGATCTGGCGCGCAGTCAACCAGTCCAAGCCCAGATCAAATCCTGGCCATCCCTTGCGCATACTTTTCTATTTATTTGATTTTTATTTCATTTTATTTCATTAACTTGCATAATTATTTTAAAATAGCAAAAAATACATAAAAATTATGAAACTTTTTCCCTAAAGTTTTAATAATTTTTATGACCCAAAAACATTTTTTATTTTATTTTTATCATTAAAAAAGTATTTTTAAATATTTAAAAGATTATTTTTAATTGATTAATGAGAATTAATTAATTAAAAATACTTTTAGGTATTTAAAAATTACAAAAAAATTCATGAAATGTTATAAGACATTTAGAAACATTGTCCAACCTTCAAACCAAATTTCTTTTTTGATCTTGATGCATTTTGAGAATTTTTCATTGAATTAAATCATATTTTTGTGCATTATTTTGATCATAAGTTCAAAAATTCATTTCTGCCAATTGGTGAAGGTTGAGACATTGATTCTTCTTGCATTGTCTTTTGTTTGGCATGTAGTTTCTAGGGTAGAAAGGCCATGAATTGTTCTTGCATTTTCAAATTGTTTGGCATTTGTTTTGTTAAGAACCCTAAAAAACCCTAATAACTTAGAAAATTCATATCTTGAGTTTGGTTAAGAGTTGAGAGCTCCCCTTTGGGCAGTGGTTCATTATAGGTCTAGGGTTTCCTTGGGTACCATTTTCCATTTTTACTTTAGGGTTTTGTTTCTGTTTTTGGTTTGTGTTTGATGTTTGATCCATGAACCCTAATTTGGGCTTCCATTTGCATCCCTCTTGCATTTCCTTGCATAACATGACTTGTCATTGCATTTTGTGCATTCTTATGATCCATTTGACATCTTAAGACATGTATAAAGCATCTTTGATCATTGCATCCCATATTTGCCATGTCATTTGTCTTGTATGATTCATAACTTTTCATGTTTGTTCATGCTCCTTAGCTTGCATCATTTGCATTCATAAGCTTGTATGAACATCCCCATTGCTTTGCCTCATGTTTGCAGCACCTCATAACATCATAATCATCATCAACATGCTTCTGGTCTTGCTTTGCATCATATCATTTCATCTCATCTTGCATTGCATTGCATTTTCTTTCTAACATTGCAGGTGGTAAGTAAACTTGAGAAGTGGATTTGCCTTCACTTCTCATACCTTTTCTTCTCATCTCTCTTGCATCCATTGCTGCATTTCTATATGTGTTTGAGATTGAGCTTGCTCATTCTTCTCCTTCCCACTTTCTTTCTTCAAGTGACTTGACTTCTTGAATGAAGCAAGTCACTTTGCTTCTCTTGATCCTGTTCATCTGCTTCCTGGTGGCTCCTTTGAAGATTGTCCTTGCAAACCTCACAAACCTTAGGATCATCCAAGCATGACAATGAATTAGGGTTTTGATTAGTATCCCCTCATAGTTTTACCTTTGTGTCTCTCTTTGAGTCTTCTCTTCTCATCTCATAATCAGGGACTAAACCCTAAAGGCTTTAAGACTTTGTGCTTAGGGTTATGCCTGCATCCTTCTCTTAGGATGGAGTGTATAACTTTAATCCTAAGTATTAAACCCTTAAGGTGTTTAAATCTCTTAATCAATTCATCTATTAATCATCAAGACATCACACTTGTAACTTGGGCCTTGCATTAGGGTTCTAATTCTTCCTTAAGTGGTTAAGAAGGACTAACCCTAGTGTTAATGGACAAGTCCCTCTCAAGTTGTCTTACAAATCATAAAAAACACTTCATCATCATCATTAATCTAAAATCCACTTAATCAAAGGTTTGTTTTGTCATGGGTTTAATCCCTAATCATGGATTAAGTTGAGGAGTCTTCCTCAGCTTAAACATTCTCATCTATTATCCTTCTTTTAGGATGGTGTAATGGGTCTGTTTAATCCTTGATTATGGCTTAACCTCATTACTCAACACTAAACAAAATCACAAAAAACATCTAAATAATCACAAGTAGGTTAATGATCTTAATCCTACACCGAAGGTGATTAAGTGTGAGAATCTGACTTCACACTTAAGGTATTCTCATTACCCCTAATCAGAGGGAAGATGTGATGAGTTTACTAACCCATTGGTTTAGGCTTAAGCTCATTATCTTATGACAAACTCCAAAAAGCAATAAAAGACTGAAAATTCAAAAACAAACAATAATCGTCTCCTCCGGGATTCTTTTCTCATCACCTTCACTCACAAACGAGAACTCGCTTCTTCCGTCTAATGCAAGACAGTAAGCACCTGAGCCAGACAGGTCATACACTTGAGCATAGGCAAGCAAGCAGTTCACAAGTCAATTCATCTTTCAGTCTCTTTGGGTCGAACTACGGTGTTCTGACTTCCTCATTGCACGAGAGGATACGTAGGCATAACTTAACAGTTATCGAACAAAAGTCTCTGTCCATCCCCCCTCTTTCCAGCATTATTCTTTAAGCCTCATAATCATGAGCATACTCTTTCTTACACTGACACTTTCATGTCACACTTCACATTGTTTTACACTGACACCTGTACATTCTTTTCCAGCTCTTTATGCACAGATTGCACTGACACTACCCCTTTAAAACACAAATCTTTTAAGCGTGGATCCCGTCGAGTACGGCGGACAATCTGGGTGCTAATACCTTCCCAGGTTGTAACCAACCCCCTTTCTCAGTCTCTCTGGTTCGCAACCGTCTTATCCATCTCTTTCTAGGTCTATGCAGCATTGCCTTTCCTCCGGGATAAAAATGCCTAGCTGGCGACTCTATTCATCTCCAGTGAGTTCACGGCTGTGTGTTCTCACTGTTCCCTTCGCCGACCGTTCGCGCTTGTACCTTCATATGATCCATTTTCATCTGCCGGGAGCGACACTTGGTAGCCTCCAGATGTAAGTGTGGTTATACACTGAACTGGGTTAACAAATTCCTGTGTTGTTTAATTTTCCTGCACTTTAAGTTTTAGTTAAGTCTTCAAGTGTTTAAACATCTCATTCGACATCTCGTACCTGATCACAGAATTTCAATTAGCATCAGAGCAGGCACCCTGCCTGTTTAACTGGGTGAGATCTAGGGACTGCAAATTCTGGAAACATGGACAGAGATGTAGGATCTGTAAACAGACCACCTATATTGGATGGATCTAATTATGACTACTGGAAGCCAAGAATGGTAGCATTCTTAAGATCACTTGACAATAGGGCCTGGAAAGCAGTCAACAATGGATGGGAGCACCCTGTCCAAGACACCAAAGATGGAGCAAAAGTGTTGAAACCTGAAGAAGAATGGAGTAAGGAGGAAGAAGATTCAGCACTTGGCAACTCCAAGGCCTTAAATGCTTTATTCAATGGCATTTATAGGAACATCTTTAGACTTGTGCATCACTGTGAGCTGGCCAAAGATGTTTGGGACACTCTCAAAACAACTCATGAAGGAACATAAAAGGTGAAGATGTCAAGACTTCAACTTCTCACCACCAAGTTTGAAAACTTGAGAATGAAAGAAGATGAGACAATTCATGAATTCTACATGAACATATTAGAAATAGCCAATACTTCTGGAGCTTTGGGAGAAAAGATGACTGATGAAAAGCTTGTAAGAAAGATTCTCAGATCTTTGCCAAAAAGATTTGACATGAAGGTCACAGCAATAGAAGAAGCTCAAGACATATGCACAATGAAAGTTGAAGAGCTCATTGGTTCCCTTCAAACATTTGAGATGGGAATGAATGACACAATTGTAAAAAAGAACAAAAGCATAGCCTTGGTGTCAAATACTGATAAAGAAGAAGAAAATAATGAATCAGAACCTGAAGAAACTTTATCAGAAAACATTGCTATGCTTGGAAGACAATTCAAAAAGATTCTCAGAAAGATGGAAGACAAGTCCAGACCAAGTGGAAGATACACAAACTCTTCTGAGAACAAAAGACCTTATGATGCTAATAAAAGGTCAAATTATGATGAAAAGACCAGTCAAGAAAAAGGGATTAAATGTCATGGATGTGAAGGATATGGACACATCAGAAATGAATGTCCTACCTATTTAAAAAGACAAAAGAAAGGTCTCTCTGTAACCTGGTCTGATGAAGACTCAGGATGTGATTCAGAAGAAGAATCAGCTAAGCATATCACTGCTCTAGCTGGATTATGTGAATCTGAAAGTGAATCTAGTGATGGGGAGCTTACTTTTGAAGAGCTTGAGCAATCATACAGAGAACTGATTAAAAGGAGCACTGAAATATGCATGGAGAATATAAAGCAAAAGAAGTAGATTGAGGCACTAAAGGATGAAAAAACAAGTGATTTAGAGATCATTGACACCCTGAAAAGTGAAGTAAGTCTGCTCAACTCAAAGTTGGAGCATATGTCCAAATCTGTTAGAATGCTGAACAGTAGCTCAAGCACATTGGATGTTATTCTCAACAACAATAAGCATTCAGGGGATAGAAGTGGACTGGGATTTAACAAAGTTCATAAGGTTGAAGCTAGCACCAACAAAACTACTTCAAATTCCATACAGTCAAACAAGATGTCCCAACAGATGCTTCAACATCATGAAAAGAACACAAAGTCAAACATAATGTTCCAACATATGTCTCAACATCATGAAAAGAACATAATGAAGAAAAAGTATCAAAGATGGAGATGTCATCATTGTGGAAGGTTTGGACATATCAAACCTCATTGCTACAAGTTGCATGGATATCCAAATCAGATGTATCAGCAACCTCCTAAGCAGAAGATAGAGGTTACCAAGAAAGTGCTGCATAGACATCAACCTCAAAGATATCAGCAACTCCCTAAGCAGAAGACAGAGGTCATCAAGAAAGTATGGGTACATAAAGCTAGTCCTCATGCTGATCAAAGCTACATGCTCAAGAACAAGTTCAACAAACAACCTTGGAGCTCTACCAATGGACACTGCACATGGAAGAGGGATCAAAAGAAACCTAAATACAAATGGTCAAAGAAGGGTGTTGCATATATAGCTCATACATCCCTAAGAGTATCAGCTAAAGAAGACTGGTACTTTGACTGTGGATGTTCAAGACACATGACTGGATTGAAGAATCTGCTAGTAGACTTAAAGTCATATTCATCCAGATATGTAACATTTGGAGATGGAGCTAAAGGTGAAATCAAGGGAGTTGGGACCTTGGACTGTCCAGATGTACCAAGACTAGATGATGTTCTGCTGGTAAAAGTATTGACTGCTAACTTGATCAGCATAAGTCAATTGTGTGATCAAGGTTACAGTGTAAACTTTACCAAAACTGAATGCATAGTGTCTAATAAAGAACAAAAGGTTGTCATGAGAGGAGCCAGATCTAAAGACAACTGTTACATGTGGGAACCTCAAGACTTCAGTCTCACTTCAACTTGCTCTTTAGCCAAAGAAGAAGAAGTGAAACTATGGCACCAAAGACTGGGTCATCTTCATTTCAGAGGCATAAAGAAAATCATATCTATGGAAGCTGTGAGAGGTATTCCTAAACTGAAGATTGATGATGGCAAAATATGTGGTGAATGTCAAATAGGCAAGCAAACCAAGATGTCCCATCCAAAGCTCCAACATCTGACAACTTCCAAAGTTTTGGAATTATTGCATATGGATCTTATGGGACCTATGCAGGTTGAGAGCCTTGGTGGTAAGAGGTATGCCTATGTGGTGGTTGATGACTTTTCAAGGTATACATGGATAAATTTTATCAAAGAAAAGTCTGATGTATTTGATGTATTCAAAGATTTATGCCAAAGAATACAAAGAGAAAAAGCCAGCTGTGTGGTCAGAATAAGAAGTGACCATGGAAAGGAGTTTGAGAACCAGAAATTCTTAGATTTCTGTTCTTCAGAAGGAATCAATCATGAATACTCTTCACCAATCACTCCTCAACAGAATGGGATTGTTGAGAGGAAGAATAGAACTATCCAAGAATCAGCAAGAGCTATGATCCATGCTAAAAAATTACCATTGTATTTCTGGGCTGAAGCCATGAACACAGCTTGTTACATTCACAATAGAGTCACTCTAAGGAAAGGAACCTTGTCCACAATCTATGAAGTCTGGAAGGGCAGAAAACCCACAGTTAAGTACTTTCATGTTTTTGGAAGTAATTGTTATATTCTGGCTGATAGAGAACAAAGAAGAAAAATGGATCCTAAAAGTGATGAAGGGATTTTCCTTGGATACTCTATAAACAGCAGAGCATATAGAGTATTTAACTCTAGAACCAAGGTTATCATGGAGTCCATAAATGTGATAATTGATGATGCTCCTGCAGATGTTACAGAAGATGTTGGAACATCTGTTGACAGCCAAACTAAAGCTGAAGAAAAGAGTGATCATCCTGACTTCACTCAAACTGATGCAAGGACAGAACAATCCAGCAAACCTCCCTCCATCAGAATCCAGAAGGATCATCCCAAAGATTTGATAATTGGGGATCCCAACAGAGGTGTAAGCACTAGATCAAGAGAGGTGATTTTAGGTTCCTGTTTTGTTTCAAAAATAGAACCTAAAAACATCAAGGAAGCTCTTACTGATGAATACTGGATTTGTGCTATGCAAGAGGAATTAGGTCAATTCACAAGGAATGAAGTGTGGAATCTTGTTCCTAGACCTGATGACATAAATGTGATTGGCACTAAATGGGTGTATAAGAACAAGTCAAATGAGCAGGGAGTTGTTACAAAGAACAAAGCTAGACTTGTAGCTCAAGGATACACACAAATTGAGGGAGTAGACTTTGATGAAACCTTTGCACCAGTAGCAAGGCTTGAATCAATCAGACTACTTCTGGGAATTGCTTGTATCTTGAAGTTCAAGCTATTTCAAATGGATGTGAAAAGTGCCTTTCTAAATGGATATCTTAATGAAGAGGTATATGTAGAACAGCCTAAGGGATTTGTTGATCCAAGCTGTTCAAATCATGTGTACAAACTAAGGAAGGTCCTTTATGGACTGAAGCAAGCTCCAAGAGCATGGTATGAAAGGCTGACTACTTTTCTTATCAAGCAAGGGTACAGGAAAGGTGGAATAGACAAAACCTTGTTTGTTAAAGATGAAGAAGGAAATGTCATGATTGCTCAAATATATGTAGATGACATTGTTTTTGGTGGGATGTCAGACAGGATGGTTAAACATTTTGTCACTCAAATGGAATCTGAATTTGAGATGAGCCTAGTAGGAGAATTAACCTACTTTCTTGGACTGCAAATAAAGCAAATGGAGGACTCCATGTTCATTTCCCAAAGCAAGTATGCTAAGAACATTGTCAAGAAATTTGGGATGGACAATACTACTCATAAGAGAACTCCTGCCCCCACACACTTAAAGCTGACTAAAGATGACAAGGGAGAGAATGTAGACCAAAGCCTATACAGAAGTATGATTGGAAGCTTATTATATCTGACTGCTAGCAGACCAGACATAGCCTTTGTAGTAGGTGTATGTGCAAGATATCAAGCTGATCCAAAGGTTAGTCATCTAAACCAAGTCAAGAGAATTCTGAAATATGTTAATGGTACTTGTGACTATGGCATAATGTACTTTCATGGATGCAAACCAATTCTCACTGGCTTCTGTGATGCTGATTGGGCTGGAAGTGCTGATGACAGAAAAAGCACTTCAGGAGGATGCTTTTTCCTAGGAAACAATCTAATTTCTTGGTTCAGTAAGAAACAAAATTGTGTATCCTTATCTACTGCTGAAGCTGAATATATTGCAGCTGGAAGCAGTTGTTCACAGTTGGTTTGGATGAAGCAAATGCTCACTGAGTACAATGTCCCACAAGATGTCATGACATTGTACTGTGACAACTTAAGTTCTATTAACATATCAAAGAATCCTATCCAACATAGCAGGACCAAGCATATTGATATCAGGCATCATTTCATCAGAGATCTTGTGGAAGAGAAAGTGATCTCATTAGAACATGTAGCTACAAATCTGCAATTGGCTGATATATTTACTAAAGCTTTAGATGCTACCCAATTTGAAAACCTAAGGGGTAAATTGGGAATCTGCTTATGTGAAGTTTAGCAGTTATGGAGATGTGCCAACATGTCATATGACATCGTGTGGCATGATCACCAGATGGCAACACCAGTCTGGTCAAGCACTTTGTGTATTCCACTCCTAGAAATTCTCCAAGTAACGGCTCTTATAAGAATATCAGCTCACTTTCAGCTATTCATCTTCTCATCATTCTCTCAAAACAACTTACATGCTATAGCTAACTTTCAGAGATCATCAAACTCAACCAATCTTAATCTCTTTCTTCACCACATTCGAAAATGGCTCAACATCAAAACCCTAACTTCTCTGAAGAAATCCTCAACAAGGAAGATGTGGTGCATGCAACCCCCATCTCTGTGGTACCCATGGATTCAACTCCAATGGACGAAATCAGATGAAGTGTTCCTCTTGCTCAAAAGCCAAGAACTCCTACTGTAAGAAGGGCAAAGGAACCTGTTTTCAGCAAAGCCAAAGGCATGCCTTCATCATCAAACACCACTCCAAAAGCTTCAGAATATGTTGATGATTCTATAAAGGAACTGGTGAACAGGATCTTGTCTGAGCAAAGAGTTGTGAGTGGCATATCTATCCCTCTGAACACCATGCCAGCTCCACAAGAAGAACAACAAAATCAGGCTGAAAAGGACACTCCTGCTCAACAGGATGTCCCAATAGATGTTGAAACATCTGAGGACCAGCAAAAGGCCTCCTCAAATGATGCTGATGAAACATCTGAGGACCAGCAAAAGGCCTCCACTGATAGTGATGATGAAACATCTGAGGACCAGCACAAGGCCTCCACTGAAGATCAAGCTTCTGTTGATCCACCTGCTAAAGAGGAGACTGCTCAACCTCCTCCTGTTGTAAACATAGAGCATGATTCTGATACAGAAATCATTGCTTCTGTAAACCCTAGCATAGCCAAAAGGCTTAGGACTAGGAAGGAAAAGAAGAATGCAGGACATGCAACTCCTGAGAAGAAGCAATCTACACCAAAGAAGGACAAAGCTAAAGTTGTTTTTGGTCCTACAAAACAATGGAGCAAGGTGAATACACAGAAGAGGAAAGCTGTCACCCCTCCAGATTTAGATGTTGAAGAGGATGTCCCAACATCCCCACCAAAGAAGAAACTAGCACCCTCAAGGTCCTCAGCTGCTGTTCCAGAAGCTCCTCTGGACAACATCTCTTTCCATCATGTGTCAAGTGTGAACAGATGGAAGTTTGTATATCAAAGAAGGGTAGCACTTGAAAGAGAGCTGAGCAGTAATTCACTTGAGTGCACAGAGGTAATTGATCTCATCTCTTCTGCTGGCTTGTTCAAAATAGTGTCCAACTTCTCTCCTTGCTATGAGCTACTAGTCAAGGAATTCATTGTCAACCTCCAAGAAGACTGTGTCGATGGTAAGTCTGCTGACTTCAGAAAAGTATATGTAAGAGGGAGATGTGTGGAATTCTCTCCTAGGGTTATCAATCACTATCTAGGAAGAGAGTCTGATGGACCTAATGAGTTAGGAAAGACAGATAACTAGGTGTGCAAGGTCATCACTGCAAATCAGGTAAAGACTTGGCCAGTTAAAGGGAAACTGTCTGTGAGTTTGCTGACAAGAAAGTATGCAATGCTGCATAGGATTGGCACTGCAAACTGGGTTCCTACCAACCACACCTCCTCAATAGCAACTGGATTGGGCAGGTTTATATATGCTGTGGGCACCCAAACAAAGCTGGATTTTGGGGCTTATATCTTTGATCAGACATTGAAGCATGCTGGATCATCTGCAACAAAGCTGCCAATTGCATTCCCTTCCTTGCTGTGTGGAATAATGCTGAGTCAGTATCCATGTATCCTCACTGAGAAGGACTCAATTTGCAAAAGAGAAAGCCCTCTGGCCTTCCACTACAAGATGTTCTTGAGTCATCATGCAGCTGATGTTGAGGCTCCCTCTAGGACATCTGCTGGATCTTCAGAGACAAAGACTCCAATCTCCAAAGCTGCCTTGATTGCTGAGCTGAAGAATACATGCAAAGAGCTGGATGCTAGGAAGCAGAAGCTTGAGGAGATTATCCAAAGGTTGGAGATTGAAGAGAATGCTCAGAAAGCTGTTGCTTCTGATGAAGAGACTGAGGAAGAGGAAGACACTGAATATGAGGAGTCTGAGTGAAACTTGTATGTGAGGAATATGTAATGTCTGCTTCTGCAGTGTAATTTTGAATTAGTAACTTTGGCCCCAATTTATGTCTAACAAGGGGGAGAACTGATCAACAACAACAATGTATGATGCTAATTACTGATTAATGAAAAACTTCTGTTTGCTTCTGAACTAAAGCTGTGATTTTAATAAAAAAAAATTTGTTGCAACAAGACTGAACACATGTATGTTTGAGAGGAGTAAACTCACACATGACTCAACAGAAAAGAACTGCTGTACTCTGATAAAAGAAACTCTGCTGCACTCTGATAACCAGAAAAAGTATGTTAGCCAAAAATTAGCCAAAGGGGGAGTTTGTAGATGTTTAGAATTGGCAGAATTTTTGACCAACAAGAAGTGTTGAATTTAGTTCAAGATGTCACATCAGATGTTGGGACATTATCAAACAGAGAATAAGTAAATGAACTTAATTCAGGATGTCACATCAGATGTTGGGACATTGTATCAGTTAATGAAATAAGTTCAGTTTACAGGATGTCACACCAGATGTTGTGACATTGTATCAGTAAATGAAGTAAGTTCAGTTTTTAGGATGTCACACCAGATGTTGTGACATCTCAAACCTGCTACCAGAATTAATTAATGACTAACAGAACTGAGCAAATTAAGGGAAGTTATCTGGAATTAATTATGGATGAATGAAACAGAATAAGGCGCATCTGTAGGGAGTTTTGTTATGTGACTTCAGCATAATCAGAAGAACTGAATCACCTAGAATCTAGGAAGTAACAAACCCTAATTCATGGTGATGACTGCATGCGTATCAGGATTGGATAAACCTACAGAAAGCCCAAAATCCAAACACCTATTTAAGCAACAGAAACTCTCAGAATAGAGGACGAAATTAAGAAGACCAAATAGGGTGTTTTGTGTTAATAGCAGGTTGTTTTAATTGTACCACTTTATGAGCTTTTAAGCAAAAGTGTATTTGTGTCTTGATTGAAACTGTGAAGTAAGATCAAGCTGTTTTGTTTGAAGTATGACTTCAATTTTATTAAACTTGTAAAACATATCACTGTGTGATTGAGGGGGAGTGAGTTGGTACTCATATCTAAGTTGTGTCTTAGGTAGAAATTGCATTGGGTAGATATTAAGTGAAAGATTAAACTGGGTGGTTTAAGTCTAGAATTAATATTACTTATATTGGATTTCCTTCCTGGCTTGGTAGCCTCCAGATGTAAGTGTGGTTATACACTGAACTGGGTTAACAAATTCCTGTGTTGTTTAATTTTCCTGCACTTTAAGTTTTAGTTAAGTCTTCAAGTGTTTAAACATCTCATTCGACATCTCGTACCTGATCACAGAATTTCACTTCTGTTAGGAGCTGGAAGGAATTGGCTGAGGCCTTTGTAAAGCAATATCAATACAACATGGACATGGCTCCAAACCGTACTTAACTGCAAAGTATGGCACAGACTGCGAAGGAAAGTTTCAAAGAATATGCTCAATAGTGGCATCATCTAGATTTCAGGGTCCAACCTCCATTGCTGGACCGTGAAATGGCTGACATGTTCATGGGAACTTTGAAAGGGGCGTTTCTTGACAGATTGGTTGCCTGACCATCAACAGGGTTTACAGACATTGTAGTTACTGGGGAGAGGATCAAAAATTTGATGAAGCTTAGGAAGATCCAAGATGTCAGTGGAGATAGCTCGTCAAGGACAAGAAAACTGTTTTTCGGTCCTCCCAGAAGAAGGGAAGAGGAGACTAGTGCAATGTATGGAGGAAGGGGCAGAGGCAGAGGCCTCCCTGATTATTACTCTCAAGTATCTGCTATTACCATTCCTACTTCACCTACTCAACAGAAGCAAAAACCACAATAAAATAATCAACAACATCAGAGACCATATCAGCAGCGTCAGCCCAAACAAGTTGATCGTTTCATTGATTGGATTCCCATGACATACACCACTTCATTGTAAAGATTGTTAGAGTTGAATATGGTGCAATTGAGGACGTTGGTTCCATCGGTGGGGCCTTTACCTCGGGGATACAATGCTAATGCTCGCTACACATTTCATTCGGGTGCTCCAGGGCACACTATTGAGAAATGCAGGGCTCTGCAGTGGAAAGTCCAAGACTTGATTGATGAAAAGGCCATTAACTTTTTCCCCTCCTCCAAACGTACTTTAGAACCCTATGCCAAATCATGGTAGGGCTAGGGTTAACACTGTCGAGGATGGTGAAGTTATGAACCTGGTAGTTGATGTGAACCAAGTAAAGACTTTTCTTTTGGTGGTGAAGAGCAGGTTATTGAAGGGGCGGGTGTTCCCCAGGTGTGATGAAGACTATGTTGAATGTGCTAGTCAGAGAAATGGTTGTGCTAAGTTGAAAGCTGGTATCCAGGGTTTGATGGACAAAGGTTATTTGCAGTTTGATAAGTTGATAAAGAGAATGACGAGTTGTCAACTATTACCATCTATTACATGCATGTGGATATTCAAGTGTGTGTGAGGCCACCCACTGTTAATATTGTTGTGCCTAGTGAGGTAAGTCCAGTTACCATCACGGTGCCTGGACCTATTCCATATACTAGTGAAAAGGCTATCCCTTGGCATTATGGTTCAGATGTGTATGTTCAGGGTAAGAAGCAAGAAGAGAAGACTCCAGTTGTGAGTGGTTCTAGTATTGATAACATCGAAGGACTTAGGGGATTTACTCGAAGTGGACGCTTGTTTGCTCAACATACTTTGAGGACTAATGCAGAGGCTCAAGCAGCAGTCAAGGCTAAGGGAAAACAAGCGGTAAATGAAGAAATGGTTGTTCCGAAAGCTGGTTAGAAAAGTACATTTGAAAAGGAAGTGGAATAATTCATGAGGATAATAAAGAAAAATGACTATAAGGTGGTGGACCAATTGAGTCAAACGCCATCGAAAATCTCCATTCTATCATTGTTGATGTGTTCCCAGGCCCATCGGGAGGCATTGTTGAAGGTGCTGAACATGGTGTACATACCTCAGGAGATTACCGCCAATCAATTGGAATCTTTTGTTGCCAATGTTAATGCTAGCCACGGGCTAGGTTTTACAGACCATGATCTGACGTCTGAAGGTCACAATCATAACAAAGCTTTGCACATCACTATGAAGTGTAAGGGTGTTATGTGATCCCATGTGCTGGTAGACACAAGCTCATCCCTGAACATGTTACCAAATAAATCTCTAATGAAGTTAGATGATAACAGGATTATTGTCAGATCAACTGATTTGGTGGTAAGAGCTTTTGATGGTTCAAAGCGGTCAATGTTTGGAGAGGTGGAGCTTTTTGTGAAGATTGGCCTCCAGGTTTTCAAATGTGTATTCTATGTTATGGACATTCAACCAGTGTATAGTTGTCTTTTGAGTAGGCCTTGAATCTATGTTGTAGGAGAAGTAACATCCACTATGCACCAAAAATTTAAATATGTGGTTGATGGCCAAGTTGTGACGGTGTGCAGCGAAGAGGACATTTTTGTTAGTCACTTGTCAACCTTCAATTATGTTTAAATGGACATGGAGATCCATGAAATTCTATGCCAAGCATTCGAAGTGGTGAATGTTAGAGAAGTATCTCCCAAGGCAGTGGTCCAAAGTAGAGAACATAATGGTACTTCCATCGCTTCTTACAAGCAAGCAGTAGAAGTAGTCAAAGCCGACAAAGCCCAAGGCTTGGGCAAGATGGTGGAAGTTTCTATAAAAGAAGAAAAATTTGGCGTAGGCTACAAACCATCTCAGACTGTTGTTTCAGAGCGTCAAGGGCCAATTACCTTCTCCAACATAGGTGTTATAAACCCAAACTAGATGTGTGCTTCCACTGAAGAGGACGTTGATAGTGATTGCGACCTTGATAACTGGGTGTGTCCACGTGTCCCTGGGAAGGAGCTAAGCAATTGGTTCGCTGAAGAAATCATCCAAGTTACTCTTCAGACAGATTAATTTTCTCTGATTTTCTCATATCATATGCATGTTAAATCCTACACTCTGCGCAAGGTGTAAGGATCCATTGTAGGGCCACCTTTGCATTTTCAATTTATTTTATCATGAATAAAGTATATTTTTCATTCAAAACTTGTGCTCCTTTTCTTTCATTTTAAATTTTTCACAAAACAATAAAAGGGAAATGTTTATTTTTTTAAATGAATTCTAAAATAAAGCATGAACCATCACTCGTGCAGACTTAGTCTCTCGGATTCTACTGATAATGATTCTGCTATGGCCAAGTATGACTTTGATAATCCAATCTATCAAGCCAAATAAGAGGTTGAGGAAGATTTTGAACTCCCCGAAGAATTGGTCAGATTGTTGAGACAAGAGGAAAGGGTTATTCAGCCTCATCAGGAGGAAATTGAGGTTATCAACGTTCGTTCTGAGGATGCCAAAAGATCGATAAAGATTGGGGTCAGTCTGTAGATTAGTTTGAAAGAAGAGTTGATTAGTATGTTAAGAGAATATGTTAACGTCTTTGCTTGGTCATATCAAGATATGCAAGGTTTGGAAACTGACATCGTTGTGCATAAGTTGCCGTTGAGGGAAGAATGCCCGCCAGTCAAGCAGAAGCTTTGTAGAACTCTCCCTGACATGGCCATGAAGGTCAAAGAGGAAGTTCAGAAGCAATGGGATGCGGGACTTCTTGTTATGACTAGTTATCCACCTTGGGTAGCTAATATCGTGTCTGTGCCAAAGAAGGACGGTAAGGTCAAAATGTGCGTCAATTACCGAGATCTCAATCGAGCAAATCCGAAAGATGACTTCCATTTACCTCAAATTGATGTTTTGGTTAACAACACCGCTCAATTCTTAGTATTCTTTTTCATGGATGGATTCTCCGGATACAATCAGATTAAGATGGCGCCAAAAGACATGGAGAAGACAATGTTCATTACCCCGTGAGGGTACTTTCTGCTATAAGGTGATTCCTTTTGGTTTGGTTCGGGGGCAACGTATCAGAGAGATATGGTAACATTATTCCACGATATGATTCATCGAGAGATCAAATGCTATGTGGATGACATGATTGCCAAGTCGAGAACAGAAGAAGAGCATCTGTTAATCTAAAGAAGTAGTTTGAAAGGCTGAGAAAGTTTTGTTTGAGGCTGAATCCAAACAAGTGCACTTTTGGGATGTGGTTCGGTAAACTGTGGGGTTTCATTGTGACTCAAAAAGGAATCGAGGTTAATCTTGTTAAATTAAAAGCAATACAAGATATGTCTGTACTGAAAATAGAAAAAGAAGTATGTGGTTTCCTGGGTAGATTGAACTACATTGCACGGTTCATTTCTTACCTCACAGCCACTTGTAAACCAATATTCAAGCTATTAAGAAAAGAACAAGCGGTCAGGTGGAATGACGATTGCCAAAGGGCTTTCGAGAAAATAAAAGAATATTTACAAGAACCTCTGATTCTCATGCCTCCAGTTCCAGGGAGGTCACTCATCATATATATGACAGTACTTAAAGGATCTATGGGTTATGTTCTGGGTCAAAACGACGAGATAGGTAAGAAGGAACATGACATTTACTACCTGAGCAAGAAGTTCAATGATTGTGAATCAAGATACTCAGTGCTTGGGAAGACATGTTGTGCACTTGCATGGGCTGCTAAGCGATTAAGACAATACATGCTCACCCATACAACCTTGTTGATTTCAAATATGGAGTTTGATGTTTGATGGGGTTGTCAGCGTGAATGATCGTGGAGTTGGTGTAGTACTTATTACCCCTTAATGGTCGCTGAGTTTGATGGGACTATTGACGTTCTTTACAACAATAAAGTTACATTATGTACCTCGTGAGGAGAACCAGTTTGATGATGTGTTGGCTACTTTGGCTTCTATGATCAAAGTGATGTGTTAGAATTATGTGCCGAAGATTGATGTGTCTCGCCTTGACATACCTGCATATGCGTTTACTGTTGATGCAGTGTCTGATGACAAGTCGTGATATCATGACATTAAGTGTTTCCTAAAGAGTCAGGAGTATCCAACTGGGGAATCTTCCAATGACAAGAAAACTTAGAGAAGACTTGTTGGAAGTTTCTTCTTGAATTCATATTATGTGTTGTACAAGAGGAACTTTGACATGGTCTTGCTTTGATGTGTGGACAAGAAAGAAGCGAACATGTTAATGCAAGAAGTGAACGAGGGCTCTTTCGGTACCCATGTTGGAGGACATGCAATGGCAAATAAGTTATTGAGATCGGGGTATTACTGGATGATTATGGATTAAGATTGTTGCTCATACGCCCGCAAATGCCATAAGTTCCAGATTTATGCAGAAAAAGTGCATATGCCTCCAAGCCCGTTGAATGTCATGTCTTCTCCTTGGCCCTTTGCTATGTGGGATATTGACATGATCGGAAAGATTGAGCCTAATGCTTCCAACGTCCATCGTTTCATCTTAGTCGCCATTAATTATTTCACCAAATGGGTGGAAGCAACATCTTATACCAACGTCACCAAGCAAGTGGTAGCCAGATTTCTGAAAAAAAGATATCATTTTCCGGTATGGAGTTCCCGAGAGAATCATTACCGATAATGGTTCCAATCTTAATAACAAGATGATGGTAGAACTGTATCGGGACTTCAAAATTCAACATCATTATTCTTCACCGTACCGTCCAAAGATGAATGGCGATGTTGAAGCGGCCAATAAGAATATCAAGAAGATTGTGCAGAAAATAGTTGTCACTTACAAGGATTTGCATGATATGTTACTGTTTTCTATGCGTGAGTATCGAACATCCATAAGAACATCTATTGGGGTAACACCATTATCGCTTGTGGATGATATGGAAGCAGTCCTACCTGTTAAAGTTGAGATTCAGTCACTACGGGTGATGATGGATGTCAAACTTGATGAAGCCGAATGGGTTTGTGCCAGGTTCAACTATTTAAGCTTGATTGAAGAGAAAGGATTGGCAGCTATATGCCATGGTCAGCTATATCAGAGAAGAATGAAAAAGGAATTTAATCAAAGAGTGGGTCCGCGGGAGTATCAAGTTGGTGAACTGGTACTCAAACAGATCCTTCCTCCTAGTATAGATCACAGGGGAAAAGGGACTCCTAACTATGATGGTCCATTCGTGGTTAAAAAGGTTTTCTCGGGCAGAGCCTTAATGCTTACAACAATGAATGGCGAAGACTTTCCATCCCCTGTGAACTTAGACACAGTCAAAAATACTTCGCATAAAGAGACCCATTGGACAAAAAAAAGAGTTCGGGCAAAAAAGGACATCCCGGCGAACCAAAAAACAGAATAAAAGGTTCGGGCAAAAATTAGGGATATAAATAAAAAAATGTACACCCGGTGAGTTAAAAATCCGCAAGGACAAATCAGGAAAAAAAGGTATTGTGGTGGATTGAAAACCTGAAAAGGCGGTCCACGCAAAAGAGGGATTAAGCGAACGACTGCGGTCTGAGTTATCCGTACTACATCATCGTCTCACTCAATCTGGAAATCTCCAAAGGATAGGAATCAGTCCAATCATCCTCTTTCGAAATCAAAATAATTGGACGAATCATGAAGACATATTGGTCATAGCAAAATTGAAACTCAGTGGAATGCCATTTTCACATTGCCATTAGGATAGTTTCTTTTCTCAATTTACAACGATCACCTCTTTCTAGGGGATTGCTCCCTGATGTACTTTTCCTATTCATAGCCTCTCAATAAAATGAGTTATTCGGTCAAAAACCTTCATATTTGTTTTTATTTTACTATTTTGTTTGAAAAATGTCCTGAATTTTTGATAAAAAACATTGCATTTGAAAACATTGTGGCTTTACAATAACACGTGCGGGAAAAACATTTAAAATTTCTTTGAATGTTGGGTAATAACCTGATGGTGAATTCAAGCCATGCAATTCCCTGTGACGTGTGTGTGCGATTCTGTTGCAGGGTTTACAATTGGGGATCTGAAAGAATAGAGTCATGATCAGCACAATGCATTGTGGAGATCTTTTCTCCATTAGAGTATGTATAGATTTCAATCATTATCAATTGCTTATCATAGAAAGTATTAAAAGGTTGGTTTTCCCCGAGCAGAGGATGTTTTTAATGAGAGGTGCTTTGTATCTCTTATCCCTAGCAAGATACGCCTTACAACACTCATCCACTACAAGAGGCGCCTTGTTTGTTTCTTTCCGACAAATGGTGGCTAATACACATCACTTCATCCCCAGTGGGGTCTAGGGTTATTCATTCACCTACAAGTCAGACCATCTTCAGACAAAACATTGTTATGCAATCACCATATAGTTTTACAACACTCGTCTGTGTTAGCCATCTCTTTGACACTCGTCCATGTTTGATTGCTTACCCTTTTGATACTCGTCTGTATCATCTTTAACACTTGTTTGTGTTAGCATTTTGTTTCAAGCACTCATCTGTGTTTGATTGCGTACCCTTTTGATACTCGTCTGTATCATCTTTAACACTCGTCCGTGTTAGCATTTTGTTTCAAGTACCCGTCTTTGTTTGATTTTAAATCTTTTTGATACATGTTTGTCTCACTTTTTTGATACTCGTCAGTGTCATCTTTAAAACTCGTCTGTCTTAGCATTTTGTTTCAAGGACTTGTTCGTGTTTGATTTTAAACCTTTTGATACTCGTTTGTATCATCTTTAACACTCGTCCGTGTTAACCTTTTGTTTCAAGTACTCGCATGTGTTTGATTTTAAACTTTTTGATACTCGTCCATACCAACGTTTAACTTTTTTGATACTCGTCCATGTTATCCTTTTGTTTCGGATACTCATTTGTGTTAATTTTACACCCTTTGATACTCGTTCGTATCATTGTTCAGTCACTCGTTCGTGTTTGATTCCATACCTTTTGATACTTGTTTGTATCATCGTCTGATACTCGTCTGTATCATTAACTAGAGCACTTGTCTGTGTTTCTTCGATCGTCGTCCGATAATCGTCTGTATCATGGACTAGAACACTCGTCTGTGTTTCTTTGATGATTGTCCGACACCCGTCCGTATCAAGGAGGATCGTTTCAGTGCATATTCAGATGCGAGATCCTGATGATGGGATTTATCGTCAAAGCAGTGAAGTTCGAGACAGTAGAACAAATGCACATTTTTACCGTATATCTGATCGTAGGATATGTGAAGAAGGTCGCACAATGTATGCAGGATCTTAATCAATTCATGTCTATTCTACAGACTTAAGTGCACAAAGTCCATCGTCATTGTGGCAAGCCAGTAGTCGTCTGGCATCGTACAAAAGACAGGTTCCAAAGTCCACCATCATTGTGGAAAGCCAGTAGTCATATGGCGTCGTATAATAGATAGGTTCCCAAGTCTACTGTCGTTGTGGCAAGCCAGTAGTCGCCTGGCGTCGTACAAAATACAGGTTCTCAAGTCCATCGTTGTTGTGGCAAACCAGTAGTCGTTCAAAAGACATTCACCGGCTGTTGTTCATATCATTGGTTACTATCCATTGCATTAGAGTTATCCAAGCAGATTTTTCTTTGGTTGGGTTTATATCCCTTTTCTTCTTCTCCACATAATGCAAATTTTATGGTCTGTTTTGGTATTCAATCACAGTTTATCTTGAACGTTTGATAGTCATCGCTCCCATCCTTCTTAGATTAACACATGTTGAATAAGGGCAATTATAACACCCCAAAATTTTCCCTCTCATTTTCATTTCATTTCCATATCATTTAGCATATCATTTTCATACATTTGCATTGCATTCAAGAAAATCATAAAAAATAATTATAAATAAATAAAAATAAAGCATACAACATCGGTCGAAGCATAGGGCCTGTGATCAAGTGTGTTTTCAGTGGCAATATCAATTATCGGGTCTCAGAGTCAAAACAAGATCAAAGCGAACAACGCAAGTGCATTTCTGAGGTTTCCCACCAAAAGGAGGGAAAATTAAAAATTTGCTTGTGTTAACCGGTTAACACATTGGTTAACCGATTAACGCGTGCATTTTTTTTGTGCCAAAAATGCAGATTTTCAGCATGAAGGATTTTGTGGTTTTTTCACTTTTATTTGATTTGAATTTATTTCATTTAATTTAAATGCGAATTATTTAGAAGGATCTAGAGTGATTACCAAGCCTAATTCCCAAGTAAGTCATACTCACCTTTCTAAGCAAGCTCCAATCCTAGCTCCAAACCATTTTTTAGGCCCCAAACCTAAGTGGTATTTATGTCATTTCTCTTCAAACCTCAGGACACACACTTCATAATTTCATTTTCCCTCTCAATTTTCTGGGTTTGTCTCTCACTTTTCTCTCCATTCTCTTCAAACCCTTACACACTCAAAGTTCCATTTTCTTCAAAGATTACGAAATTTCACCTTGAAATTTGTTGATCTTGGACCCAAACCTTCATCCATTGAATCTCTACACATCTAATTCTAGTTTTTTGCTACTGGTTTGGATCTGAATTTGTGTTTTGGAAGTGTTTTTGGATTAAGATTTTTACATTCAGTTCATCATCTTGCATTTATTTTTCAATTGCTTGAAGAAAAGCATTGGATCTTTGGATTTCTTACCTTGATTCATCAGTTACAGTTTAATCAACACTCACCAAAGCAAATCTCAACTTTGTAGGTTGGTTAATTTCAAATCTACTTCTATTTTTTGCTTATTTGCATGTTCATGATGTAGATCCATAGTATAATTGTGTTGATTGATCAATTTATGGATTAATTTGTGTATTGATGTTTGTGAATCCAATACATGCTTGATTTTTGCTTGATTTGATGTAATTTGCGTGTATAATTGAGTAGTAGAACCTCTGGTGATTATGGAAATAAGTTGTTGCCGTAAGTGCTTTTTCTACAGGCATTTGTTGCTACTGGTTCAGTGTTAACCGGTTAACACTTTGGTTAACCAATTAGCACAGTGTGATTTTGTGTAAATATGCAGGTTTTGGATCCGTTAACCAGTTAACACTTTGGTTAACCGATTAACACTGAAGCAGTTTGAGTTTTTGTGTGTGTATTTTCATGGTTGTTTGCATACCATTTCATCCTTAATCATTGTGATATCATTTTAGGTTATTGTTAGGATCTGTTTGCATGCATGTTTGTGCATGTTCGCATTCATTCGACACGTGAGTTTGTGCATTCCCGATACTTAGCATAATCATTTGTTTTCGTCTATGAAGCATTATACATGATGATTGCGTGTTTGCATGGACTTGTTTGCATGATAATAATTGTTTAATATGCTAGTGTGCACTATTTATGCACGAGTTTCATGTTTTCATATTCACACACATAAACTTGAAACGTGCATGAATGTTGGTATTTGTACAAAGGTGGTACATGATTCAATGTTGTTGATGTGCATTCTTGTTATTTCCATGTGTTGAGATGTTTGCATTAGAATATGTTCTTAGTTGTATGTTGATCATATATGCATTTGATCTTGTGTGTTCATTTCTTGATTATGTAATGCATTTGGAATCGTTAGATGCATGTTCAAGTTTACTTGTTGATGCTTATCCATGCTCTTTAATACATGACTGTGATACATTCTTGGTGTTTACTTGTTGCGTGACGCATAGGAGTGTGCATTTAATCTTGATGTTTTCATTTGTTCATCCAAATTTGTCTCCCATTCTATTGTTGCCTTGCTGCATAAGTGTTGTAGAAATTGTGTAGTTTGTATTTTGTTTTGACTTCTAACACCTGTCTTGGTGCTGAATGTGGGTTGTTATATGTTTTTTGTTTTTTGTTTATTTGCCTGTTTCATGCTTATGCAAGTGCTTGAGTGTTGTGATAAGTTTTGTTTGGTTTTATTTTCTCATTTTGCTAACCTTTTCAGGGGCTATGGTAAGTCACTTGAGTGTGGATGGGCATCCACACTCTACCTTCTTCCCTCGTCTTTTAATCATTCATCTTGTGTTTGCTTAAGAATTTAAGATGCTTTGATTGTACGATTTTATCTCATCCCCATTAGAAACAACTTAACTTCCATCATGGAAGTAAGTTGTCTCATTCTTCCTTCTTCTGCTTTTTCTTCTTCTTCTTCTTCTTCTTCTTCCTCTTCTTCTTTCTTCTATCTTTTCTTTTAGGATAAAGATCTCATACCACACTAACCTTAGTACCTCCAAGCATGACAACTATTAGGATTTTTAGTTTCCCTTTAGACTTTTACCTTTTAAGTCTTCTTTGAATCTTTCTCCTTCTCATCTCAAAACAAAAGCTAAAAAACACTTAATAAAGGTTTAAATGACTTCTTGTGCCATATGCTTATTCCATGGGAAACTTGTATCTAACCCATCTTGGGGTAATGTGATCTTGTCTAGCATGATGCACAAGTCTTCAACATGAAGTTACTTCACAAAGAAAACCTAAAAAAACACTACTTCATCCAAAAGTAACAATACACCTAATAAATAAAATAAGCTAGTGTTCTTGGGCCTCAATCCTTGGAACTAAGTTTGGGGATCTTCTCCATACTTAGGTGTGCTTCTTCTCCATTCCATCTTATAGTGATGCAATAAGTACACACTCCATTGAATGAGACTTGAATACACTCTCCTATGCAAATTCTCAAATAAAAAACTTCGAAAAAACGTCAAACAAATAATAACGTCTTTCCTTCGGGAATTCTCTTCTCATCTCCTTCACTCTAAACGAAAGAACTTGCTCCTATTTGTCTTTTGCAAGACGGTAAACGCACTCGTTCTAGACGAGCCTGCAACACCTGAGCATAGGCATAAGCAGTTTAATCCCGAAAACACAAGCAAGTTGTGTCAGTCTTATTGAGTTGAACTATGGTGTTCTGACTTTCCTATTGCATAAAGGGAATACATAGGCACAAAAGGCGACGCTTTCCGAACACAATCCTTTAGTCTCTTTCCTCATTCCTCGTGCCATTTCATCTCCTTATCTTTTCATCTCATTCTTCTTTATTTCTTTTCAGTCCTTTTCAGTAGCAGTTGCAGCAGTACCAGATACCCTCACCCTTTGAAACAGTGCTAGCAAGTGTGGATCCTGTCGAGTACGACGGACGATCTAGGGTGCTAATACCTTCCCATTTCGTAACTAACTCCATTACCATTTCTCTTTGGTTCGTGGGACCCTGTTTTCTCCTTCCTCCGTGTTTGTGCAACATTACCCTTCCTTCGAGATAAAAATGTCTGGTTTGAGACTCTTCCTTTTCTACGCCACTTTCGCGTCTGTACCAAGATGGAAATCCCGGGAGCGACACATATATGTCTGGCAGAATGGTCTAGGTACATAGGAAGTAATGACAAATCTATAGGACCTCTTCAAAATGCCTTTGATTCAGCATCCGCAACATACTCACCCTTCACATGTGGCATTGGATCAGCAACATCAGTAGTAGGAGGTGGCACATATTCATAAGCCTCACCCTCTGGAGGTGGTACTGGTGAATCGGGTACCTCAGGCGCCTGAATAGGAAAAATTGGCACCTATGGGAGGATGGAGGGAGTGATGCATTAGTAGGTGAATCTCGTCTCCTACGGGAAGAAGATGCAATAGCATGAGGAGAAACACGATCCCCAGAAGTAGATGACTCAGCATGTCCTGAGGGACAAAGAGCCTCTGAAACACGTTGACTTTTCTCCCGCTGCACTGATGTGTGTTGTGTAACCCTCTCGTGCCTCAATTTATCGTGTCTATCAGTCATTATGTCTGTAAGTTAAAATAAATCAGACAATTAGTGTGGGAAAACAACACCACAATCAAGAAAAAAAATATTGAGAAAATTCCAGAGATGCATCTCCAAAGTCAGGGAAACTAAAACGTTGAAATTTTTTGGAGATGCATCTCTGAAATTTTCTGCAACTCAACAGTTATGTCAATGGCGACAATGTACCCCACTCAATTCCAAAAAACATGTTTTGATCATCCTTTTCATCCAACATAAGTGTAATACACTATCTCTAAACTATCATACATGTGATTTCTACTTATTTCTAACCTTAATCATCTATTTCTACTCATTCACACAAAAATTCAAAAACTTATCAAGAACTAAAAAAACTTACAAATTTCAACTTTTTTTCATGGTTGGATGATGTTTCTGATGTTGATTGAAGTTCCTTTAAGTTTTGTTGATTGATTTTTTACTATGTGAAGAGAAAAAATTTGATAGATTTTGAATTGGTTTTGAGCAAAATGAGAAATGATGAAGGAGAAGGGTCTGGCGTGATTTAATCTCTAACATATTTCGAAGATGCATCTCTGAAATTTTTTAACGTTAATTGAGCTTTTGGTGCATTCGGAGATGCATCTCCAGAATATTTTAACGTTAACTGAGCTTTTTATGCGTCCGAAGATGCATTTCCGAAATCTGGAGGCATTTATGTATTTACGTGTGGTGGTTAAGAAACTTAATCGGTGCATTAAGAAACTCCCTAATCGTATTACTATTTAATTTACAAAGTCCATCATCCCATTTTTTAGACCTCAGCATATTTAGGTCCTTAATTTACAAAGTCCATCATCCCATTTTTTAGACCTCAGCATATTTAGGTCCTAAATTGTGGATCTGCTTGTCCTACCCAAGATCGTGCATATGTAAGTACATGAATTCACTATATTTAAACACTTTGATTTTAATTTTTTATATATATAAATAGATTGATTATCTTAAGAAGAATAAAGTATTAAATTAAGAAAAAAAATATTATTATTATTATTATTATTATTATTATTATTATTATTATTATTATTATTTACATGAATTAATAATCTTATTAAAAACCAACAATAAAATTTGAAGTGTTGGTTTGGGAAGTTCAAATTATCAAAGTAACCTATCATAAGCTATCAAAAATTCGAAAGCATGCATAAACTTTGAACTTATTAGCAAAAATAACAATAACCAAAATAAAGCTAGGGCCTAAAAAACTAAAACTTTCAATGCCATTTAATTTTGGCAAAGAAACATAATTATTAAACTCACCTAATATCAGTCCTAGACAACATATCCAACACACTTCATTTCATGAAACTAACTTGGCTCTTAGTCAAATCAAACCATTACTCTATCTTCTTTCCCATTTCTCATTCTACATTTACATGTAACAGCTATGATTGACATGAAATCTTTTCTTTAATAGAATTACCACTACTTATTCATTTATGGTCCCTTGTTCCTAGTACTAAATTTTAGCCACATTGGTTTTCTTTCTTCTCTTGAAACGTGCAACTAGTTTCAATTCCAAAGCAATAAAAAGACAAAACAAAAGTGTGGTCCCTATTTCTCTTAAATCAAACACATGCTTCACTATCCCAATAGCTGAATTGGAAGGTACTATTTAAGTTATTGTTGCATAACTCTTTACTCTTGTCTGTTACAGACTAAGTTGTCTAGTACATGTGTGGGCCATACTTGAGTGATACATGTCTAAATCTAGCACTGAGTTTTTTTTTTTAATAATATTTTTGCTTCTTGGTGAGAAGAATAATGAGATAAAGAATTTGCTGCAAAGGTGAAAAAGATTAACTGTAAAGAAGTGGGAGTAGTTCAGTTGTTGACAATAATGGCTTGAGGGGGTTAAAACCTTGATATGCCATTTTCATATAACATGTTGGATAAAATCCTATGAATATTGAATCTTAAAGCAAATAAAGCCCAACCACTAGTATTACAATAGAGAAAATATGTTATTTGTCAAAATAAGGTCTCTTTTGATTTTTGTGTCTATTTTTAACATATATCCGAGGCATCGGTTTCATCGATCAACTTCCGTCATAATGTTCTATCTAGGACCGTATTTTTATCCTAGTCATTAATCGCAAATCATTTTTAATAACTTATCTAATAGTTTTTCAATATCTTTCTCTATCTCTGATTGTTTGACTCCTCTCTATCTGACGTACTTTTCTTATCACTGAATCTACAGACCTTGTTTCTACATGCTCAAACCACCTAAATCTATTTTTTTACGATTTTTTCTAATATATATATATAAACAAGTTTTGGACTTGTTCGGTTAAAAATTAGGATTGGAAACGAGAGGTGAGGTGGTGGAATTGTATCTCACTGCGGTGGAACAAAACTTTTGATGCAACGGAACGAGACAAACCTGCAAGATTAACATTCAAACTTTCAAGTAAGTAAGAGAAATGAAGAGTAATGTGCGAGTGATGGTAGATTTAAATACCTGAATTAGTGTTTTACCCTTATATATCAAGAGCGGTTGAAACCGTTCACGAGTGATGCAATGTATTGTACGGAATGCCATCACATTAAATTGAATTATTATTGATGCACCAGAGAACGGAATTGTCTGTTTATCATTAGAACGAAGGTCTATCTGTTATGTGCATCATTCAACTCGAAATTTATTTTCGAGACCTTTTGCTATAGGTCTTGCGAACACCTCAAACCCTACCAGGACTATTTCAACCCCATAAGCAAATTTACTTGAAATTTATTGAGTTTGGCAGGAATATCTGCAATTGCTAAAGATTTACATAATGGCTAAACAGTACTATAATTTAATGACAAATCACATGATTAAGTTTTTTGTTTTTTTACACTGCTGTCACTTAACATTATTGTCGACTTCAATAATAGTCTAAGGCAGGACCACAGAAGGCACAAGGATAATGTACTTATGAACAAAAGTAGCCAATATGTAATAATTGAAAGATTTACTCCAATGTTTATTAGCTGTCACAAATTAATCAAAAGCCTCACCAAATCTTAATCAAAGCTTTTCCCAGAGCATCAACATGAGATGATTCACATAACTTGTTTTTCTTTGTTTAGGACAAATTACTCATCCATGAATACATAATATAACATTATGAACCAGCTGTGACCAACTTGTTTTGAGGATGTTTTGGTCTTTTTCATGAATATATGTTCAATCTTTAACCTCAGTTGTCACATGGTTAGAAATTATGGTCATGTGGCCACATGGTTTGGACTTCTCCATGTTGTATCCCTGCATGCAGAGGGGTCAAATTAACAATCTTATTCCTGTCTTTCTTTGACTAAGCAAGTTTAGTTTTAAAATATCGATAGAATCTTTAAGCTTATTTGTTAATTAAGATTTAATATAACGTAATCTCTCTATCTTTTGTGATGTGTGCACTTTAATGCACATAACCATTGTATACTTTTTAAGCTATCTAAAAAAACAAAGAAGTCATCATTATATCTAACGATAAATGTTGATATTGTTAGGTTGAATAATGTTGATATTGTTAGGTTGAATATCTTGGATCGGTTTTTTCAATTCGAAACTTTGTAGTTATGTGTGTGAGTGAGTTTCTGATAACTATTATATTTTCAACCTAACAAATTTGTTTAGATATTTCAATCTTTTAAGTTTTAGAACTTTCTTTTAACTCTGCCTCTATTTTTTACTGATTTAACTATTCTTGCTTTCAAGTGACATTCACTATAGTACTATACTACACCTAAGAGCATGTGAGTACATAAATACTTAGGCTGGTGCAAGGCCATTTTAGTAACCTTACACTCAAAGATGATATGGTTGGATGGAGTCACTTAAACAAAGTCAAAGTCAAGTAACTTTAGATTTTAATCTTGACTATTTTCTATGACTAGGAATTAAAGCCGCGAGGATTTCTCGGATCAAATCAGATCGGATATTGTCTCGAAATATATTTTAAGTGATCACAATCTCCATCTAATAAATCAGATTTATAAGATTGAATTATACTCGATCCAAAATTTGGTATCAAAGTCTATTGATTCGTTTGGCCACTTGTTATCAGATTTCCACTACTAAACATCACTATCATTTATATCCGTGCACAACTCCAATTGTGTTGGCATAAGGGAGTATGTTAAAGAGTCTCACGTCATATGAGATATGACATGAAAATATATTTATAAGTATGAGTAATCATCACCCTAGAATCTGATTTTATAAATTTAAGTCAGACTCAATCCAAGTATAGTATTCATGCACACTGTGCATCAACTACTTGCATGATATAATTTATTTTTGTTCTGGATCAGAATCAGAATTATGCTTGGATTATAGTGTTGAACTTCTGATGTGGTGTTGCAAGTCTTTTATACGGCGGATCATGGAGGATGGACCTGTAAGATTATAACTCTAACACCAAATCAATTAATGTATACTGAAGTATGGAGAGTATGAATATACCTTATGCATTGCACGCATATAAGTATTTATCCTTGATTGACTCGATTATGACGGGTCTCTCTTTATTGGATTTTTGACCTGTCCAGAACAATTTTGATAGTTGTGATTAACTTCTCCTATCTTCACATTAAAGAGCATGCATACACATGTATTTTAGAGTCTAAACTTTGTTGAAAAGTAAATGGCTCATGAAAAGCTTTTGTCTTTTACTTCCCAAGGCACCCATGTGCTGTCCCTATATTCTAAACAGAACTATAAGTCACCTGTTTCAAATTAACCAGACCATTTCATTTTTATAATCACACACTTCTTAAAGTTAAAAAAACAAAGTAATAAACCAATAATTAAATATACCATAAAAATAAAAAACTCTTTTCACCTTTTATAAATCATCACTATTCTCATGCATATAATAGAACCTCTCAATATCCTCTCATCTCATCTCTTAGTACTCTCAAAACATTAACATGGTCTCTCTTGAACCTGAACCTGTTCAACTTAACCTCAGATCTAGTGATGCTCCTTCAAGTCCTAGAATATCTTTCTCAGCAGAGTTTCTAGATGATAACAACTTCATCACTATAAGTCCAAATCCTCTTTACAAAGACCAAGAGAAAGACCAACATGAAAAAACAAAGAACACAGATCAGTTTGAGTTTCTGTCAAACAACAACATGAGCAGCAACAACACTGTTTTGTCAGCTGATGAACTTTTCTTTGAAGGCAAAATCCTTCCCTTTTGGCAGATGCAACATCTAGAGAAGCTCAACAAGATCAACCTGAAAGCGAAAGACGTGGAAGTAGAACTAGAACGAGAAGAAGAAGATGAAGGAGAACATGAAGAGGAAGTTATTGAAGTTGTAGTCAACAACAAAGAAGATAATAGTAGAGTAAATTGGTTTGTTGATGATGATCCTTCACCAAGGCCACCAAAGTGCACTGTTCTATGGAAAGAGTTATTAAGGTTGAAGAAACAAAGAGCTTCTTCTTTATCGCCTTCCTCGTCTTCATCGTCTTCGTCTTCAAACGCTAGCTCGCTCGGCGACGCGGCTGCTAAAGAAGGCTCGAGAAACAAAGAGAATCAACATGTGAAGAGGATAAAGAAAGGGTTGGAGAGAACAAGATCAGCTACTATTAGAATTAGACCAATGGTTAATGTTCCAATTTGTACACAAATGAAGAACAGTGCTTTGCCTCCACTATTTCCACTTAAGAAGGGTAAATTAGAGAGGTAATGTAATCAACTTCAAAGTTCAAAGATTATGCAGTTCAAGTTTGATCCTCAGGGTTTTGAAGTTTTGAAATAAGTTTGTTAATTTTTGCTTATTTGTTTAATTACTTTTGTTTCAACAAACTATGTTAATGTTGGTTTGGTTAGAATAGGTGTTCATTTTTGTAACAAAAAAGAAAAGAAAAGAGAATAGGTGTTAATTTGAATGGATCTGAGAAATTATTAGAATGTAAATTTTCTGACTTGTATAATCATTGAGATTATGCATGCATTGCATTGGATTTGGCATCACTAGATTCCAATAACATTTTTCTGCTAAGTAGAAATTTCACATGATGAATACAGAGTTTCTCAGCATGTGAGTCCCACATGATGATGGGTATCTATCAGCCACAAACATTTCATCAGAGAATGCTATTTCAATTATCAACAAGTGGTAAGATCTTTTCGAAAAACTGATATTTTAAAGCCAACCGAACCAAACGGTTCGTAAATTACAGTTCAGTTATTTGAATGGCCATAGCGTGGTTTTGTAACAGTTTGAGTAATTTTTCGGGGGGTTCGATTTTTAAAACACTGATGGTACAATTTCGGCCGACTAAATTAAAGCCTACCTTTATATGGCCCAAAGGGCTAGTTTTAGAGATGGGTCAGGATATAATCTTCAGATGCATGGCCTTAAGGTTAAATTCTAATCATTGAGATGTGACTTGTGAGGAATATTTTTTTGAAGGAATATTTTTGTCTATCACTTTAAAGACTTATCTTTAATCCCAATAGGAAAAGTGATTATCTACAGACATGTTTATGTTTGTAAAACAGCGTGAATTTTTCGTATAAAATAATAAATAATGACTATACAATGATATGTAAAGATACAAATTTGAAGAACATTACAATTTTCAAGAACTGAGAACCATAGTCAAACGAATCTGTTCTGTCAATATGAAAGTATACTCCAAGCCAAAACAATAAATCTGTATTGAGCTTTGATCTTCGGTTTACAGTTGAAAATTAAGAATTTTCACTGAATTCTGAATAATCTAAGCGCCAAAGAATCTTGACAGAGAGAAAGTCTTTAATCTCAAGGTGCTGGAGGTGACAAGAAATTATTTCCAGAAGTTCTGTTGATAAATATATGCAGATATCAGAAAAGTAACAATTGTAAAACTCATGATTGCAACATTTGAAAAGGTTTGCATATTTACCTGATGATCAATCCCGGTTTTCCAATGAGGTTTGCTGGAACTTGACCGGTTAAATTGTTGTTTTGTAAGAATCTGCTTACAGCAAAATACGGCGAATCAATTACTAATAGTAAGGGAAAAGCAAGTTGGTTGTAATAACGAGTAGAAGTAGAACTTACGCTTCTTTTAAGCTACCGATGTTCCCCAGGGACGAGGGAATCTCTCCACTGAATTGATTGTCTTCCAAGTGCCTTAAAACACAAAAACAATATTCAAATACCGAACTCTATGAATATATTGAAGTTATCTCAGATTTCAAACAGTTGAATGATACAATGATGGAATTTCCATACAACTTAATGAATCAAATGCTAAGAAGATAAACTTACAGTGTCTCCAACATCGTTAACGAATGGAGGTTAGGAATCTGTCCAGATAAACTGTTATTTCCGAGCCAGCTGCAACAAGGAAATGGTTTCCGAATCAAAATAAAATAAAATACTACATTTCATGAACGGATACATTTAAACCTGAGAACCTACATGTTGGTCAAAGCTGTCATATTGGCAACAAAAGGCGATAAAGATCCTGAAAGATCCATACTCGTCAAATTTCTGAAAATAACAAGAAACCACTAGTAAGTCATTCATTTACATGCGTAATTCAATTGCAAGGACGCAGTATTAGTATCACGCTGTAATTAATAACTACTCGAATCTGAACTTACAAAGTCACTACACGGATATTGGATCCTTCTGAGCATGTGACACCGGTCCATGAGTATTGTCGAGGCATACAGGGATCACCACTCCAATCAAGTGGAGGATTTCGAAGACTCTTTTTCACCCTTTCCAGAGCAATAACTGTCAATAGAAAGTACACATTTTTCAAAACCTTTCATGTTCATGATTAACATTTAACGCACAAGCGCGCTAAGAATTAAGCAAAGGAAAATGAAATCAAAAGCTATACCATCGCGAGTAGAAGTTCTTCCTCCAAGAGACAAGACATTAAAAATTTCACCGGCATTAATTAGAGGCCCCAAAGATGAACTAGCTGAAGGGGTTAAAGTTATTGTTGTAGGACCAGAAAGAGGCCATTGGTTGGCAAAGACAACCACACCGGATGAGATCGCATTCAAATCACGGTAATAATGTACACCATTTACACTTATGTTAAAAATTCTTGATCCAGCAGTGTTGTCGGCAAAGTATAGAGCAATGTAGTATTTGGAGCTGGGTAGTGATACTGTAGGCCATCTCAATTCCAAGGATTCTAACTGATCTGATCCTAGATGTGTTTCGAATACCTTTGAAGGTGGAAGATTCCAAAAGCCAGAAACAGAAACATTGTCTGTCTTTGCCTTGGTTGAATTACTCTGCCCAAATGGCTCCCAGATACGATCAAATTGATCATCAGGATATCTAATAACAAAAAATCACAAAACCGAAATTAGAGATATGATTAAATTTTTTGAATAAGAATGAAAAGAATTTGTTTAAAAAGAAAATAAAGCTATGTAAATCCAATTCAACTTCAACATTAGTATTCTAAGTTCATGTGCTGCAACCTATGACATGGTCATTCACAATAGTCTTTATCTCTTCTAAAGGTTCCTATCCTAAAAAGCTTATCAAAATAAGTTGAAAACAGCTTAGAAAAAGTCATAAGCTATCCCAAACCATTTTTAAAATGGTAGATAAGTTCAATTTAGCCAACTCATCACAATGAGACGACCGTAATCAGCGGCACAACACCTGTACGGACCAATATTACAAAAGTCTTTACGCAACCGCAACCTTTATTTAAAACCTTGAGCATAGGTTACCAAAAACTTGAGAGAAAAGTTAGCAGACAAATACAATAGAGCTATAACCAAAAGATAATGATCTCACCAACCTAATAGGTACACCGGAGTAACCAAAGCTGTGTCTACCAACCAAACCAATAGCAAAATTCTTGAAATCAGTAGTATTATAAAGTGATTCCCCAAGAATCAAAAACTCCAAAGCAGATACAAATGGATCAGAATCCGTATAACTATTTGACCCAATACAGAAGCTCAAAAACTTCCCTTTAGCTAAGAAAACCCCTTCATAAAAAGTTGAATTTCCATTAGCATAATCTTCTGTAGTATTAACCACGCTCCACAGAGTCCCGTCAACGATCTGATCAAACACCGGCGGCGAAGGGTGATCAGGACCATTGACTCCTCCGTAGAAAAAACTAGTCCGCACCAAATACTTTGCGCCGCGATACACAGGAATATTATAGCAGTGTTTTTTCACCTGTAGAGGGAAAGAACGAAGCGTTGTGAGAGTTGGAATTAGAACTGAGGAGGTTACGTTTCTCGGTGTGCCTGATGATATGAAGTTTGAATCAGGAAGCCATGAACGGTTATCGATTATTGTTTTTGACGAAGAACCGCAGTTGATGAGGAAGCCTTTGAGGGGAGGTGGTTGAGAAAGAGAGGGGGTGAGAAAATGGGAGAAGAGAAAGAGAAGGAGGAAGAAAAAGAAGGACATGGTTAGAAATATTGAATTAGAAGAGGAGAGAGGAGAATGAGGTTGTTAAGAAAAAGTGTTGGGAGAAGGAGTGGGAGGGAAGAAAAGAAAAGAATAATGGTGACGCGGGAAACTGTGTTGAGCGGTAAGGTAAGAAACAAAGACGGTTTCATGGGACAGCACAACGTAGGAATTTGTTTTTGGTTGTTTCTTCTGTTTGACTATGTTTTGTTTAGTTTTGTTGTTACCGTTGGGATGGGTTGAAGGGTGGTGGACGGCACTTTATTTTAGTGGGACGGGCGAAGACTCATTCACTTTGACTTTGTTCGTTTGATTTGGTTGGCAGCTACTATGTTTGTTTGTTTTTCTCCTTTCCATTAGTGATTATTTTAAGAAGGTGTATTTACTTTTCTTCATCATTAACATCTTGTTTTGCTTCATCATATTTATTTTATTTTTCATCCTTATATGCTTAAAATCTTGAGTATATGTCTCAGGGGATGTTGAATGCAAATCAAAATGAGACATAAATTAATCTTCCAAATATTCAACAATATAACGAAATGAATAGCCAAATTGTATAATAGCTTTTCATAAGTTGTATATAACTTTCATAGTACATACATACCAAAATTATCCATATATTTTTCAAGAAACAATACATTTTTATATACTTTTAACAAATTATGTTTGAAATCAACAATTGAATTGTCATCTCAAACAATAACAATAGCTGACCAGTATTGAAGAAATCGAGTATAAATACAACTGAAGAAAATGCAAAAAGTACTAATGTAGATAGGAAACTCATTTGAATCAAGATCTAAAAAACATTTAATTTCAGTTATCTTGAAAAGAATATACCTATATAAATGAATTTGAGTTTAGTGTGATATTTTCTATTGCTTGTTAATTAGGTTGGCTAGTCAACATGTCCCTTTTGTGGAGGCCTTAAGACAGGGCAGGCTGAACAGGTAGGCGGACAAAAAAAATTAACTTGGTCTGCTATATTTTGGCGGGTGCACGGGCCGGTCTGACGGGTCATTGTTCGTTTTGTCATTCTTAATTACGCATATAAAATTATCAACACAACTCTTTTTGATTCGGTAACGCTTGATAAATATGTTTAAAGCTCTGAAATTATTGGAAAGTATTTGGTAAGACGTTGTTATTCACTCATTATTCACGAGTTTATTCATATGAGTTTTCTCAAATGTTTCGATGATTGGTCCCTTGTATGGAAGATTCATGTTTCTCGAAAATTTGTATATTCACACTCAAAAAAACTAGTTTGAAGTATTATATTAGTTTGTTGTTGTATGTAATTTAAGAATAGCTAATCCATCAACAAATAATGGCAAACTTATGAAGATGGTGAATGTAGACTTCAATAGATTCTGATCTGCCATAGTTAAGAGATAAAATTAAAGTTGATTATTAGCCAAAAACTGTGAAAAGATATTGTTTCGAACTTGGTCGAGGTTTAATCTGTTAGATATCAGATCACTAAATCATACAAGATAAAGTAAACTCAGACGTGTTCACTTCCAAAAAGACATACTTAGTTAAAGTTGATTAATAGTTGAGGATCGTCACATAATAAAGCCAACAAGATCTTCTAACATTTACCTTTGTGGTAGTTGTTCTCAGAGAATATTATAGGACCTCTCAATTAGGAGAATGATGAACCTTAGAACCTTTACATATAATAAAATCTAAGAATTCTAGTCTACATAATTCTAAACTTTGAACCTCGCGCGTACAGTCTCCATTGACTTAATCTCTAAAGTGTTTGTGCGCCTGTTGGCATACCTCAAAAAATAAGAACGACCTCGTCAAGCGCCATCGCACGCTCACATGATAGACTTAATAGAGTCGCCACTGATCTTTATTTATTCCTATAGAGTGAAAAGGAAAATATCGAATAAAACCCCTAAAAGAAAGACAAGGATATGGTCATTGCAACCAATATAAAGGTTCGAGAGTCGTTTACGCAAGAGGAAGGTGTTAGTGCCCCTCACGTTTGTTGTACTCAACGAGAGCCATTTGGTTAGTTGTACGTGTTAGTATTTGCTTAAAAGTTATGTTTCTCAAGATATTAAGGGAAAGAAATAGGACAATGGGTTTTATTTTTTATTAGTGGGCAAAGATAAAATGGACCTAAAAAGGTTTTTATTACTAGGGGGCCTGACAAGATTTTGCAATCTTGCTTCTACGTATCTCAAAAGAGAAATCAAGGCACGCGTAGTTCTGGGTAAAAAAATATATTTATTTATTGGTCAATTTTAGCGAAAGGTATCTTGTATTAATCGACGAAAAACATTGTTTTATCCAAAACAGATGAGGAGCAGACGTTTGCATCATATTCACGGGAATACGCCACTTATCTCAACTCAATGATTTTGGATGAAGCATTGTTTAACATCATCTTAAGTCAAGATGTATTTCGTTTTTGAAAAGGTTTTTAAGATTGCACGATAGTGAAAAACTATAGGTTTGATGTGTTAAATGTTTTGTTGGATGATGATAACTCGAATAGTCGAGTAAGGAAACTTATATCCAAATAATAGAATAGAGGAATCGAAGGCTTAAGACCATGTCCCTTTTCATCCTTAATTACGAAAGGATTTAATATAGTTAAGCTATCTTTAATGGACGATGAATACTCGAATGGTCGAGTAATGTAACTTGTATCCAAGTACATGGGGAAAGGAATAAAGGCTTTAGACCACCTCCTTTTTCGTCCAAATTATTATGAAAAAGAGTTTGATAGGGTTTGACTATGAAACCGGTTTGAGATGAATCTAATTAGAATTTTTTTAATGATGACAATTGTTTGACTAATAAAGTAAGGGAACTCATGGCCAAACAATTGAGGAAAGGAATCGAGGGCTCGAGATCATCCCTCTTTTCATCTTTAAATGAAATGGTGTTTAATAAAGTTAATGTGTTTTGGATAAACGACGAATACTCGAATGGCCGAGTAAGGAAACTCGTATCCAAGTATTCGAGAAGGGAATAAAAGTATCTAGACCACTTCTTTTTCATTCATGTTATTGTGAAAATGATTTGGATATGATCAGATTAGAAGTTTTTTTAAAAGAAATGACAATTATTTTACTAACCGAGTAAGGGAACTTGTGTCCAAACAATTGAGGAGAGGAATTAAAGGCTCGAGACCATCCCCCTTTTCGTCTTTAATGAAATGGTATTTAACTGTGATTAGGCATTTTGAGAGTTGGAATTAGAACTGAGGAGGTTATGTTTCTCATTGTGCCTAATGATATAAAGTTTGAATTGGGAAGCCATGAAAGGTTATCGTTGATGATTTTTCACGAAGAACTGTGGTTGGTGAGGAAGCCTTTAAGGGGAGGTGGTTGAGAAAGAGAGGGTGGGAAAATGGAATAAGAGAAAGAGAATGAGGAAGGAAAATAAGGACGTGGTTAGAAATATTGAATTAGAAGAGGATCTAGGAAAATGAGGTTGTTAAGAAAAAGTGTTGTGTTTTAAAGGGTATTTGGAGAAGGAGTGAGAGAGAAGAAAAGAAAAGAATAATGGTGACGCGGGAAACTGTGTTGAGTGGTAAGAAACAAAGACGATTTCATAGGCAACACAATGTAGGAATTTATTTTTGGTTTTTTGTTTTGTTTGACTATGTTTTGTTTAGCTTTGGCTTGGTTTTTTTGTTACCGTTGGGATGGATTGAAGGGTGTTGGAAGACACTTTATTTTAATGGGACGGGCGAAGACTCGTTCACTTTGAATTTGTGCGTATGATCTGGTTAGCAGCTATTATGTTTTTTTTAATTGTCATTAGAGTTTATAGATGTGCTTTTTCAAGGAGGAAAACACATTTTAATATATGAAAATGTTTGTCGTACATTCGGAGATACATCTCAAGACACATCTAAATCCACATCAATCTTCTCTTTTTGGAGTGTCATTCAGTTTTAAAAAAATTATAGTCCGAAGATGCATCTATGTATACTGTTTAGATGTATCCGAAGATGTATCTCTGAAATACCTTTGCATTCATTTATGGGGTTTTGTTATCCACTTTACTGATTTAAATAACAACACAACGATATCTCTAGATAAACCCTTATTTTAAGAAAAAAATGGATTCAAATATGTATCTCTAAAGTTTTTCCTATTGGTATGATCTTGTATGTAGTAAGATCCTTATTGCTTTACAACTTCTAAAAATTGAGTCTCTTATTCAATTTTCTTCACACAAACCAGGATAACTACATATTTTTATCTTGCATTTGTGTATTTCAACGGTGCAAAATCCCCCACTTCAATTTTGGATCTGCGAGGACATATTTCTCGTCAATCAAAAAACCAAATTGAATACTCTCCTGTGATATCCAGAAAATTAGAGAGTTGTCAAACTCGAGTATCGTTCACCCTCGATAGACAATAAAGGAAAGATACATTTCACCATGCTAGAAGTGAATACGAGTGATGATTTAAAGGTTATATGGAGTAACTTTTATTGTTACTCAATAAAGGGTCTGATTGAAGTGGATATAACGATTCAAAGACCTGTAGATGTTATTATAAGAATATTGCAACATACTGAATCATCAGTTTTAATGACATGTAATGTATATCTATGTAATGTTTATTTTGATGTTAACTTATGTTGGTTTTCCATTTTTTTCATTGTTTATGTTTGTTCCTGTTTTGAACTAAAAGAGCATATTTCAGAGATAATCTCTGAAAAGCTCACAGACTAATGAACTAAGGGGGTTATCGTGATACATCTCTGAATCAATCTTTTGTGCATATGGAGATGCATTCCCATATTAAATTTTAACAAAATAAGAGTTTCTCACAATTTTCTCCTCAATTGTGTATGAAAAATGTGTGTCCGAATATGCATCTCTAAATCAACCTATTGTGCATACGGAGATGCATCTCCAAATTAAATTTTAACAAAATAAGAGTTTCTCACCATTTTCACCTCAATTTATATGAAAAAATGTGTCCGGAGATGCATCTCTGAATTAACCTTTTGTGCATACGGAGATGCATCTCCAAATTAAATTTTAACAAAATAAGAGTTTCTCACCATTTTGGCCTTATTAGTGTATAAAAAAGGTGTGCCCGGAGATGCATATATGGATGTTGGGGGATATTTGAGTCTTTTACATTGGTGTGGGAGAACCCCTAAGGGTGGTGTCGCTCCCCGTACTTTCGTCCCGGTGCAAACGCGAACTGTCGGCGAGGACGGTCAGATGGTGAAGGTTGAGGTTGAATAGAGTCTCCAGCTAGGCATTTTATCCCGAGGGAAAGGTAATACTGCATAAACCTAAAAAGATATGGATAAGACGGTTGTGAACCAAAGAGACTGGGAAAGGGGGTTGGTTACGACCTAGGAAGGTATTAGCACCCAGATCGTCCGTCGTACTCGACGGGATCCACGCTTACCTGATTGTGTTTTAAAAATGGGGAAGTGCATGTGCTAACAGTGTATAAAAAGATGGATGTACAAAGTGACAATGCAAAAAGAACAGGAGTTCGAACTGGGGTCCAGAAAGGAAAGCTAGAAGGAAAAGAGGGGGGAGAGACTTGGGGACTTTTGTTCGATAACCGTTAAGTTATGCCTACGTATCCTCTCGTGCAATGAGGAAGTCAGAACACCGTAGTTCGACTCAAGGAGACTTAGTGTTTTGGTGTGAAATGCTTGCTTGTCTATGCTCAAGTGTATGACTCGTCTGGCTCGAGTGCTGACTGTCTTGCATTAGACGGAAGAAGCGAGTTCTCGTTTTCAGAGTGAGTGTGATGAGAAGAGAATCCCAGAGGAGACGTTTATTGTTTGTTTTTGTGTTTTCAGTTTTTTATTTATTTTTGGTGTTTTGCATAGGATAATGAGCTTAAGCCTTAATCAATGATTGTAAACTCATTATATCACCCCTGATTAGGGATAATGAGTATACTTAAGTATGAGATGAGCATCCCAACTTAATTACCCTAATGATACAGGATTAAGATCATTAACCTACTTGTAATTATCAAGTGTTTTTGGATTTTTGTTTTGTGTTAAGTAATGAGTTTAATCTCTAATCAGGGATTAGTGTACTCATTACACCATTCTAAGAGAAGGATGATAGATGAGGACACTTAAGATGAGGAAGATACCTCAACTTAATCCATGGTCAAGGATTAAAGTCATTATATAACAAACATTTATTAAAGTGGATTTTAATTAGAGATTAGATTGAGAAGTGAATTTTATGTTTGTAAGACTAAACCCGAGGGGGACTTGTCCATTAAACAGTAGGGTTAGTCCCTCTGACCCAGAGGCAGAGATGTAACCCTAATATAAGGCCCAAGTTACAAGCTTAAGTCTTGATAATTATTAGGTGTTTTGATTAAGAGGTGAAAACATCTTAAAGGTTTAACACTAAGTATTAAAGTTATACACTGCATCCTAAGATAAGGATACATGCATAACCCTAATTCAGAGTCTTAAAATTTTAACTGTTTAGCCATTGTTATTGAGGTGAGAAAGAGAGACTCAAGGAGACTCAAAAGTTGAAAAACTAGAGGAGACTATTTACAACCCTAAAGTTATTATGCTTGGATGTTCCTATGGTTTGTGAGGCTTAAAGAGAAATCTTCAGATGGCCACCAAGGAAGAAGCAGATGAAAGAGAAAGAGAGAGAAAGATAGGTTACTTACTTCCTGAAGAAGTTAAGTAACCTATGAGTGGGAGAGAAACAAACACAAGTGAATCAAATTCACTTCAAACACAAATAAATAAGAGGGTGAGAAGAGATTGTGTAACACCCCCTTTCTATAACCCCAAATAATCAATTAAATCATTTAGGCACATGTTAAAACTTTCATCAGAGTATAATTAAACATGGTATAAAAGAGGCATGCCACATTATGCTTGAAATTAAAAACATACAACACCTGCTCATTTAAAGATATGCGACGATGGGGTAGTTTTCAACATAGGGAATTTAATCCTTGCACCCATATCTCCCAAGAATATAATTACACAGCGGAAACCAAATCAACAACATCAAACATATATATTTTCATATATATATATATATATATATATATATATATATATATATATATATCAACAAGTTTGATGCCAACAACAATATTCATGTTTATACAAAACATACATTCAACAGATACATATACACAATGCATCACAAAAATGGCACTAAGCCAACCTAACTACCCGGTGCTACATATCAGAGCCGATCGACTAAAAGATGAAGACGAGCTTCACAAAAATATGTCATCCAGCAACCTACTCTGCAATGCCTCATAAAGCATCATAAAACAACAGAAGGGTGAGAAACATTATCATAATAACGTTGCATATAATTATATATCTCAACATATAACATACACATAAAACATATTCTCACCACAATTCATACCTCATCACTTATACACATCGCAACGTGTACATACCCAATTCAAGCATGTTTATCATGCACCAATTCACTAGTTCACATAAACTTACATTATTTATGTTTATTCCTCAATTCTATTCATTCCGCATAAACATGCATCTAGCTATGTTTAATCACACATATACATTACAAATGTATAAATCACATACATATACACATATCAAACATGCATATATACAAACAAGTATGTTTCATCACACATACTATCATCTCCATAATACTCCAAATAAACATATGCACATCCATGTTTATTTCTGCATATCATAATTAAAATGATAAAATGTAACTCATAGAGACCGACACACGACTCTATGCAGATGCAATGCGGTACCGACCCGACATTTCAGCAGGTTCACTCAGGAACCAAATGGAATCATCACTTGTTACCTAAAGTAACTCCCCGTCGGGCACACGATGTTCCCCATTGCTCACACCCCACATGGGCACACAATGTTTATGGATTGCTCACACCCCACACGGGCACACAATCAATGTGAATAAATCACCCATCACTCACACCCCACACAGGCACACGATGTTTTTGGATTACTCACACCCCACATGGGCACACAATCCAATCGCTCACACCCCACATGGGCACACGATCTTGTTGTAGTCATCGCTCACACTCCACATGAGCACGCTACAACGGATTCACAAAGAATCCCACAGCACAAGAATAAATACATTATGCTTACATGCAAAATGACACACAACATTCTTGAAAATGCATACATATTCACAATATAGTTATTCATTCATCTCATTCAATTTACATACATTCGCATTTAATTCAAGCAATGTATCTACTTGCCAAACGGCCACAACACAACAATCAAACCCACAGTTCCATAATTAACATAATTACGTTTTATTGGAAAAGTCGGGTAAAAGTCGGGTAAAAATTACTTTTCTTAGCATCATTGGTTTCTACACGTTTCTAGCTTCGAATCGATATAAGGATCACTAAAAACGGATACCCGAAACTCAAGTTACGAAACAAAACGTAAAAACCCAAAAATTCTCCCAGGCTCGCTGAGCGACAAACAAATCGCTGAGCGAAAATCACCCTGGAACTTTCGTTGAGCGAGGGGTAGCTCGCTGAGCGACCACTGCGATTTCAGAAAAATACCAGCTGCGAACAGTCAACCAAAATGACCCCAAAACTCCTCTAAGCTCATACAAACATGATCAATATCATATTCTAGCTATCATACTTCGGCTATAATGATTTCCAACCGATTAATCCATAAATTTCTCACATTTTCTCTCAAACCCTAACTATTCATCTTCTCTAACTTCTACCAAATCAAAAACCCACAAACTCTAACACATACATAATCATATACAAGATTAAAATAACAATGTTTATCACCCTTACCCGATTATTTCGTCTACGCGGAGCAATCTTGATCAAAACCTAGCTTTTCCAAGTTTTCCTCTTTTCTCTTCTCTCCTTTTTCTTTCTCTTCTATTTTCTTTCTATCCATTTTCTTTTCTTTCTCTTCTTTACTAACTTATACACTTTTCTATCTATTTCTATTCTTACTCTATTATTTCTATTTCATTCCAACCAAATATCATTTTCTCACAAAATACCAATTCTACTAATTTCTAACTTATTATTAATTAACAAATACCTAAAATATTGTAGCACCCCAAATTTACCCTCTTCTTTTTAAGCATCATATCACATCATATTCATCATGAACATATCATGTCCTTAGCATATTGCATAGAAAAATGAAGCATGGTACTTGCATATTCCAGCATCAGGCATGTGATCAATCGTCAGGGAAATTCAAGGCTCACAAGGCAGGTTACAAGGTTGACATCAGGGTCAAAGAATTATAAAGGATGGAAGATCAAAATCAAATCAAAACGGTTGGCATCGGCTTATTCTTGAAGGTTCCCACCAAAAGGAGGGAAATTCAAAATTTACTAGCGTTAACCGGTTAACGGATTGGTTAACCGGTTAACGGCCACGAATTTTGAATTTCCAGCAGCAATTCAGCATGTGTGATTTTTTGCTCCATTTTTCTTTTTTTTGATTTTATTCATTTTGAATTAATTGGAAATTAAAGAGAAGGATCTAGAGCCCTTGTCCAAGCCTAATCCCATTGCTACATCCTAATCACACTACCCAAACCATAATTTTGGATCTCAATCCTATTTTTTGGGCCCCAAACCTAAACCATATTTAATCATTTCTTTCCAAACCAAAAGGACCTTTCCCTCATTTTCTGAATTTTCACTCCTCTCACTCACAATTCTCACTTTTCTCTCCCAATTTTACAAATCACTCAAAGTTCTTCTTTGAAGATCACATAACCTTGCCTTGAGGTGTGTAGATCTTGGAACTAGACCTCCATCCATAACCTCATTACATCTTTTTGATGGTCTTAGTGGTGATTCAGATCTGGTTTGGTATCTAGAAGTGTTTTTTTGGATCCAAAAATTCTGCATCAAGAGCTTGTTCTTGCATTTATTTTGCACGGAGTGTGAAGCTTAACATCGGATCTTCGAAGTTTCGCACAAGATCTATCGTTTTCAGCTCAATCAACAACTACCAAAGCATACCTCAACTTTGTAGGTTGGTTAAATTCAGATCCAGCTCTGTTTTTCTAGTTTATTTGCATGCTTGAGCTTTAGATCCACCACATGTTTGCATATTTGCTTGTGTTGCTTGATTGAATGATTAGTAACCGGATCTATGTATTAATGTTCATGAGCTTGATGATGCCATTTAATGTGAATTGATGTATTATCTTCATGTTCAAATGCTTTCTGGACTGGTATGAGATTGTTTGGTTGTGAGTTGATTTCTGCAGGTTTTTGCTGCTGTCTTAACAGCGTTAACCGGTTAACGGATTGGTTAACCGGTTAACGCACCTGAATTGTGCTGTGTTTATGCAGGTTTTGGCATGGTTAACCGGTTAACACTGAAGCAGTGAGTTTTGTTATCTTATTTCAAGCATGTTTGATCCCCTTATTTGTTCTAAATGCCATGGATCATTATATGATCATTGAATATGATTGTTTGGGTGATTTTCTTGTTGATTGATGCGTGCTTCCATATTCTCGACACGTAAATGCTTGTATGTGCATTGTTTGGCCTGATTTTTTGATCTTGATTGGGGTGAACTTTGAGCATGTCATTGCCATGATTTTATTAATGAGCATGTGCTGGATTTTGCTAACCATTTCAGGGGCTATGGTAAGTGAGAGGTGTGGATGTGATTCCCACATCTCCAAATCTCATCCCTTCTCATCTTATTCTTATTTGTACTAACCTTTGATTGTTGGGCTTAGGCCTTACTTCTCTCTTCTCTTCGTCTTTCTTCTTCTTCTCTCCTTCTTTCTTTCTTCATTAGGATAGGTAAACCACACTAACCTTAGGGCATCCATGCATGACAACACTTAGGATTCTTTAGTCCCCCATTAGACTTTTACCTTTGTGATCCTTTTGGTGCTTTCTCTTCTCATCTTCAAACTTAATTCTAATTCACTTAATAAATGGTGAGTGCTTTCATGTGACATGAGACTTTGCTATGAGATACTTGCACGCGTTCCGTTTCGGGGCGAGGTGTAAGTTATCCCTTGTGGTGGATAGGTCTTAGCATGAGATTACTTCACAAAGAAAAGCTAAAAAACACTTCTTAATCAAAAAATCACAAAAAACACTTAATAAATGTTAATAGGTCAGTGTGTCTGAGCCTTCACTGGTGGGACTAGCTTTGGGGATTTCCTCCATAGATAGGTGTGCCTTTTGCGCATTCCATTTCGGGATGATGTGAGACGTACACATCCAATGAGTAAGACTTAGGTACACTTACCTATGCAAACTCCACTCATAAAAAGCTTCTAAAAATCACCAAACAAACAATAAGCGTCTTTCCTTTGGGAATTCTTTTCTCATCTCCTTCGCTCCGTACACGAACTTGCTCCTACTTGTCACTTTGCAAGACGGTTACACACTCGTCGTCCGAGTCTGCAACACCTGAGCAATGGCATAGGAAGTTCAAGCTTTAATTCACAAGCAATTTCTTTTCTACCCCTAGTTAGGGGAACTACGGCGTCTTTGATCCTCATTTTCCCGATGAGGTACGTAGGCAGCGGGGTAGGGCCCGTTCGAGCACGATCTTTATTTTCCCTACATTTTTCCTTTTCATTTCTTTTTCAGTTCCCTTTTCGTTTCTTTTATCCAGTTCAGTTCATTTTCTTTGCAGCAGCTTTCATTTTCTTCACCCTTTGAAACATTTTCTTTGCAAGCGTGGATCCCGTCGGGTACGGCGGACGATCTGGGTGCTAATACCTTCCCAGGTCGTAACCGACTCCCGAACTCAGTCTCTTTGGTTCGCAGGACCCGTGTCCTTCCTTTTCTTTTTCTTCTGGTTTGTGCAACATTACCATTCCCGATCCTTCGGTATAAAAATTCCTGGCTGGCGACTCTTTTCTTTTCCACGCCACTTTCGCGTTTGTACCAGGATGGAAATCCGGGGAGCGACAGTTGGAGACTCTGCTGGGGATAGCACCCAGAATCTCTGGTTCCCCTGTGAGTCTCTCCTAGCACTTGCTTGTTTCTGTTTCTTCGGGTGTTGACTGTTTGTTGCTGTGTGTTGTGCTTTACTGTTGTTTATTTACAGTTTTGTTTACAACTTTATTTACAGTTTTCAGTATTTACTTTCCGCATCATATATATCATATTGGACTGTCTGGACTGTTTGGTGGGCTCGGGTGATACTGTTTCTGAGAGATAAGCCAAGTACCCGGCTTGAGTGCACTATAGGATTAAAGTGGACATATTGTACTCACATGTGACATGATGAGTGGCGATGTGTTTCACGCCCAGATTGCGACCATCTTGGAAATATCTTGTGTGGGGATTTCCTCCACTTCGGGATAGGACCTTGATAGTTTTGTGCATCTGGGGACCGATCATTGAGAACCTTTGTGGAAACAACCCTCTCCAGTGGTGGCAGTGGCAGACCACATTTTGTGGTAAACCCATTCGCACCCGAGGGTCCACTGGGGACTCGCATAGGATGGCCTGGTTCTCTTATAGGAACTCAGTCAGAGCATCTGGTCGTATGACAATAGTACTGGCTGAATGTACTATTGTTTCTCGATTTCAGCGCTTGAAGCTGGGGACTCATAAGGGATACTTGTTTTTCTCGGACTCAGCTGAGGCCTCCTTGCGTAGTACATAATGCCTAACCGATTCCCTGATTTAGTCACGAACCATTTCTCGGAAATGGTGAAAGTATTATTGCTATTCGGCTTTGAGAGTCCGTGATGTTTGACCCGGAGCACACCTATGAGATTGGGAGGGGTTTACAGGTTTGCAGGAACCCTTGACTCCATCATACCCTTGTTACCAGTACAGTTTCATGTTCTGATACAGTTATTGTGGTTCCGGAGTTCTTAAGTTTATCTGGTTCTTGATTAGGTGTATCTGAGATTATCTAAGTGTTTTTGGGTTGTTATCCAGAGGATTTGGGTTTCTGATCACTTGGCTTTGAAATCCAGATTCCAGACAGTCCCAGATTGATCATATGTCTTTGCATTTGCATTGCATCATTTCATCATTAATCATGTTTTGTTTTCATTCACAGGTTCATATCTTTGCTTCCGGTTCCGGTATCCTGTTCAGAGATGGAAGATCCTCGCAAGCAGAATATTCATTTCAAGTTTTTTGACACTAAGGTTGGCCTGTTAAAGAAGATGGTGAAGTTGATCACACCCAATCATGTAGAGAGGTTCAGGAAGGCTTATGGGAATATTCTGGATGTGGTGGTAGAGTTAGATCCTTCTGAGAGAAGTGCCATTCATACCCTGCTGCAGTATTATGATCCTCAGCTCCGTTGTTTCACTTTTCCTGATTTTCAGTTAGGTCCTTTGCTTGAGGAGTATGCTTTGATCTTGGGAGTTCCTATTCGAGACCAGATTCCGTTCAATGTTGAGATGAGTAGACCTGCACCTGAGGCTATTGCCAAGGCTCTTTATTTGAGGACTTCTGCTGTGAATTCTATGACTATCATTAAGGGAGGTGTATCTGGGTTTTCTTTAGAGGCGTTAGTAAAGAAGGTGGAAGAGTTGGCTGTTGAGGAGGAATGGGATTCTGTCTGTGCTATCTTGGCTCTTTCTATCTATGGCATTATTTTGTTTGCAGATATGGAAAATTTCATAGACATGAATGCCATACATCTCTTCTTGCTGAAGAATCATGTGCCTACGTTTCTTGGAGATTTGTATTACTCGGTGCACTACAAGACTGAGAAGAAGAGGGGAGGTTTAGTTCGTTGTTGTGCTCCTTTATTTCATATGTGGTTCATAAGGCATCTGCCTAGTACTGGAGTGTTTAGTGATCATACCTTGGTATGGGCTTAGAAGCTGGAAAAGTTGCTTGCTAAGGATGTAAGGTGGATTACTCAAAGGATTCAAGGTGCACGTTTCATCACTAGCTGTGGGAGTTATCTTAGTGTACCTTTATTGGGAGTATCTGGAGGGATTAACTATAACCCGATCTTGTTGAGAAGACAGTTGGGATATGCCTTGAGAGAGGTACCAGAAGAATTGAAGTTGACCCCTATTTTCTACTTCCCGGTAAAGGACAATATGCCTTTAGTGAGGAAAGTTGTTGGAGCTTGGAAGTGTATCAAGGGAGAAGGGATATCTAGTTTTGGAAAGTGAAACAATCAGACCTTCCCGGAGTATGAAGCTTGGTTGAAAGACAGAGCCAGAAGGGTATTGCTGCCATTCTCACCTCTAGTTCCTCCAGCTGCTGAGTCTGATGATACTGTGTCTTTAGAGGAGTTCAAGAAGTTGGAAGCCCAGCTGCATGAAGTCAGGGTGGAGAACACTGAAATGGTTAATTTGTATCATCTCACCAACCGGGCCAAGAATGAAGCTGAAGAGAAGTTGCTGAAGATGCAGACCACCTTGGAGGCTAAAGAGAAAGACTTTGCTGGAAGGGAAGCTCACTTTCACAGGCTGGGTATGATGGAAGCAAAAAGAGAAGCTGAACAAAAGAAGAATTTGAAGACTCTCAAGGAAGCTCGTCAGTCTATTGTCTGGTTGTAGGGACAGAGAGAGCAGGAGTTGAAGAGATATAAAGAAAAAGAAGAGTTTTTTGAAGTGCAAATGACTTTCAAGAAGGAAGAAGTGGAACAAGCCCACCAGATTCGAAGGGAGAAAACTCAGCAGTTAGCAGATAGTCAGCAAGCCTTAGAAGCAACACTTAAAGAGATTGAAGACCTCAAGTTGATGGCTGGAGTCAAGAAGGCTAGGTCTGAGTTGGCACTTAGTGAGGGAGGTTCAGGGTCCTCAGGCAGTGGTCTTGCTTCTTAGTTTGTTTCCCTTGTATTTGGATTACCTACAGGCATGTTGTAGGAATCCTGGTTGTTTGTTTTTCTTCTTAGAAACTTGTACCCTACGAGGAATTCTGTTATTTTGCCTAATAGGTTGATTTATGTTATGCAGTTTTTCAGTCCACCATTTTTCTGTGCCTGCTGTTATGGTTTGAATGTGGTTTCTATGCGAAGATTTCTGAAAGTTGAGGATCAATATCCATCTGGTTTTCTTTGTTAAATGCCAGAACCGGGGCATGAATGACCTGGGATTGAAACCATAAACAACTGCATTGCATACATATCACCTGTTTCTTTGTTTTGCAGGTATGGCCACCGGTTCCTAATGTCTTTTCTGTTTCAGGCACTATAGCTCCCAGGAAAGTTTGAGAACAGCTAGTCGCACACAGATATCCCACAAAGATCAACAGAGAAAGAGTCATGGATCAAATGCAAGCTGACTTAGCTGACTTGAGACTGAGGATGGACAATTTCATGACTTTGATGGCAGGCATGGGTGTAACACGGTGGGAGAACTGACTTTAGTTATGTTGCGGATAGCAAGAGTCGCCACCGACTTTTATTTTATCCAAAGGAAAGGCATAAAAGAACAGGAAAGACCTTTTAAAAGATTTTTGGGTTCGGGGGGTAGGTTATGTAAAGGGAAGGTGTTAGCACCCTTTACATCCATGGTTATCCATGGGCTCTTAGTTACTTAGCTCACTTTAAAATGTTTTTTTGAAATGTGAAGTGTGTGAATAGAAATTTTCTTAAGTATTTTATAATGATCCATGTACGGATATATATAAAACCTTTGTTTTGAAAATTGTTTGAAATGTGTGAAGTGTTTGAAATGTTTTGAAGAGTGAGCAAGTATCTAAGAGGAACCCACCCTAAGTTAAGTCTTTACTATTCTTGAATATCCTTTAAGTGGTAAGACTATCCCTATTATTAAGGAATAGGTAGTCATTACCTTGGATGTATGGGACAAATGAAGGGACATCTGTTATTTAGGCAACTGTGGGGTGTATAAGCAATTCGAAGGGACTTATCATCTTTATTCGAAAGGGACAAGATCATTACGAAGGCAACATCCGAAGGGACTTGATCTTTTTATCTGTTAAGGGACTAGATGATGTGAGATGAGGGACTTTGCTTTATACACCCTACTTGACCTTTTGTTTAGGCAACTTGAGAGGTAACCCTTAAGAAGTGAGATGGCGATCCAAGATCGACTTACGTGTGTGAGTGTACCAATTTAAATATTTATCTTTAAGATTAAATGATCTAATTTCAATTTTTAAATACAAACATATCTTGCACTCCCTATTTTACTAACCATAGCATTTAAAATAAATAATGAAAATTACTACTACAAATATTACATAAGGGATACAATTACATAATAATAATAATTAAAATAAATTAAATAAATGAGCAAAATATATAATAATAAATAATTGGGTTAGTAACAATAATAATAATAAAAAATCACAATATATATATATATATAAATGGGGTTAGTATCATATAAAAATAAATAGAATTAGTAACAAAATAAACAAGAATAAATAAATTAAAAGTTCAATTTTAATAAACAATTATTTTTTTAAGATTTTTAAGAATAAAAATAAACAATTCATATTATATACTAATTATTATAAAGATTTAAATTATATATACATGTTATGAAAAATAATGGTTAATTATGATTTAATAAACATATTATAAAAGTAAATTATATTTACAAAATTAAATTAGGAGTTTTTAATTATTTTAAGCATACACTAAAATTATTTACATGCAAGAATTATATTAAATAATAATTACAAACAAATTATAAAATATGTACATAATTAAGGTTTATAAATAAATAAATTAAAAGTTATAATATAATTAGATTTTTGTAAAAGAAAAAAAATTAGGGTTTGAATTTAGAAAAAGAGAATTAGGTTTTTTTTTAATAAAAAATTAGGGTTAATTTATTAATTAAATTATTTACATATAAAAAACTATATACAAATTATAAATATGCATAATTAAATAAATAAATTAACATTTATAAGATAATTAGAGTTTATAAAAAATTATTAGAGTTAATCAAAATAAATTAGGGTTTATGAGTTTTATAAAATAGAATTAGGGTTATAGGTTAATTATTAATGAAAATTAGTTATAATTAGAAAAATAATAATAATAATAATAAACAAAACAAAATAAAAAGAGAGGAAAGAAAAGGGGGGAGGCCTGGTTTTGATCCCAGGACCTCCCCAATACCTGAAGAGAACCCCAGCCACTGGGCCAACGTGTGCGTTGGTGATAACAAATAGCATCACTTTGTTTTATTATATCCCTGCAAAACCAAAAGAAATTGAAACAAAAAGATTGTTCCCGGCTGGACTCGAACCCAGGCTTCACAACATTTATTGCGCGCATCAAAACCACCAGAGCACTCATGCTCTTTGAAACATAAACGTGAAACAAATAATATAAAATAAATTCAATTTTTGAATCCTGGATTTCGCGCCAACAGACTTCATCTTCTTCGTTTTACCTGCGAAAATATTTACGATTTTTCCTACGCGTTCACCTGCGAATTTTCAAAACCAGGAACCTACGTTTTTGTGAACATTCAAACCTCAACATTAATTCAAATTAACAACCCAGATCAAATATACAAGGATTATACGTCATAGCCATGTTCTTAGAATTTGTTTTAAGGCCTTGAATGCTTGGTTCCCGATTTGAAGCTCCAAACCCTAGCAATGGCAAATTTCGATACAGTCCATGATAACTGAATTAACTTATCCAGAAAGTTTCTAAACATCACAACAAACATAAATCCATGGTTAGTTTTCAATATCAATGCATAAATTATTCAAATCGAAAAAACTTAGAACATGAAGAAGATGCATTCGGTTTATGCAAATTAGGGCATGAATGAACAATGTTATGATCCAGAATCACTCTATGAACTCCCAGGAACAAGTTGCAACCTTTGGTTTGTCTTGAAAAGGACTCTAAGTGCCAAACCGAATTGGAGTTTTTTGTGTGAATTTTGAAACTTTGCTCTTACCTTTTGAGGTTCAATTTTTCGTCCCCCTTATGCATTGGTTACCTTCATGTACTTATAGTGAATGAATTAGGTCAGAAAGTTTGATGGATTTGTGGGCTTTTGGGATAACTTGAGATTGAAGAAACCAATTATTCATAAATGTCCAAAGATCACACAAAACCTTTCTATTTCTGTTATGCACGAATTTGGATGGCATCTAATCAACTTAAATGTCATTTAAAGGCTTCTAGAAGAAGAATCATGTCCAAATATTGATTTTTTGATTTTATTTTGATTTAATATGTATTTAAATGAATAAAATCCAAATAAATATTAAATAAAATAAAAAAAAATCAGAAATTGCATGGGTTGGGTCGTGCTTGGTGTCATGTTGAAGTTTGGATCACAAGATTGCAAGCCCATTTGGAAGAAATTGGTTTTAAAGCCCTATTTGCTTCATAAACCTCCCAAAAATTTCCCAACTTTGCAAGGGAACAAACCCTTAAATTTTAATGCTATGAGGCTGTTCTTGGACATTTTGGAAAGCTTAAAGAGTCCTCTAACCAACCCCATTGGTTTCATGTCCATATCATTTACCATTCTCAAGTTATGCCCTTTTGAAGTTGTTGACTTTTTGTTGACTTTTAAAAGGACCTATAATGTCTTAGCTGATACCTTCCAAATGAAGCATTTTTGGGATTGGCTTGTGAGACACAAAGTTGTAGAGAATTCAATTTCCTTCAAAATGATCTTTGGATGGGAAAAATTTGATGAAGCATGTGAAAGTTATGGCTGGTCAAAGTTCAGTTGACTTTTCCTAAGGAAACCCTAATTTAGAAACCTCTGATTCTTGATGATCTGAAATATCCTTGATGAATCATGATCAACCCTTGATCAAATGATGAATTTTACTTCATATACTTGATGTTGGCAAAAAATCATGAAGTTTGACTTTGGTTTGACCACAGTTGACCTCAGTTTGACTTTTTAACTACTTTGACTGATTTTGACTTATCAGATCATCTGACTGAGCAAACCTTTGAAAAAAGTTCTGAAATTTGTTATGGGGATTCTTAAACACATATGGGATGTTATGAAGCTCACTTGAAGTCTTGGAAGTACATTTAGCCTGATTAAAGTCAAAACCCTAGTTTAGGATGCACTGCTTATGAGGATACATTGTCTGAGGGAATTGTCAAACTTTCTGACTAATTGTGAACTTTGTGAACCTTGTGAACCTTATAAGATGTCTTGTGAACCTTGTGAACCTCATAAGATGTCTTGTGAACCTTGTGAACCTCATAAGGTGTCTTGTGAACCTTGTGAACCTCATAAGACACAAAGTCTTGTTTTGTGAGGGCAAATTTTGGGGTGCAACAATGGGTCAGAATCAAGAACGTCTGTGGGAATTGTTTGAAAATAGTCAAGCCAGGAACAATGATACTGCTGATGGAGGTAATCATAGCGGTGCGGGCGCCCGTCAGGTTGAAATCCCTGTAGCACAACCAGGGGTTACCATAATCAATGATGGACTGAACAATGTGCAAATGGACGGACAAGACGAACAATTCACGTTGATGGACGAAACTGAAGGCCAGGGGGCTGAGATGAATAGGAAGTTTGAGGAGATGGCATAGCAGATCAAGGCTATTCAATCCCAGAATTCTTTGGGATTTGACATTACTGACTTGGGCTTGGTTCCAGGGGTTAGAATCCCTTACAAGTTCAAGGTTCCAACTTTCGATAAATACAATGGCACAACATGCCCAAAGACTCATCTTCAGTCCTTTGTAGGAAGGATTGTTGCTCACACTGATGATGAAAAGCTATGGATGTACTATTTCCAGGACATCCTGGTTGGGGCTTCTTTGGAATGGTATATGAAGCTAAGCAGAGTCAACATTAAGAGCTGGAAGGACCTGGCAGAGGCTTTCGTGAGACAATACCAGTATAATTTGGACATGGCTCCAAATTGCACTCAATTGCAACACATGTCTCAAACTGCTAAGGAGGGATTCAAAGAATATGCTCAGAGGTGGCGTCAGCTCGCTGCCAGAGTGCAACCACCACTGCTGGAGAATGAGATGGCTGATATGTTTATGGGGACATTGCAAGGTGTGTTTATTGAAAGATTTGTTTCTTGTTCGGCTACCAAGTTCAACGATATAGTAATTGCTGGAGAGAGGGTTGATAATTTATTAAAAATGGGAAAGATTTAGGATACAAGTGCGAGCAGTTCGAATGGAGCAAGAAATGCTTTCAGCGAACCCCCGAGAAGAAGGGAAGGTGAGACCAATGTTGTGTTTGGCCGAGGACGGGGCCGAGGATATAGAAGGTCATACGAACAGGTGGCAGCTGTCACAATTCCTTCCAGTCCTGTGCATCAGGTGCAACCTCAACAACAACAACAACAACAACAACAACAACAGCCACAACGTAATAATTATCAACAAAAACCTTATCAGCCAAGGCAGACTCGCCCGACTAATAGGGTGCTTGAGGCAATCCCCATGACATATGTTGCTTTGCTACCGAGATTGCTGGACCTGAATTTGATACAATTTAGAACTTTGGCATCACCACCACCTGGAGAGCTTCTAGTGGGGTACGATGTCAATGCTAGATGCGCTTTCCATTCAGGGGCACCCGGGCACTCAAATGAGAAGTGCAGGACGCTGCAGCACAAAGTTAAAGATCTGATAGACTCCAAGGCGATTAACTTTGCACCACCGCCAAATGTTACTTCAAACCCTATTCCGAACCACGGAGGGGCTAGAATCAATGCTGTTGAGAGTGGTGAAAAGTTAAGTCTAATTCTGAGCATAGAAGAAGTGAAGACTCCGCTGTTGGTGTAAACACCCCAAATTTTCCCTCACTCATTTCACCATGGCTTGTGATTCTTTCATATGCATAGGTTCAATCATATCATCTCATATTGCATTTTTGCTTCACTGCATTGGTTCTAAGTCATCTGCATCTAGGGTTTGTGATTTGAGCAATCCAAGATTCATCTGAGCCACTCCAAAGGTCTCCAATCATCTCAATAGGGTCCATGTATGTTCAAGCATCATATTATATCCTCCCAATATCAATAAAGTAAAAAAATCACAAGAACTGAGGGAAGCATGGAAGCAGAGCCAAGTTTAACTACACAGATGACCTAAAATTAGGGTTTTGGTTTTAGAGGCAATAACTCCAAAAATGTTGGTCATTCTTGTTTCTATTGGTCTCCATATGTTATAAGGATCATACATACCAATTTTCATGAAGAAATTCAATGGGGAAGGCATCTGATCAATAGATGACTTCTTGAGCAAGGCAGTGCAAAATCAGGGCATCTGAGGCCCCCAATCATCCAACCAAAGGGTCTTCTCCATCATTTTGAGTGTATATGATCTTTATTTGATCTTAGAAGAGTTTAGAAGTTCACAAAATTGAATAATTTCAAGCCATTTGCAAAGTTGCCATTTTTGGAAAGTGACTTGTAATGCAAACTTGCCATTTTGGGAAAGTTTTTCAACCTCCTCTTTTTGATTCAAAAATGCTTCAAATGAAAAATTCTTGGTCATGAAAGTTGTAGATTGGATAATTACCTTTTCAAAAAGTACAAGAACTTGATCTGATTCATCATAGAACTCAAGTTATGGCCTTGCAAAGTTGGGGAAAATCACAAAATTTCACTTATGTGCCAAAGAGGGAAAATTGCAAAACCACTTGCCAAAGCATTTTGTGACTTCAAACACACTTCTAACCATTACACAAACATAGTACATGACCTATAATTCAAAATTGCACAAAGAAATCCCAAGTTTCATGCCTTGATCATCAAGATTTCTCAAAGGGGGCAAAACTTCACATAATTGCAAAACACCCCATAACTTTCTTCTCTCTTGCTGAATTGCCTCAAGAATGGATTTGTGGACATCCATGAAGTCAGCTGTGCACAGCCATGCCTCTGTCCCAGCCTGCCACTTGCCCATACCCCAAGTACACCAACTCTTGACTTTGTGCATTTTGCCCCATACCAATCAGGATAGCCCACAACCACTACACTGACCTATCCCAACATGTTATGTGGCAAAGAAGCAAGCCATTTCACATAAGTTTGGAACATGAATCCTCCCATTGCTCAGCATTGCCAAAAACTCTCCAACCTGCAAAACTCTTCGAAACTCAGCACACAAGCTTCAAACCTCAAAACAAACTCCATAGAACAACTTACCATGACCCTCTGATCATTTCCCAACCATCACTTTGCCCTGAAACCTCCCATATCAAAAACACGATTTCTCTCCCCCCTTGAACTGAACTATATCAAACTCACAAATCAGCCACAAAACACTCCAACCAAGCATCAAAGCTTCATCAGTAGCTCAAGAGGAGTGGTTTGCACAAAGAGAAAAGGCCTAAAAGTCCCAAACTGAGAAAGCTCAAGCTCAGGTACCTCCCTGGAACATTTTTCCAGAACTTGTTTCTTTAGTTATAGAATGGTAGAGTGTGTTCCACTGATCACAATGAACTTTGAAAGGTGAAAAATGGTTAAGTTTTGAGTGTGTATGCATGTTCTGAAATTTTGTTCAGTTTTATGTTTTCATTCGAATCTTGTTGTTGATGAAAAATAAATGAAATATGAAGCTGGATTCTTGTTCTATGGGGTTTAGGGATCATTTCTGGAGATTTGGGGAGTTTGATTTGGCCTAGGGAGTGTTTTAGAAAAATCTCAGGGGAGAGGTGGCCGGAGAAGATGACCGGAGGTCATATCCGGCCACCTGAAAGTAATTAGGGTTTTGTAACTAGGGTTAGCTGAGTTTAAATGTGGGACGTTGGATCAAGGCTTCCCGCGCGTGTTGAAGTGTCAAGATGGGTTCACTTAGCCCTAATTGTGATTAGTTAAATTAATTAATTAGGATTAGTTTTAAAATGCCAGTTTGAACCTAGGTCGTTGGATAACGCGCGTAGTCTTCCCTCCATCTCCAGGTTTGAATGTGAGCCTTAGGATGCGCTGACTTTGCATTTAATTAGTTTTATTTTCATTTTAATTGCCTTTCTTTGTGTATTTTATTTAAAATAGCAAAACACTTTCAAAAAATCTTATTTTTTGCATCATGGTTCTAAATATTTTTCTCATTCTGAAAATAATTTTTATTTTATTTTTTGCATGAAATTCGTATTTTTAAAATATTTAAATGTTTATTTTAATTAATTAATGGGAATTAATTAATTAAAATTCCATTTAAGTTTCTAAAAATCACAAAAAAAAATCACATTGCATCTTGGCACATTTAGAGACATTATCAAACCCTTCATACAAATTTCTTTTTGGTTCTTGACCTATTTTGACATTTTTCTTTGGATTTAGGGTTCTTAAAAATCAATATTTTTACCCTAACTTAGAAAAATTCTTTCTGCCTAACCATGAAGAGTTTGATAATGGTTCTTTTTGCATTGCATTCCTCATATCATTTAGTTTCTAGGGTAAAATTGGCATGAATTTATCTCTCATTTTCAATTTGTTTTGCATTTTTCCTTTTGAGGTTTCCTAAAACCCTAGCAAACTTAGGAAAATCATAACTTTCATTAGGTTAAGAGTTAGGTCTTCCCCTTTGGGCAGTGAACTTGTATAGGTTTAGGGTTCCTTTGATCCCATTTTCAATTTTTTACCTCATGCTTTGCTTCTGATTTTGGATTTTTGCATTGTACATTGTATGTAAACCCTAATTTTGCTTTCATTTGTGTCCATTCTTCATATGCTTGCATACTTGAACTTGCTATGACATTTTGTGCATCCATATGATATGTAAGACATCCTAAGACACATTAGAATCATGTTTGATCATTGCATATTCCATTTGCTTTGTTTTGCCTTCATTTCATTTCATGTGCATTCATAAACTTTTATGCCTCTTATATGTCTCATTTGCATCTTCATTGTTGTATGATCATCCACATCTCATGACATCCATTTGTATCACCTCTTAGCATCATTTACATCTTGATTATGCTTCTGGTTTTGGTTTGCATCATTGCATCTTTCTCATTTTCATTTCATTTCACTTCCTTTTGTTAACTTTTCAGGTGGTAAGTGCTTTGAGAAGTGAATTTGCCTTCACTTCTCATAACCTCTTCTCATCTCTTTTATGCATCTTTGCTGAATTTTTACTTGTGGATTAGAGTGAGCTTGCTCATTCATGCTCCTTCTCCTCTTTCTTTCTTCAATCAACTTATCTTCTTAAGTGAAGTAAGTTGTCTTGCTTCTTGCTGCTTCTTTTCCTTCCATCCTGCTTCTCCTTTGATGGCCCTCTTGAAGATCTCCTGCAAGCCTCATAAACCCTAGGAACACCCAAGCATGATCACAATTAGGGCTTTATTAGTCCCCCCATTAGTTTTACCTTTGTGTCTTTTTGTGTCTCTCTTCTCACCTTTTAATCAAGGACTAAACCTTCAAGGTTTTAAGGCTTTGTGATTAAGCTTATGCATGTATCCTTCTATTAGGGTGGAGTGTATAACTTTAATCTGAGTGTTAAACCCTTAATGTGTTTAAATCCTTTAATTAATCCATTTAATAATCACTAAGACATCAAGCTTATAACTTGGGCCTTGCATTAGGGTTCTAATTCTTCCTTAATTGGTTAAGAAGGACTAACCCTAGTGTTAATGGACAAGTCCCCCTCAAGTTGTCTTACAAACCCTAAAATCCATTTCTTAACCTCACCATTAACTAAAATCCATCAAATAAAGGTTTTTTTTGTCATGAGGTTAATCCCTAATCAATGGATTAAGTTGAGGAGCCTTCCTCAGCTTAAATGTTCTCATCTATTATCCTTCTATTAGGATGGTGTAATGAGTCCATTAAATCCTTGATTATGGCTTAAACTCATTACTTAACACTAAACAAAACTCCAAAAACATCTAAATAAATGCAAGTAGGTTAATGATCTTAATCCTACATCATGGTGATTAAGTGTGAGGTGTTTACTTCATACTTAAGGTATTCTCATTACCCCTAATCAGAGGGAAGATGTGATGAGTTTACTAACCCTTGGTTTAGGCTTAAGCTCATTTTCTTATGACAACCTCCAAAAAAGCAATAACAAAACTGAAAACACAAAAACAGACAATAATCATCTCCTTCGGGATTCTTTTCTCATCATCTTCATTCACAAACGAGAACTCGCTTCTTCCATCTAATGCAAGACAGTTTGCACCTGAGCCAGACAGGTCATACACTTGAGCATAGACAAGTAAGTAGTTCACAAGTCAATTTATCATTCAGTCTCTTTGAGTCGAACTACGGTGTTCTGACTTCCTCATTGCACGAGAGGATACGTAGGCATAACTTAATAGTTATCGAACAAAAGTCTCTGTATATTCCCCCTCCTCCAGCATTATTCCTTGAGCCTCATAGTCTTGAGCTTCACTCATTCCTTACACTGACACTTCTTCACTTCACTTCACATTTCTTTTGCACTGACACTTCTATTCTTTTCCAGCTTTGATACACAAACAACACTGACACTACCCCCTTTAAACACAAATCTTTCAAGCGTGGATCCCGTCGAGTACGGCGGACAATCTGGGTGCTAATACCTTCCCAGGTCGTAACCAACCCCCTTTCTCAGTTTCCCTGGTTCGCAACCGTCTTATCCACCTCTTCTTAGGTTTATGCAGCATTACCTTTCCTTCGGGATAAAAAATGCCTAGCTGGCGACTCTTTCATCCTTTCTCTTTCGCCGACCATTCGCGTCTGCACCCTATTTGACCCAGCCTCATTTAGTGGGAGCGACAGTTTGGAGACTCTGTTGGGGAACCTTATACTGTAACTAGGGCTTCTGGTTCTTTTTGTGGGTTCCTCCTAGCGCTTGTTTGATTTGTGTTTACTGGGGTGTTATGTGCTATGTGTGTTTATTTATTTTTCTTTATTTATTGCTTTATGTACAGCTTTATTTATTTGCTCTCTTTACTGTCTTATGCATATTTCATACTATCATTGCTGGATCTGGCTTTCTGTTTTGGTGGGTGGGGTTCCATTGAGAGTTTAAGGTCCTATACCTAGGACCTGAGGGACACCTAGGCTAGAGTGGTTCATGTTCTTTCCCATTCCATTTCGGTCTGGTACGGGAATATGAAACACGGTTCAGATGTGGGTTTCTTCTTGAGAACTCTGTGCTACAGATTTCTTGTAGTACTAGGGCTATCTAGGAAGCCTGCTAAGTCTGGATGACCTTTATTATGACCTTCAGAAGCAGAGGTGAATTAGAGGAGGATCTTTTATGGTTATTGTAAACACTGTACCTTCGGGTTAGAAGTGTTTACACTCCTCATAACTGATCCAAGTTTGAGGATCCTTGTTCTAGAACACTACATGTGAGGGGGTTGGGTTGTTTACAGGTTTGCAGGAACCCTCAGCCACATCATACCCTGTTACTGTTATGTTTAAGGATACTTCACTTTGGACAGTTCTTGTGATTAACCCTGGACATGTGACTCTTTATTTGAGTCCCCCACCCTGGTTACTGGATTTCTGAGCCTTCATCTGGACTTTTGAACATACATGGGCCTTATATCAAGACAGATAATCAGATCAGCCTTGATCACAAACCCTTGCATATCATTTGCATATTTCATCACTGCATCATTTGACATTTATTTATTTGCTTTTCAGGGTATCCATTTCATTATATCTTGGTTTTGGTTTTGACCCCTTCTTCTGCATAGACCTCTGCTTCAGCTGTCTTCGTCAGTTATCTGCTTCAGTTATCTCCATCACCACTAACACTAGTCTGTCAGTGGCCCACCTTCAGCATCAGTCTGTGATCTTTATCAGTACTTGTCTTCAGCTTCTTCATCAGTACTCATGGCTACTCCTAGGAAGAGCAACATATCCTACCACTTTTTTGAGCCTATGTTGACTGGCATCAGGAAAGTCCAGTCCCTCATCACACCTGATCACATCCCACTGTTCAGAGAACACTATGGAGGTATCTTGGATATGGTTATGGACCTTGACCCCTCTCAGAGGATCCACACATGCTTACAGTTCTATGACCCTCCTCTGAGATGTTTTACCTTTCCAGACTTCCAGTTAGGGCCTCTACTGGAAGAATTTTCTTTGCTGATTGGAGTGCCTGTCAGAGGAGGGGTTCCCTTCAACCCAGAGATGACTGCTCCTAAGAATGAAGAAATAGCAAGGGCACTGTACTTGGAGCCTGCCCTTATTGAGCAAAGTATGACAACAAAAGCTGGGATCCCTGGTTTACATTTGTACTTCTTAGTTTCCCAAGCCATCCTGAAGGCTTCATTGGGAGAGTGGAGGGCAGTCTGTGCATTATTAGCCCTCAACATATATGGGGCTATACTGTTTGCAGATGAGCCCAAGTTTGTCAGCAAGAATGTTATCCATCTGTTTCTCCTGAAGAACCCAGTACCTACACTGCTAGGAGAATTTTACTATTCCATTCATCAGAGGAATGAGAAACAAAGGGGGAAGTTGGTAAGATGTTGTGCTCCTTTATTTTACACCTGGCTGCTCAGACACCTGCCTAAGACAGATACCTTCTTGAACCCACATCAACAGAAGAATTGGGCCAAGAGGCTCATTGCTTTGACTTCAGATGATATTAGATGGTGCACCCAAAGCACCAAAGGCAAGGTCATTATCACCAGCTGTGGACAATACCCAAATGTGCCTCTCATAGGAGTGAAGGGTTGCATCAACTACAATCCTTTACTATTTAAGAGACAACTGGGTTATGCCTTAGTTCACCCTCCCAGAGGACAGGATTTAGCTGAGACCCTGTATTGTGAAGTTCAACCTAATTCAGCTGTTGTCAGGAAAGCTGCCTAGGCTTGGGACAACATCCAGATAAAAGGGGTGTCTATCCTTGGAAGATGCAACAATGTTGCTTCAGCTCAGTACTCTGACTGTTCCTGTACTAGATCTCAGATTACTAGAATGCCTTTCACTTTGGAAGACATGCCTGGACCATCTACTGTACAGCCAGCAGCAACAGTTAGCCTGGAGGAATTTGAAAAGTTGAAGGAAAGGAATGAGAAGTTATCTGAGGCCCTAAAGAAGACTCTTTGGGAAAGAAGTGATCGTCGTCTGGACATTGAGAGATTGGAGAAGCTCAAGGTTGAACATCAGACCAAAATTGAAAGGACAGAGGACTACATAAGGAAAGCAAGGGCTGGAGAACAGATATTGAAGAATGCCTGCAAAGAGGCCAAGATTCAGAAAGCTAGGGCTGAGCACTATCTTCAAGAGAGCCAGGCTAGGTGGGTCAAGATCACCGAAGCCCGTACACAAGAAGACCAGAAGACTCAAGCCAAGATTGAACAACTAGAAGCCAATGAGAAGAAGCAGCAGGAAGCTTTGTTGGCTGCACAGAAAGAGATATCAGAGTTAAAGCTCAGAGCAGGATTGGAGAGATCAAAGGACCAGGACAAACATAAGAAGCTGACCACTGCTATTGCTACCAGGAACCTCCTCATTAGGACCATTACAGAGCGCCCAGCTGGTCCAGTGACTGAGGCCCTCCTGAAGGAAGTCAGAGAGGATGAGTTTGGACTGGATGTCTGATCCTTTGCTTGTTGTTTGTTTCCATTTGATGTACTTTTTCTTTTGTTGTATTCTGACCCTTCATGGGCATGTAATGTAAAAACAGACTATGTATTATTCATCAGTTGTAATATATATTTTAGTTTGTTTTGCATTTGGGCTTTTCTCTCAACAGCATCAAGCATCTTCCTCGAGGTCTGGAAAGGTCAAAACCAAGAACCAAACCAGGATACCTTGGAAAACAAATAAGCATACTGCATTGCATACTGACTTTGTTTTTGTTTTGTAGGTTTTTGTTATTATTGTTTCTAACTTTGTTGTGATCTCAGGAAACATTGCTTGTCGCCGAGTGTTCCCTGTCAACCGCGCGCACCGGTACCCAACTCGTAACAACCTTCCCGGCATTCAAATGGAGCAATAACAGCAGGACCTGTCTGAGGTCAGAAACCAGATGGCCAATGAGAGAGTAGAGATGAGAAATCAGATGTCTCAGTTTATGGCAGTGATGGCTGGCTTAGCCCAGAGTCAAGAAAGGTTAAGAGAGTTGGTGGAAAGACAAACTCCTGAGGAGCCTCATCTTGGAACAGGAGGCACTAGCAATAATGAACGGGGTCAGCCTCTTATTGACCCACCAGTGTATGGACCTCATCTGGATCCAGAGGTTAATATCCCGAGGAATGTTCAAGGTAACGCTGCTGGGGTCAGAATCCTGCAGGAGGATCCCCAGGAAGAACAGTTCACTGTCATAGGAGCTGGAGATGAGGTATATGACAGGAGATTGGATGAGCTTGCTGAAAAGTTAAGATCTTTGGAATCTCAGAATTCTTTGGGCTTCGATGTGATGGATATGGGACTAGTGGACGGGGTGAGAATTCCCCATAAATTCAAACCCCCATGCTTTGAAAAGTACAATGGTACCTCCTGTCCTCGCACTCACCTACAGTCTTTCCTGGGAAGGCTCAAAGCGTATACCATGGATGAAAAGCTGTGGATGTTCAACTTTGAAGACAGTCTGACGGGGGCTTCGAGAGAGTGGTATTCACATTTGTCTAGGGCCACCATAAGGTGTTGGAAGGATTTGGCCGAGGCTTTCATCCGACAATATCAGTACAACCTGGACATGGCTCCCAATAGAACTCTTCTAATGGGCATGTCTCAATCTTCTAGAGAGAGCTTCCGGGAGTATGCTCAAAGATGGAGACAGCATGCTGCTGTTGTCCAACCACCCATGTCAGAAAGAGAAATGGCTGACATGTTCATGAATACATTGCAAGGGACTTATATAGATAGGCTGACTGCTTTCTCCTCTACAAGTTTTGCTGATGTGGTTATAGCTGGTGAGAGGATTGAAAGTCTCTTGAAGATGGGCAAAATTTCCGACAGTGGTGCAAGTTCCTCCAGCAATCCCAGAAGACCATTTGCAGGACCCCGAAGGGCAGGTGAAACTAATTCCATTCATGCAAGCAGGGGCAGGCCTCAATATGCTCACCGGTCAGTAGCAGCTGCTACCATCCCGGCTCCAATGCCACAACAATCATCATATCCTCAACAGCAACAACCACAGTATCAACAACAAGCTCTTTATCCGCAACAAAGGTCGTATAACAACAACAACGTTAGTCAACAACAACGTCCTTTCCAACAAAGGCCATCACAAGCAAATAGGGTAATTGACCAAATCCCAATGTCGTATGCTGCCCTCTTGCCACAACTCCTGAAGCTCAACCTAGCTGAGTTAAGGACATTGGCACCCCCAGACCCTCTTAATATGCCAAAGAACTATGATACAAATTCCAGGTGTGCATTCCACTCAAACGCACCGAGGCATAATACTGAAAAATGCTGGGCCTTACAGATGAAAGTCCAGGATCTGGTGAACTCGAAAGCTCTCAATTTTGCACCTCCTCCAAATGTTACAAGAAATACAATGCCTAGTCACAACGGGCCTAAGATTAATGCTATTGAGGAGGGCAAACCATCCACATTAATTAGTAGTGTTGCACAAATCCGAACACCTTTGGTTGAAATCAAAGCTCAGCTGTTAGAACGCCAAGTGTTCCCCGGATGTGAGGTCGGCTGTGGATATTGCAACATTGCCGTTAATGGATGTGAGAGATTGAGAAACGGCATAGATGGCCTCATTAGGGATGGCACTCTTCATATTACAACAACAACGACTACAACTCCAACAATTCCTTCATCAACAATCACAGATACTTCCACAACATCAGCAACCCTTGTTCCAACAGATTCTGCTACAACTCCAACAATTACTCAATCAATCACTTCAACGGATACAAGTTCATTCACAATTCCTTCTACAACGACAACACCCATTACTCCATCAGTTCCTGCTACAACTTCAACACCCGCACCGTCTACAACATCAGCAACAATTAATGAAAGCGTCTCAACGATTACGATATACAACGATCCCGCGAATGTTCCTTCCAACAACTCACGACAAAATGCTACCCCTGTCAGAGCTCCAGTTACCATATATTATGATCCACACACCATTGTGGTACCCTCTGCAGCTGCTATCAGTTCGGTCACTATCACAGTGCCTGGGCCAGTTCCCTACGAGAGCAATAGTGCCATCCCTTGGCATTATGGCTCAGATCTATACCGCGAGGGGCAGAAAATCACTTTAGAATCATCAACTTCTTCACCTCAGATAGACAATGTGGGGGGAGGCGGAGGCTTCACTAGAAGCAGACGTCTCTTCGCCTTGCAAATTCCAAGACCTATTGCTGAAGCAGAAGCTACTGCCAAGGCAAAAGGGAAGAGCATGGTGCAAGAAGAACTAGTTGCTAAAGAAGCTTTGAAGACTCCTTTTGATCAAGAGGTTGATGAGTTCATGAGGATCATCAAGAAGAGTGATTATAAGGTGGTAGACCAGCTTCACTAAACACCTTCCAAAATCTCCATACTATCATTGCTAATGTGCTCCGAGGCTCATCGGAACGCATTATTAAAATTCCTGCATGCAACTTATATGCCAGAGGAGATTACTGTCAATCAGTTAGAGGCTGTGGTTGGAAATGTCAATGCCAGTCATGGACTAGGATTTACCAATGCTGATCTAACAACGGAAGGTCACAATCACAACAAGGCTTTTCACATTACCTTGGAGTGTAAGGGTGCAGTTCTTTCTCACGTATTGGTGGACACAGGGTCATCACTCAATGTCCTAACCAAGAAAGCCCTTGTGAAGCTGGAACATGATGGATTGGCACTACGCCCAAGCAACTTGGTAGTAAGAGCCTTTGATGGTTCTAAAAGATCAATTCTGGGAGAGATAGAATTACCAATAATGATTGGCCCACAAGTTTTCAAAACGACCTTCTATGTGATGGATATACAGCCTGCCTACAGCTGTCTATTGGGTAGACCATGAATACACGCCGATGGCGCCGTGACGTCAACCCTTCACCAGAAGTTAAAATTTGAGTGGGATGTCCAAGTCATTACCATTTGTGGGGAGGAGGATATTTTTGTTAGCCAGCTGGCTACTTTCAAATACATTGAAATGGATGGGGAAATACACAAAACAATGAGTCAGGGGTTTGAGGCCCTTAATATTAATGAAGCATCTGTTGTGCTTGGGACTTCCATCACATCATATCAACAAGCCCAGAAGGTTGTTGAAGAGGGTACCGCTCAAAGCTGGGGCAAGTTGCTACCAGTTGAGAAGAAAGAAGACCGATTCGGGTTGGGTTACAGACCAACTCGACAAGATCAACCAGAGGTTGCAACGGAGCCCAAGTTTGTCAGCGGGGGGATGCTCACCCCGGATGCTGTGAATAGTTTGGAAGATGAGTCAGAAGACGAGCGCAACCTGGAAAGTTGGATACATCCAAGGATCCCGGGGAACCATGTCTCAAACTGGTCTTCCCAGGAAATTATAAGAGTTACTCCTGCAGAGTAATTATTATTTCATGTCTTTTAGCATGCATCAAGTCCTGCATCTTGCCTAAGATGCCAGGACTCATTTTGTAATCAGGCCATCTTGTATTTTGTGCAAACGATTAATTAATGAATATCAGGACATCTTTTGCAAATGAGTCTTTTCTTTTCCGCTCACTGTTTTTCATTTTTCATTTTTTGTACAAAAATAAAATGGCAATGTTTTTCAAAATAATAACTTCATTTTCACTTTTTCTAAATAAGATAAAACTGACCACTAAAATGAACAAATCTAAACCCTTGCAGAGAGTGCCCTCCAGACTGCACCGACAACAACACCGCTATGACTCCGTATGACTTTGACAATCCGATTAATCAAGCTGACGAAGGGGTTGAAAAAGATTATGAGCTACCTGAAGAGCTGGCTAGGTTGTTGAGACAAGAGGAGAAGGTTATCACTCCTCATCAGGAGGAAGTTGAGACGGTTAATCTTGGTACAGAAGAAGACCTGAAAGAAGTGAAGATCGGGGCCCGTCTGCAAGATTCAGTGAAAGAACAACTTATTAACATGCTTCGGGAGTATGTGGATGTTTTTGCTTGGTCTTATCAGGATATGCCAGGGTTGGACACCGATATTGTTATGCACAAGCTGCCTCTGAAAGAAGGTTGTCCGCCAGTAAAACAGAAGTTGCGCCGCACTCGCCCGGATATGGCCATGAAGATAAAAGAAGAGGTACAAAAACAGTGGGACACCGGTTTCCTTGTTGTGACTAGTTACCCGTCGTGGGTTTCTAACATTGTACCTGTGCCTAAGAAGGATGGCAAAGTACGGATGTGTGTGTATTATCGGGATCTGAATAGAGCTAGCCCGAAAGATGATTTCCCATTACAACATTGATGTATTGGTCGACAACACGGCTCAGTTCTCGTTGTTCTCCTTCATGGATGGATTTTCAGGATATAATCAGATCAAGATGTCACCTGAAGACATGGAGAAGACAACTTTCATCACACCCTGGGGCATATTCTGTTATAAGGTGATGCCATTCGGACTGAAGAATGCTGGTGCCACTTATCAACGGGCTATGGTAACATTATTCCATGACATGATCCATAAAGAAATTGAATGTTATGTGGATGACATGATTGCCAAGTCCCTCACAGAAGAAGACCACCTGGTGAATCTGTTGAAACTATTCAAGCATCTGAGGAAGTACCAACTAAAGCTAAACCCCAACAAGTGTACATTCGGGGTGCGATCCGGTAAGTTACTGGGGTTTATTGTAAGTGAGAAAGGGATTGAAGTTGACCCTGATAAAGTTAAAGCCATTCAAGAAATGCCTGCACCGAAGACTGAAAAAGAAGTTCGGGGATTTCTGGGTAGATTGAATTACATTTCACGGTTCATATCTCACCTTACAGCAACCTGTGAGCCTTTGTTCAAGTTGTTGAGAAAAGAACAAATGGTCAGGTGGAATGAAGACTGCCAAAGGGCTTTTGACAAAATCAAGGAATACTTACAAGAGCCTCCAATCCTTATGCCTCCAGTTGAAAGAAGACCTCTAATCATGTACTTGACAGTATTAGAAGAGTCAATGGGGTGTGTGCTGGGCCAACATGATGAGTCTGGTCGAAAAGAGTATGCAATTTACTACCTAAGCAAAAAGTTTTCCGACTGTGAACAACGTTATTCACTGCTCGAGAAAACTTGATGTGCTTTAGCGTGGGCTGCTCGCCGACTAAGGCAGTATATGTTGACCCACACTACCTTATTGATCTCAAAGATGGACCCAGTTAAGTACATATTCGAGAAGCCAGCACTTACCGGACGGGTTGCAAGATGGCAAATGATTCTAACAGAATATGACATCCAATACACATCTCAAAAGGCCATCAAAGGCAGTGTATTGTCTGATTACCTTGCTGAGCAACCCATTATGATTACCAGCCTATGAGATTTGACTTCCCTGATGAAGACATCATGTTCATAAAAGCAAAAGATCATGAAGAGCCTATTCACGCTGAAGGGCCTGACCCAGAAGAAGAATGAACTATGATGTTTGATGGGGCTATTAATATGAATGGTCGTGGGGTTGGTGTAGTACTCATTACACCTAAGGGAGTTCACATGCCTTTCTCGGCAAAACTCACCTTTAACTGCACTAACAACGAAGCTGAATACGAAGCTTGTATTATGGGTCTTGAGGAAGCCATTGACCTCAGGATTAAGACTTTAACTGTATTTGGAGATTCAGCTCTGGTAATAAATCAAACCAACGGAAAATGGTATACTCACCAGGAGCATCTGACACCTTACCGGGATTATACGAGGAGATTACTCACATTATTCACCACAGTCAAGCTTGAGTATATCCCTCGAGACGAAAATCAGTTTGCAGATGCTCTGGCTACCATTTCATCCATGATCAAAGTTCAAGCTGCCAACTTTGTGCCTCGGATTTCAGTATCCAGACTCGACAGACCAGCATACGTATTCTCTGCGGACCTTGCTAAAGATGAAAAGCCTTGGTTCTATGACATCAAATGCTTCTTGGAGGATCAAACATACCCACCTGGGGCATCATCCAATGATAAGAAGACATTAAGAAGGCTAGCTGGTAGTTTCTTCCTGAATGCTGATGGTTCCTTGTACAAGAGAAACTTTGATATGGTACTTCTTAGATATGTGGATAAGGCAGAAGCAGACTTGCTGATGCACGAAGTGCACGAAGGATCTTTTGGTACTCATGCTGGAGGGCATGCTATGGCTAAAAAGTTGTTAAGATCAGGCTACTACTGGATCACAATGGATGCAGAGTGTTGTGCTTATGCCAGGAAATGCCATAAATGCCAGATTTATGCAGATAAGGTGCATGTGCCTCCGAATCCTCTGAATGTGATGTCTTCACCCTGGCCCTTTGCCATGTGGGGAATTGATATGATTGGCAAGATTGAACCGACTGCTTCAAATGGCCACAGATTCATCCTGGTTGCCATTGACTATTTTACCAAGTGGGTTGAAGCAGCTTCCTATGCAAATGTCACCAGCCAAGTGGTAGCCCGATTTCTGAAGAGAGACATCATCTGTCGGTATGGAGTGCCCGAGCGAATCATTACTGATAATGGTTCCAACTTGAACAAAAAAATGATGGCAGAGCTATGCCGGGACTTCAAAATCCAACACCACAACTCTTCTCCTTACAGGCCAAAGATGAATGGCGTTGTTGAGGCAGCTAACAAGAATATCAAGAAGATTGTGCAGAAGATGGTGGTCACCTACATAGACTGGCATGAAATGCTACCATTTACCTTGCATGGGTACCGTAAGTCAATCAGAACATCCACTGGGGAAACACCGTATCAACTTGTGTATGTTTTATGGAGGCAGTCCTACCTGTTGAAGTTGAATTACCATCCTTGCGGGTATTAATGGATGTTAAACTGAATGAAGCAGAATGGGTCCGATCCCGATATGAACAACTGAGTCTATTCGAAGAGAAGAGGTTAGCTGCAATCTGTCATGGGCAGTTATATCAGAAAAGAATGAAGAAATCCTTCGATCAGAAAGTCAGGCTTCGAGAGTACCAAGTAGGAGATCTTGTGCTGAAAAGACTCCTCCCTCCTCATACAGACCACAGGGGCAAGTGGACTCCGAATTATGATGGTCCGTTCATAGTCAAGAAGATTTTATCTGGTGGAGCACTGATGCTTAGTACTATGGATGGTGAAGACTTCCTGTCCCCTGTGAATTCAGATGCAGTAAAAAAATACGTCGCATAAAATGACCCGCTGGACATAAAAACAGAATGTAAGTCCAGGAAAAAATAGGGCATCCCGGCGAGTCAAAAACAGAATAAAAGACTCGGGCAAAAATAAGGGAAAATAAATTTAAAAAAAATGTACACCCGCTGAGTTGAAAAGCCGCATTGGACAGCTCAGGCAAGAATGGGTATCCCGGTGGATTGAAAACCCGAAAGGGCGATCCGCGCAAAATTAGGGAATAAGCGAACAACTGCACTCTGAATTCGTCTGTATCACTCACAACATGGCAAACTTCGAAAGGTTGAAGCATCGTTCAGAATCAGCCATCTTCAGAAAGCGGGATGAGAAGAACGTCAACGTCATACGAGTCATAGCGAAAGGGAAGCACATTGAAGCGTCATCAACATTGCCAGCATCTTTTTGTTTCTCGATTTGTAACAATTTCCTCATTTCAGGGGATTTGTTTCTTTGACTGTACTTGCCAATTCAGGGCGCACAAATTAATAAAATCAGATCTTCAGTCACATTTTGTCTCGCACATTTTATCTTTATTTGCTAAATGTCCGATGTCCTTAATATCATGGTTGCATAAATACAGATGTGTCTTTTCTAAATTATATGCTTGCAGGAAATGTATTTACTCTCAGGAATATCTAATTCCTATGATGGAATCCAATAAGGGATACCTCGGGGTACTTGTACGTTTCTTTGTCATAACAGGATTGCAGGTATTCAAAGTGCAACACGGGGCATGAAAGCTTCTCCCCAGCAGGATGCCAAATCAGTACTTCCTCAGCATTTTCTCCAGGACCACATCAGGAGGGGTTCATTTCCCCAGCTAAGTCCATCACCCCCAGCAGGGCCTCTACAAAAATCTCTGGGAAGATCGTTCAGTGATCATTCCTCCCCAGCCAAGTGTTAGACGGGGAACCATCTCCCCACAGAGTTTCAACCTCTATCCAGAAGAGCAATGTCTGAGGATCTCACAACAAAGTGACGAAAGCTTCCACAGACCCCACCTGGGCTCCCCATCACCAAAGATAGGTTTATCAGTAACTTATTTCCCCAAGCAGTCATACATCTCATCAGATTTACCAATGATATTTTCCCCAACTGGGGTGTCCTTTCAAGAAGATCAGTCAGAAATCCCTACAGCAACGGGATCCGGATCCCGGATTAGTATCTTTGCATAATCATGGCATTTACTTCATATTTCCCCCCAAAGCGTAGCATTCCGTTTAATACGGAGCATTACGGAAAAAATCAAACATATTGCATAATCACAAGCCATGTTTTGAACCAGGCACCTGTGAATATTGACACACCATCAACATTATACAGAATACCTCTCAAATTCCCCAGCAGAATGCCAAGGCATCTTCTTTGCAAATACATGCTCCTGTTGACACCCGTCCATGTCATTATTCCCCAGTAAAGTCGCCAGAACATCCTCCACAAACAGATACTTACGCATAACGGATACTTCTCGACACTCGTCTATGTCGTATCCCCAGCAGAAAGCCAAAGCATCCCCTTTGCACTCACAAATACCTATTTACACACTCTCCTGACACTCGTCTGTGTCACCTATCCCCAACACAGTTGCCTAAACACTTGTTTATAATACACTTCTTTCGACACCCGTCCGTGTCGCACTCTCCTCAACAAGATGAACACTCGTTTGTGTCTCGCTCATGCTTGTTTTATTCATACAGATACTCGTCCGTATCTTGTATACACACTTAATTCCCCTACGAGTTGACACTCGTCCGTGTTTTTTGTTAACCGGTTGGTACTCGTCCGTACCATCATCTCTGAACGTGCGTCAGCGTTTATTTCTACCGATACTCGTCTGTATCATAGTCTTAAGAATGCTCGTCCGCATCCTTAATCTATACACAGTGTCAAACACTTGTACCTTTTCTTTCTTGAATCTAGACACTCGTCTGTGTCTACTATTCCCCAGAAGAGTCCCCGGCAAATCCCAATAAATTAGTCCCTTTCTAACCGACATTCGTCCTATGTCATGATACTTCCGGCAGCCGTACCCTGCCAGGTGATCGTCCTTCACCTCTTGATAATCGTCCTTCATCATTCCCCCAGCGGAGTCTCTATTATTGGAACCCTTTCCTATCCGACATTCGTCCTATGTCGTGATATTTTAGCAACCGTCCCCGGCTAGGTGATCGTCCTTCACCTTCTTGATGATCGTCCTTCATCATTTTATCTGATGGCCGTCCCCATCGTTGATCTTGTTATCTGACATTCGTCCTATGTCATGATAAACCCCGAGAGCAGTCGTACCCTGTTAGGTGATCGTTCTTCACCTTTTGATGATCGTCCTTCATCATGCTTATCCGATGGCCGTCCCCATCGACGACCTTTTTTATCCGGCATTCGTCCTATGTCGTGATACGTTTGGGCAGCCGTCCCCTGCCAGGTGATCGTCATTCACCTTAGATGACCGTCCCTCATCTTTCTCCCCAACAGAGCATCCGTCCCCTGCTAGGTGATCGTCCTTCACCTTTGATGACACGTCCCTCATCATTTATTTCATTAACCCGATGGCCTTCCCCATCATTATTTACCCTTACTTTACAAACATGATGGTCGTCCCCATCATTGCCTTCACCTTTAATCCCTAGAGAGTCTTATTACTTTGCTGGATGGTCGTCCCCATCATAATCTCATTATTTCCCCAGCATGTCGGTCGTCCCCGTCATTGCTTTACCCCCAGCAGTCGTCCTCTGCCCAACGGTCGTCCTCCGTCGTCCGCATTTCATAATCATATTATGCTTTCATCTTACGATCTATACCCTTTTTATTCTTCTCCCCAGCGAGTGCAAATTCTGGGCTGTCTTTGGTATTCAACCACAAGTTATCTTGCTTGTCTGTTAAGCCATCACTTACATCCTGCACAGCTAACTTATGCTTGAATAGGGGCAGCTGTAAACACCCCAAATTTTCCTTCACTCATTTCACCATGGCTTGTGATTCTTTCATATGCATAGGTTCAATCATATCATCTCATATTGCATTTTTGCTTCACTGCATTGGTTCTAAGTCATTTGCATTTAGGGTTTGTGATTTGAGCAATCCAAGATTCATCTGAGCCACTCCAAAGGTCTCCAATCATCTCAAGAGGGTCCATGTATGTTCAAGCATCATATTATATCCTCCCAAGATCAAGAAAGTCAAAAAATCACAAGAACTGAGGGAAGCATGGAAGCAGAGCCAAGTTTAACTACACAGATGACCTAAAATTAGGGTTTTGGTTTCAGAGGCAATAACTCCAAAATTTTTGGTCATTCTTGTTTCTATTGGTCTCCATATGTTATAAGTATCATACATACCAATTTTCATGAAGAAATTCAATGGGGAAGGCATCTGATCAATAAATGACTTCTTGAGCAAGGCAGTGCAAAATCAGCGCATCTAAGGCCCCCAATCATCCAACCAAAGGGTCTTCTCCATCATTTTGAGTGTATATGATCTTTATTTGATCTTAGAAGAGTTTAGAAGTTCACAAAATTGAAGAATTTCAAGCCATTTGCAAAGTTGCCATTTTGGGAAAGTGACTTGTAATGCAAACTTGCCATTTTGGGAAAGTTTTTCAACCTCCTCTTTTTGATTCAAAAATGCTTCAAATGAAAAATTCTTGGTCATGAAAGTTGTAGATTGGATCATTCCCTTTTCAAAAAGTACAAGAACTTGATCTGATTCATCATAGAACTCAAGTTATGGCCTTGCAAAGTTGGGAAAAATCACAAAATTTCACTTATGTGCCAAAGAGGGAAAATTGAAAAACCACTTGCCAAAGCATTTTGTGACTTCAAACACACTTCTAACCATTACACAAACATAGTACATGACCTATAATTCAAAATTGCACAAAGAAATCCCAAGTTTCATGCCTTGATCATCAAGATTTCTCAAAGGGGCAAAACTTCACATAATTGCAAAACACCCTATAACTTTCTTCTCTCTTGCTGAATTGCCTCAAGAATGGATTTGTGGACATCCATGAAGTCAGCTGTGCACAGCCATGCCTCTGTCCCAGCCTGCCACTTGCCCATACCCCAAGTACACCAACTCTTGACTTTGTGCATTTTTTCCCATACCAATCAGCATAGCCCACAACCACTACACTGACCTATCCCAGCATGTTATGTGGCAAAGAAGCAAGCCATTTCACATAAGTTTGGAACCTGAATCCTCCCATTGCTCAGCATTGCCAAAAACTCTCCAACCTGCAAAACTCTTCGAAACTCAGCACACAAGCTTCAAACCTCAAAACAAACTCCATAGAACAACTTACCATGACCCTCTGATCATTTCCCAACCATCACTTTGCCCTGAAACCTCCCATATCAAAATCACGATTTATCTCCCCCCTTGAACTAAACTATATCAAACTCACAAATCAGCCACAAAACACTCCAACCAAGCATCAAAGCTTCATCAGTAGCTCAAGAGGAGTGGTTTGCACAAAGAGAAAAGGCCTAAAAGTCCCAAACTGAGAAAGCTCAAGCTCAGGTACCTCCCTGAAACATTTTTCCAGAACTTGTTTCTTTAGTTATAGAATGGTAGAGTGTGTTCCACTGATCACAATGAACTTTGAATGGTGAAAAATGGTTAAGTTTTGAGTGTGTATGCATGTTCTGAAATTTTGTTCAGTTTTATGTTTTCATTCGAATCTTGTTGTTGATGAAAAATAAATGAAATATGAAGTTGGATTCTTGTTCTATGGGGTTTAGGGATCATTTCTGGAGATTTGGGGAGTTTGATTTGGCCTAGGGAGTGTTTTAGAAAAATCTCAGGGGAGAGGTGGCTGGAGAAGATGACTGGAGGTCATTTCCGGCCACCTGAAAGTAATTAGGGTTAGCTGAGTTTAAATGTGGGACGTTGGATCTGGGCTTCCCGCGCGTGTTGAAGGGTTAGGATGGGTTCACTTAGCCCTAATTGTGATTAATTAAATTAATTAATTAGGAATAGTTTTAAAATGCCAGTTTGAACCTAGGTCGTTGGATGACGCGCGTAGTCTTCCCTCCATCTCCAGGTTTGAATGTGAGCCTTAGGATGCGCTGACTTTGCATTTAATTAGTTTTATTTTCATTTTAATTGCGTTTCTTTGTGCATTTTATTTAAAATAGCAAAACACTTTCCAAAAATCTTATTTTTTGCATCATGGTTCTAAATACTTTTCTCATTCTGAAAATAATTTTTATTTTATTTTTTGCATGAAATTCGTATTTTTAAAATATTTAAATGTTTATTTTAATTAATTAATGGGAATTAATTAATTAAAATGCCATTTAAGTTTCTAAAAATCACAAAAAAAAAATCACATTGAATCTTGGCACATTTAGAGACATTATCAAACCCTTCATACAAATTTTTTTTTGGTTCTTGACCTATTTTGACATTTTTCTTTGGATTTAGGGTTCTTAAAAATCAATATTTTTATCCTAACTTAGAAAAATTATTTCTGCCTAACCATGAAGAGTTTGATAATGGTTCTTTTTGCATTGCATTCCTCGTATCATGTAGTTTCTAGGGTAAACTTGGCATGAATTTATCTCTCATTTTCAATTTGTTTTGCATTTTTCCTTTTGAGGTTTCCTAAAACCCTAGCAAACTTAGGAAAATCATAACTTTCATTAGGTTAAGAGTTAGGTCTTCCCCTTTGGGCAGTGAACTTGTATAGGTTTAGAGTTCCTTTGATCCCATTTTCAATTTTTTACCTCATGCTTTGCTTCTGATTTTGGATTTTTGCATTGTACATTGTATGTAAACCCTAATTTTGCTTTCATTTGTGTCCATTCTTCATATGCTTGCATACTTGAACTTGCTATGACATTTTGTGCATCCATATGATATGTAAGACATCCTAAGACACATTAGAATCATGTTTGATCATTGCATATTCCATTTGCTTTGTTTTGCCTTCATTTCATTTCATGTGCATTCATAAAATTTTATGCCTCTTATATGTCTCATTTGCATCTTCATTGTTGTATGATCATCCACATCTCATGACATCCATTTGTATCACCTCTTAGCATCATTTGCATCTTGATTATGCTTCTGGTTTTGGTTTTCATCATTGCATCTTTCTCATTTTCATTTCATTTCACTTCCTTTTGTTAACTTTTCAGGTAGTAAGTGCTTTGAGAAGTGAATTTTCCTTCACTTCTCATAACCTCTTCTCATCTCTTTTATGCATCTTTGCTGAATTTTTACTTGTGAATTAGAGTGAGCTTGCTCATTCATGCTCCTTCTCCTCTTTCTTTCTTCAAGCAACTTATCTTCTTAAGTGAAGTAAGTTGTCTTGCTTCTTGCTGCTTCTTCTCCTTCCATCCTGCTTCTCCTTTGATGGCCCTCTTGAAGATCTCCTGCAAGCCTCATAAACCCTAGGAACACCCAAGCATGATCACAATTAGGGCTTGATTAGTCCCTCCATTAGTTTTACCTTTGTGTCTTTTTGTGTCTCTCTTCTCACCTTTTAATCAAGGACTAAACCTTCAAGGTTTTAAGGCTTTGTGATTAAGCTTATGCTTGTATCCTTCTATTAGGATGGAGTGTATAACTTTAATCCTGAGTGTTAAACCCTTAATGTGTTTAAATCCTTTAATTAATCCATTTAATAATCACTAAGACATCAAGCTTGTAACTTGGGCCTTGCATTAGGGTTCTAATTCTTCCTTAATTGGTTAAGAAGGACTAACCCTAGTGTTAATGGACAAGTCCCCCTCAAGTTGTCTTACAAACCCTAAAATCCATTTCTTAACCTCACCATTAACTAAAATCCATCAAATAAAGGTTTGTTTTGTCATGAGGTTAATCCCTAATCAATGGATTAAGTTGAGGAGCCTTCCTCAGCTTAAATGTTCTCATCTATTATCCTTCTATTAGGATGGTGTAATGAGTCCATTAAATCCTTGATTATGGCTTAAACTCATTACTTAACACTAAACAAAACTCCAAAAACATCTAAATAAATGCAAGTAGGTTAATGATCTTAATCCTACATCATGGTGATTAAGTGTGAGGTGTTTACTTCATACTTAAGGTATTCTCATTACCCCTAATCAGAGGGAAGATGTGATGAGTTTACTAACCCTTGGTTTAGGCTTAAGCTCATTTTCTTATGACAACCTCCAAAAAAGCAATAACAAAACTGAAAACACAAAAACAGACAATAATCGTCTCCTTCGGGATTCTTTTCTCATCATCTTCATTCATAAACGAGAACTCGCTTCTTCCATCTAATGCAAGACAGTTTGCACCTGAGCCAGACAGGTCATACACTTGAGCATAGACAAGTAAGCAGTTCACAAGTCAATTTATCATTCAGTCTCTATGAGTCGAACTACGGTGTTCTGACTTCCTCATTGCACAAGAGGATACGTAGGCATAACTTAATAGTTATCGAACAAAAGTCTCTGTATATTCCCCCTCCTCCAGCATTATTCCTTGAGCCTCATAGTTTTGAGCTTCACTTATTCCTTACACTGACACTTCTTCACTTCACTTCACATTTCTTTTACACTGACACTTGTATTTTTTTCCAGCTTTGATACACAAACAACACTGACACTACCCCCTTTAAACATAAATCTTTCAAGCGTGGATCCCGTCGAGTACGGCGGACAATCTGGGTGCTAATACCTTCCCAGGTCGTAACCAACCCCCTTTCTCAGTTTCCCTGGTTCGCAACCGTCTTATCCACCTCTTCTTAGGTTTATGCAGCATTACCTTTCCTTCGGGATAAAAAATGCCTAGTTGGCGACTCTTTCATCCTTTCTCTTTCACCGACCGTTCGCGTCTGTACCCTATTTGACCCAGCCTCATTTAGTGGGAGCGACAGTTGGTAGTGAAAGAGAGGTTGTTGAAAGGACAGGTGTTTCCGGGATGCAGTTCTGATTGTGAGAAATGTTTGAATTCAGAGAATGGGTGTGAAGACCTAAAGACGGGGTTGCAGAGTTTGATTGATGAAGGATCTTTGCAGTTTAAAAAAGTTGGTAATGAAGTTGATGATGTGTCCACTATAACCATATTCTATGATGCAGCTGAGATGCCTGTTAGAAGAGAGTCTGTGACCATTTATGCTCCTGAAGTCAGTCCTGTGACTATCACCGTGCTTGGGCATGTTCCTTATACAGATGATAAAACCATTCCATGGCATTACGGCTCAGATGTGTACGTGGCTGGACAGAAAGTCGAGAGTAAGTCTGTTACTATTGACCTGACTGTAGTGAATGTCGAAGGAGTTGGAGGCTTTACGAGAAGTGGTCGTCTATTTGCTCCCCCAGTTCTGAGAGGAGATCCTGAGGCTGAGGCTGAGGAAAAGGCTAAAGGAAAGCAAGCTGCGACTGAAGAAACAATAACTCATGCTGCTGGACAGGGCACCTTTGAGAAGGAAGTGGAAGAATTTATGCGGATAATTAAAAATAGTGATTATAAGGTGGTCGAACAGTTGAACCAGACGCCGTCCAAAATATCAATTTTGTCTTTGCTGATGTGTTCTCCGGCGCATAGAGAAGCCTTGTTGAAAGTGTTGCAGATGGCCTATGTTCCTCAAGAAATAACTGTTAATCAACTGGAAGCTGTAGTAGGCAGCGTGAATGCAAGACATGGGCTGGGCTTTACAGACAGAGACCTTACGTCAGAGGGCCGTAACCATAACAAAGTACTACATATTACTATGGAGTGCAAGGGTGTTGTGTTGTCGCATGTCCTTGTTGACACAGGCGCTTCTCTTAATGTACTTCCTAAGAAAGCATTAATGAAGCTCAATGTTGATGGTATTGTACTGAGACCCAGTGATTTGATTGTCAAAGCCTTTGATGGGTCCAGAAGGTCAGTGTTTGGAGAAGTTGAGTTACCCGTTAAAATAGGTTCTCAAGTATTCAAAAGTATCTTCTACGTCATGGACATTCAGCTCGCGTACAGCTGCTTGCTGGGACGCCCGTGGATTCATGCTGCTGGAGCTATAACTTCCACGCTGCATCAAAAGCTCAAATATGTGGTTGATGGCCAAGTAATCACAGTATGCGGAGAGGAAGATATCTTCGTAAGCCACCTATCAACTTTCAAATATGTAGAGATGGATGGAGAGATCCATGAGACTCTGTGTCAAGCCTTCGAAGCAGTTAACGTCAGCATTCTGACTCCAGTAGAGAAGAGCAGTGAGAAAGAAGGTACCTCCATCCACTCCTACAAGCAGGCAAAGGAGGTGGTTCAGTCAGGAAGCGCCCAAGGCTGGGGCAAATTGCTGGAGTTGGAGAAGAAAGACGACAAGTTTGGTTTGGGTTATCAGCCTAGTGGATCTGATTGGTCTCCAAGTGGTAAAGCCATTACTTTTACAAGCGCTGGGATGCTCGACTGCAACCAAATCTGTGTGACAAGCCAAGATGGAGACAGTGATGGTGACTGGGACAGTTGGATTCATCTGTGTACGCCTGGAGAGGAGCTGAAGAACTGGTCTGCTGAAGACATTATCCAAGTTACCTGGCACTCAGAGTAATTTATTTGTTTCCTTTTCTTATCATGCTGCATTGTCAAATCCTGCATTCTGCCCAAGATGCTAGAATCCATTGTGTTGGGCCACTATGTTTGTTATGCACTTATTTTACCATGTAATAAAGGATATTTTCAAACAAATTGTGTTCTCTTTCTTTTGTTTTAAATTTTTCACAAAAAAAATATAAAAATGGCAATGTGTTTTTCCTTTTTGTTTTTTGTTGTTTGCGTCTCATTTGAAAATAAGCAGATTCTGAAATAGGCACATCATCTGTGCATTGTTGATCATCCGGATTCCATTGATAACATTCCTGCTATGACCACGCATGACTTTGACAATCCTGTCTACCAAGCTGATGAAGGGGTTGAGGAAGACGGTGAACTCCCTGAAGAATTGGTCAGATTGTTGAAACAAGAGGAACGAGTTATTCAGCCTCATCAGGAAGAAATTGAGATCATCAACATCGGCACTGAAGATGTGAAGAAATAGATCAAGATTGGGGCCAGTCTGTAGGCCGAAGTCAAGAAAGAGCTGATCAGTATGCTGCGTGAGTATGTGGATATCTTTGTCTGGTCGTATCAAGATATGCCAGGGCTGGATACCGACATCGTTGTGCACAAGCTACCATTGAGAGAAGATTGTCCTCCTGTGAAACAGAATTTGAGAAGAACTCGTCATGACATGGCGATGAAGATCAAAGAGGAGGTTCAGAAGCAATGGGATGTCGGGTTCCTTGCCGTAACTAGTTATCCACCTTGGGTATCTAACATTGTACCTGTACCAAAGAAGGACGGCAAGGTCCGAATGTGCGTTGAATACCGGGATTTCAATAGAGCGAGCCCAAAAGATGACTTTCCATTACCTCACATTGATGTGCTGGTAGACAATACTGCTCAATTCTCGGTATTTTCCTTCATGGATGGCTTCTCCGAATATAACCAGATCAAGATGGCGCCGGAAGACATGGAGAAAACAACGTTCATTACCCCGTGGGGTACATTCTGCTATAAGGTCATGCCCTTTGGTTTGAAGAACGCCGGGGCAACTTATCAGCGGGCTATGGTCACGTTGTTCCACGACATGATACACAAGGAGATTGAGTGCTATGTGGACGATATGATTGCTAAGTCCCGAGACGAAGAAGAGCATCTGGTCAATCTCAAGAAGCTGTTTGATAGACTGATAAAATAAAAGCTGAGGTTGAATCCAAACAAGTGCACTTTCGGAGTGCATTCAGGGAAACTGTTGGGTTTCATTGTTAGTCAGAAAGGAATTGAGGTAGATCCTGTCAAAGTAAAAGCAATTCAAGATATGCCTGCACCGAGAACAGAAAAAGAAGTGCGCGGGTTCTTAGGGAGGTTGAACTACATTTCTCGGTTCATATCTCATCTAACTGCCACGTGCGAGCCAATATTCAAATTTCTAAGAAAAGAGCACACGATCAGGTGGAATGAAGACTGCCAAAGAGCTTTTGACAAGATAAAAGAATATTTGCAGGAGCCTCCAATTCTAACGCCTCCAGTGGAAGGAAAACCCTTAATCATGTACTTGACTATGCTAGAAGGGTCAATGGGTGTGTGCTAGGCCAACATGACGAGTCTGGTCGAAAAGAGTACGCTATTTATTACCTTAGCAAAAAGTTTACCGACCGTGAATCTCGTTACTCACTGCTCGAGAAAACTTGCTGCGCTTTGTCGCTCCCGACGAATGAAAATGGATCAAACGAAGGTACAGACGCGAACGGTCGGCGAAGGGAACAGTGAGAACACACAGCCGTGAACTCACTGGAGATGAATAGAGTCGCCAGCTAGGCATTTTTATCCCGGAGGAAAGGTAATGCTGCATAAACCTAGAAAAATATGGATAAGACGGTCGCGAACCAGAGAGACTGAGAAAGGGGGTTGGTTACAACCCGGGAAGGTATTAGCACCCAGATTGTCCGTCGTACTCGACGGGATCCACGCTTAAAAGATTTGTGTTGTGTCAGTGCAATCTGTGTGTAAAATAGCTGGAAAGCAATATGTACAGGTGTCAGTGTATAGTGTATAAGTGATGTGAAGTATGAAAGTGTCAGTGCAAGAACAAAGAATGAGATGCTCAAGATCATGAGGCTCAAAAAAATGATGCTGGAAGGAGGGGGAATATACAGAGACTTTTGTTCGATAACTGTTAAGTTATGCCTACGTATCCTCTCGTGCAATGAGGAAGTCAGAACACCGTAGTTCGACCTAAAGAGACTGAAAGATAAATTGACTTGTGAACTGCTTACTAGTCTATGCTCAAGTGTATGACCTGTCTGGCACAGATGCAAACTGTCTTGCATTAGACGGAAGAAGCAAGTTCTCGGTTGTGAGTGAAGGATGATGAGAAAAGAATCCCGAAGGAGACGATTATTGTTTGTTTTGAGTTTTCAGTCTTTTATTGCTTTTTGGAGTTTGTCATAAGATAATGAGCTTAAACCTAAATCAATGGATTTGGTAAACTCATCACATCATCCCTCTGATTAGGGGTAATGAGAATTACCTTAAGTGTGAAGTCAGGTTCTCACACTTAATCACCTTTGATGTAGGGTTAAGATCATTAACCTACTTGTGATTAATTAGATGTTTTTGTGATTTTTGTTTAGTGTTAAGTAATGAGGTTAAGCCATAATCAGGGATTTAACAGGCTCATTACACTATCCTAAAAGAAGGATAATAGATGAGGGTGTTTAAGCTGAGAAAAACTCCTCAACTTAATCCATGATTAGGGATTAAACCCATGACAGAACAATCCCTTGATTAAGTGGATTTTATTAATGATATGATGATGAAGTGTTTTTTATGATTGGTAAGACAACTTGAGGGGGACTTGTCCATTAACTTTAGGGTTAGTCCTTCTTAGCCAATTAAGGAAGAATTAGAACCCTAATGCAAGGCCCAAGTTACAAGTGTAATGTCTTGATGATTATTAGATGGATTAATTAAGAGAGTTCAACACCTTAAGGGTCCAAGACTTAGGATTAAAGTTATACACTCCATCCTAAAAGAAGGATGCAGGCATGATCTTAATCACAAAGTCTTAAAGCCTTGAGGGTTTAGTCCCTGATTATGAAGAGAGGAGAGAAGACTCAAAGAGAGACACAAAGGTAAAAACTATGGGGGAGACTAATCAAAACCCTAATTCATTATCATGCTTGGTTGGTCCTAATGCTTGTGAGGTTTTCAAGAACAATCTTCAGATGAACCACCAGGAAGCAGATGAACAAGATCAAGAGAAGCAAAGTGACTTGCTTCATTCAAGAAGTCAAGTCACTTGAAGAAAGAAAGTGGGAGGAAGAAGAATGAGCAAGCTCAATCTCAAACACAAATAGAAATGCAGCAATGGATGCAAGAGAGATGAAAAGAGAAGGTATGAGAAGTGAAGGCAAATTCACTTCCCAAATTTTACTTACCACCTGAAATGTTAGAAACAAATGTAATGCAATGCTAAATGAAATGAAATGACATGATGCTAAGCCAAACCAGAAGCATACACATGATGATTATGATGCTATGGAGTGCTATGAACATGAGACAAGACAATGAGATGTTCATACAAAGTCATGGATGCAGATGATGCAAGTTTAGAAGCATGAACAAGCATGAAATGTTATGAAACATACAAGACAAATGGCATGGCAAATATGTAATGCAATGATCAAAGATGCTTCATACATGTCTTAAGATGTCAAATGAATCATAAGAATGCACAAAATGTAATGGCAAGTCATGTTATGCAAGGAGAATGCAAGGAGGATGCAAGAGAAGGCCCAAATTAGGGTTCATGGATCAAACATCAAACACAAACCAAAAACAGGAGCAAACCTTAACATAAAAAATGGAAAATGGTACCTAAAGAAACCCTAGACCTATAACAAACCACTGCCCAAAGGGGAGCTCTCAACTCTCAACCAAACTCAAGTTATGAATTTTACAAGTTATTAGGGTTTTTTAGGATTCTTATCAAAAGAAATGCCAATCAATTAGAAAATGCAAGATCAAATCTTGGCCTTTTTATCCTTGAAAGTTCATGCTAAATGGAAAACAATGCAAAAAGAATCAATGTCTCAACCTTTACCAAAAGACAGAAATGAATTTTCAAACATATGATCAAAATAATGCATCCAAAATGATTTAATTCAATGAAAAATTCTTAAAATGCATCAAGATCAAAAAAGAAATTTGGTTTGAAGGTTGGACAATGTTTCTAAATGTCTTAGAACATTTCATGAATTTTTTTGTAATTTTTAAATACCTAAAAGTATTTTTAATTAATTAATTCTCATTAATCAATTAAAAATAATCTTTTAAATATTTAAAAATACTTTTTTAATGATAAAAATAAAATAAAAAATATTTTTGTGTCATAAAAATTAATGAAACCTTAAAGAAAAAGTTTCATAATTTTTATGATTTTTTAGCTATTTTAAATAAATTGTACAAATTAAAATGAAAACAAATGAATTAAAAATTGAATAAAATAAAAGTAAGACAAATGAAAGGCCAGGATGCGTCTGGGTTTAAAAAGGGTTGACTGGCGCCAGAATGAGAGGCTAGGATTGCTTCAGATTAACTTAAATAAAATATGGATTAATTAACCCTAACACGTGGATTAGGGTTAATCAAACACATCTGGGCCATTGAATCAGGAGGGAAGTCAACAAGTCAGCGCACATCAATGGACCAAATTCAAACTTGACTTAATGACTGTAATTAGGGCAAACTAAACTCAGGTGGCCGGAGAAGACTTCCGGTCATCTTCTCCGGCCAGAAGGTCACCTGAAAATCTCAAAACCTCTCAAAACGTAAAATAAATGAAAACTAAGATCATGGAAACGTTCCTCTCATCCTCACGAATCAAAACCCTATCCTAAAACAAATTTATTTAACCTTGACAAGCTGAATCGAAGAGGGAAAGTTCTAGGGTTCGTGAGCTTCAAACAGCAATTAAATTCTCAAAACACATCCATTTCAAAAACCAAAAGCATCAGCATGATCAGGAGAGCATAAGGAACAAGTTTGTAACAATCAAATTGATTTCTGGAAAAATTAATTTGGAGCTACCTGAGATTTGCAAACTTTGATTCTGGAACTTTCAGGCCTCTTCTCCTTGCTCAATCTGCTCCTTAGAACCCTCTGATGATGTTGGAATACCTTGGAACAATTTAAGTAAGCTGGAAGGTGAGATTCGAATGCTCCTGCTCCAAGCTCAGTCAACAATGGCAGATGAGGTTCTGGCTGATTCAGGCCATGGTGATGAGTTGTATGAAGTCTATGCAATGTGCAAAGAAGATTGGTGGTGTTGGTTTATGTGTTTGTGGGCTAGAATGAGGGATTCGAATGAAACTGCAAAAGGGAGTGTAAAATGGCAGTGAGGTGTTTTGGTTGTTTCAAGCTCTGGTTCTTGATGCCTTGTGTTCTATGGATCAAGGTGAGATGAATGGAGGAAAAAGATTTTGTGTTTGCAGGCTGTGTAAAGAGATTCGATAGAACTTGCAAGTTGGAAGGTTTTTGTGCAAGTTGTGAATGGTATGGTTTCAGCCTTGGTTCTTAGTGTTATGGCCAGCAAAATGAATGAATAAAATAATGCAAGTGGCTGTGAGATGTGACTTGTGCAGCTGTGATAGGTGAGTTTGCTTTTGCATAAAATCCACTTTTGTGTAAGATAGGGCATGGTGTGATGCTAGGCAAGTACAAGTTGGGTGCTGGTGCAGCAAAAGGTGAGGGAGAGGCTAGCCCAAAGTCAGCTTCCAATGCTGCAACTTGTAGGAAGTGAATCATGAGTTTTTTGCAACTTGGCTAGTTTATGTTTCACATGTGATCTTTGCATAACCAAACATGAAACCAAGGGCAAACTTAGTTCAAATCTGATTTCTAGGACTTAGAGAACATTCACATGCTGGTTTGACATGAATTAGAGGCTGCATTTTGACTTGATTCAAGACTTTGCAAAATTTCCACTTAGTGCATGACATGAAAAACAATGATTTTTGGTAACTTTAACACACCATAACTTTTGATTCAAGAAGAGTTAGATCATGTTCTTGTACTTTTTGAAAAGGGAAAGATGAGATCTACAACTTTCATGACCAAAGTTTTTCCATTTGAAGCCTTTTTGGATCATAAATCAAAGCTTGAAAATTGACCTAAAAGGATGCATTCTTGAAAAGTCAACAAAACCCAAAAAGTCAACTCTTGCAAAAACCCTAAATTCTTGATTTTTATGAACTTCAATCTTCTTCCATGATCAAATAAAGATCATATACACTCAAAATGATGAAGATCACCCATTGGTTGGGCCATTGGGGGCCTCAGATGCCCTGATTTTGCACTGACTTGTCTGAAAAGTCAACTCTTGATCAGATGACTTCCCCATGGAATTTCTTCATGAAAATTGATATGCATACTCCCTATACCATATAGAGACCAATGGAAACAAGAATGACCAAAAAAAATTGGAGTTATGGCCTCTGAAACCAAAACCCTAATTTTCAGTCAACTGTGCAGTTCATCCTGGCTCTGCATCCACTCAAAACCTAGTTCTTGTGATCCCTCTGCAATTTTGACTTTGTGAGGATGTAACATGATATAAAAACACACATGGACCCCTTTGAGTTGATTGGTGGCCTTTGGAATGGCTCAAGATGCCCTGAGGCTGCTCAGATCACAAACCCTAGGTGCAGATGCCTTAGAAACTATCCAGTGAAACCAAGTGAGACATGAGATGATGTGATTGTGTTTATGCATATGAGATGATCACAAGTCATGTGTGAATGGGTGAGGGCAAATTTGGGGTGTTTACAGCTGCCCCTATTCAAGCATGAGTTAGCTGTGCAGGATGTAAGCGACGGCTTAACAGGCAGACAAGATAACTTGTGGTTGAATACCAAAGACAGTCCAAAATTTGCACTCACTGGGGAGAAGAAAAGGGGTATAGATTGTAAAAGAAAAAATAAAGTATATTGTAAAGTATGGGCGACGGAGGACGACCGTCGAGCAGAGGACGACTGCTGGGTAAGGTGGTATGTGAAGCAAAGCGATGACGGGGACGGCCGACATGCTGGTAAAGTGTATAAAGCAATGACGGGGACGGCCGACATGCTGGGGATAAAAGGTAAAGCTAAGACGGGGACGGCCGACTAGCTGGGAAAATAAAATATCATGATGGGGACGGCCATCAAGATAGAGCTGCAAAATTTTGAGGATTAATGAAACATGACGGGGACGGCCATCAAGTTCATAAAGGCAAAGTAACCAACGATGGGGACGGCCATCGGGCTAAAAAGGAAAAGGGACCACGACGGGGACGGCCATCGGGTTAAAGAAGAAAAGGGACCACGACGGGGACGGCCATCGGGTTAAAGAATAAATGAAATGGACAGATGATGGGGGACGGCCATCAAAGGTGAAGGACGATCACCTAGCAGGGGACGGCTGCTCTGTTGGGAATAAAAGAAATATGATAGGGACGGCCATCAAAGGTGGAGGACGACCACCTGGCAGGGTACGGCTGCCAAAATATCAACGATGGGGACGGCCATCGGATAGGAAAGGTCAACGATGGGGACGGCCATCGGACGAGCAAGATGGAGGACGACCATCAAGAAGTGGAGGACGACCACTCAGCAGGGGACGGCTGCTCTCGAGGTTTATCATGACACAGGACGAGTGTTAGATAACCAAAATCAACAATGGGGACGGCCATTGGATAAAGTGATGAAGGACGATCATCAAAAGGTGGAGGACGACCACCTAGCAGGAGACGGCTGCTAAAAATCAACGATGGGGACGGCCATCGGATGAGCATGATGGAGGACGACCATCAAGAAGTGGAGGACGACCACTCAGCAGGGGACGGCTGCTCTCAGGGTTTATCATAACACAGGACGAGTGTCAGATAAAAAGGAAAAGATTTGCTTTGTTGGCGATCTACTGGGGATATAGTAAACACGGACGGGCGCTTACATCCAAGAAACAAAAGGTATAAGTGTTTGGTATTGTGTATAGATTAAAGATGCGGACGAGCATCCTTAAGACTATGATACGGACGAGTATCATGTAGAAACAAACTGACACGTGCTCAGAGCTGATGATACGGACGAGTATCAACTGGTTAACAAGGAACACGGACGAGTGTTGCCTCCGAAAGTATCCTTCTGGGGAATAGTAGACACAGACGAGTATCTATATTCGAGAAGACCTAAGTGTTTGACACGGTGTATGGATTAAAGATGCGGACGAGCATCCTTAAGACTATGATACGGACGAGTATCATGTAGAAACAAACATTAGACGCAATGTTCTGAGATGATGGTACGGACGAGTACCAACTGGTTAACAAAGAACAAGGACTACTGTCGAATCTGCGGGGATATACATGGTGTATATAAGATACGGACGAGTATCTGAGTAGGTGTACCAATGAGTAGTGAGTATATAATGTATAGGTGAGTGTTTATCTGCTGGGGATATGACACGGACGGGTGTCAGGAAAGTGTATATACAAGTATAGGCGATCACGCTGGGGATATGACACGGACGAGTGTCAAAGAAAGTGTATAGGTATATGTAAGTGCAAAGAGGGTGTCTTTGGCTTTCTGCTGGTGATTTGACACGGACGGGTGTCAGAAAGTATCTGTAATACTGGTGATCTTGATTGGTAAAGGTGTATTCGGGCGACTTTACTGGGGAAAGATAGCACGGACGGGTGCCAAAAGGTGTATGCACTGGTGATTATGATTGTGGAGCAATTGCTTTTGCTGGGACTCTGATGGGGATTCTGAGGGAAAGTATTCTGTATAATGACAGATTGTCAATATTTACAAGTGTTCAATTCACAACATGACTTATGATTATGCTATGCGTTTGATTTTTTGCCGTAATGCTCCGTATTAGACGGAATGCTACGCTCTGGGGGTGAATATGATGCGAATGCTATGATTATGCAAAGAGGCACCGATCCGGGATTCGGATCCCGTTGCCGCAAAGACCCCTGACTGATCTGCTGAGGAAGACATCCCAGCTGGGGATGAGATCATTGATAGATCTGTAGTTGTATCTGCTTGGGGATATACGTCATCGATTGACATATTCTTATAATACGGGACCCAGCTGGGGTTTGTAGAAGCTTTCTGTACTCTGTTGTGATCTTCTATGCGCCACTCTTCTGGATAGAGGCTGGAGCTCTGTGGGGATGATTCCCTGATTTGTACTCAGCTGAGGGCGAGATGACAACTCGGCTGGGGAGAGAGAGAGGCATCACTGAAAGATCTCCCTAGAAAATCTGTTACGGTGACTTCTTGACCCCGCCGGGGATAAGGGCATCTTCTGTGACACCTGCCCATTCTGATGGGGATAAGTAATAAGCGGCCAACTCAGCTGGGGAATTGTGAAAGGCAACTCAGCTGGGGGTAGAGCATTCCCGATGTTGTATGTTGATTTGGCAACTTGCTGGGGAAATGGGCACCTCCCAGGGCCAGGTGAGTTGATAATGATTTGCCAGTTTGCTGAGACGTAACTTGCATGCCCCAAGTTGCATTCTGGATACCTGCAATCCTGCAAAGATAAGGAAACGCACGAAAAGGTCCCGAGGTACCCCTTACTGGATTCCGTCATAGGAGACAAGTACTTTCGAGAGTAAGTATATTCCCTGTAAGCATGTGTTTTTATTTTTAGAGAAAGGCATCTGTACTTATGCAATTGTATTTTTAGAGATATCAGACAATTCTTTGCAAAACATAAATGTAAAAACGAAACATGACCGAAAATCTGATTTTATTAATCCATGTGCCCTGAATTGGCAAAGATACAGTCAAAGAAACATATCTCCTGAAATGAGGAGATTGTTACGAATTGAGAAATAAAGTGATGGCGGTGTTGACGACGCTTTGAGGAGCTTCCTCTTCTGCTATGACTCGTATGACAATGACGTTCTTCTCGTCTTGCTTTCTGGAGAGAGTTGATTCTGATTGAAGCTTGATCCTTTGAAGCTTACCAAGTTGCAAGTGATACAGACGAATTCAGAATGCAGTTGTTCGCTTATTCCCTTGTTTTGCATGGATCGCCCTTTCGGGTTTTCGATCCATCGGGATACCCATTTTTTGCCTGAGCTGTCCAATGCGGCTTTTCAACTCAGCGGGTGTACATTTTTTGCTTATTTCCCTTATTTTTGCCCGAGTCTTTTATTCTGTTTTTGACTCGCCGGGATGCCCTATTTTTGCCTGGACTTACATTCTGTTTTTATGTCCAGCGGGTCATTTTATGCGAAGTATTTTTTAACTGCATCTGAATTCACCGGGGACGGGAAATCTTCACCATCCATGGTGCTGAGCATCAGTGCTCCGCCAGAGAAGACTTTCTTCACAACAAATGGTCCTTCGTAATTGGGAGTCCACTTGCCCCTGTGGTCTGTATGAGGAGGGAGGATTCTCTTCAACACAAGATCTCCCACTTGGTACTCTCGGTGCCTGACTTTCTGATCGAAGGCTCTCTTCATTCTTTTCTGATATAACTGCCCGTAACAGATTGCAGCCAATCTTTTCTCTTCGATCAGACTCAGTTGCTCGTATCGGGATCGTACCCATTCTGCTTCACTCAGTTTAACATCCATTAATACCCGTAACGAGGGTAATTCAACTTCAACAGGTAGGACTGCTTCCATACCATACACAAGTTGATACGGTGTTGCCCCAGTGGATGTTCTGATTGAGGTGCGGTACCCATGCAAGGCAAACGGTAGCATTTCATGCCAATCTTTGTAAGTGACTACCATCTTTTGCACAATCTTCTTGATATTCTTATTTGCTGCCTCAACAGCGCCGTTCATCTTTGGCCTGTAAGGAGAAGAATTGTGATGTTGGATCTTGAAGTCCCGGCACAGCTCTGCCATCATTTTGTTGTTGAGATTGGAACCATTATCAGTAATGATTCGCTCGGGCACTCCATACCGACAGATGATATCTCTTTTCAGAAATCTGGCTACCACTTGCCTTGTAACGTTTGCATATGAGGCTGCTTCAACCCACTTTGTGAAATAGTCAATGGCGACCAGGATGAATCTGTGGCCGTTTGAAGCAGTTGGCTCAATCTTGCCAATCATATCGATGCCCCACATGGCAAAGGGCCAGGGTGAAGACATTATGTTTAACGGATTTGGAGGCACATGCACTTTATCTGCATAGATCTGGCATTTGTGGCATTTTCTGGCATAGGCACAACAGTCTGCATCCATTGTGATCCAATAATAGCCTGATCTTAACAACTTCTTAGCCATGGCATGCCCTCCTGCATGGGTACCAAAGGATCCTTCGTGCACTTCATGCATCAACAAATCTGCTTCTGTCTTGTCAACACATCTGAGGAGTACCATATCAAAGTTCCTCTTGTATAAAGATCCATCAGTGTTCAGAAAGAAACTTCCAGCAAGCCTTCTTAAAGTCTTTTTATCATTGGAAGATGCCCCAGGTGGATACATTTGATCCTCCAAGAAGCACTTGATGTCATGGAACCAAGGCTTATCATCTTTAGCAATATCTGCTGCAAATACATATGCTGGTCTATCCAGTCTCGATACTGAAATCTGAGGAACAAAGTTAGCAGCTTGAACTTTGATCATGGATGAAATGGTAGCAAGAGCATCTGCAAACTGATTCTCGTCCCGAGGGATATACTCAAGTTTGACGGTTGTGAAAAAAGTCAGTAACCTTCTTGTATAATCCCTGTAAGGTATCAGATGATCTTGGTGGGTGTACCATTTTCCGTTGGTCTGATTGACTACCAAAGCTGAATCCCCGAATACGGTCAATGTCTTGATCCTGAGGTCAATGGCTTCCTCAAGACCCATAATGCAAGCTTCGTATTCAGCTTCGTTGTTAGTGCAGTTGAAAGTGAGCTTTGCCGAGAAAGGCATGTGAACTCCTTTAGGTGTAATGAGTACTGCACCAACACCACGGCCATTCATGTTAACAGCCCCATCAAACATCATAGTCCATTCTTCCTCCGGGTCGGGCCCTTCAGTGTGAATAGGCTCTTCATGATCTTTTGCTTTAATGAACATGATGTCTTCATCAGGGAAGTCAAATCTCATAGGCTGGTAGTCATCAATGGGTTGCTCGGCAAGATATTCAGATAGTACACTGCCCTTGATGGCTTTCTGAGATGTGTACTGTATGTCGTATTCTGTAAGAATCATCTGCCATCTTGCAACCCGTCCGGTAAGAGCTGGCTTCTCGAAAATGTATTTGACTGGGTCCATTTTTGAGATTAATAAGGTAGTGTGGGTCAACATATACTGCCTTAGTCGGCGAGCAGCCCACGCTAAAGCACAGCAAGTCTTCTCGAGCAGTGAATAACGTTGTTCACAGTCGGTAAACTTTTTGCTTAGGTAGTAAATTGCATACTCTTTTCGACCAGACTCGTCATGCTGGCCCAGCACACACCCCATTGACTCTTCTAATACTGTCAAGTACATTATCAGAGGTCTTCCTTCAACTGGAGGCATAAGGATTGGAGGTTCTTGTAAGTATTCTTTGATCTTGTCAAAAGCCCTTTGGCAATCTTCGTTCCACCTGACCGTTTGTTCCTTTCTTAACAGCTTGAACAAGGGTTCACAAGTTGCTGTAAGGTGAGATATGAACCGTGAAATGTAGTTCAATCGACCTAAGAACCCTCGAACTTCTTTCTCAGTTTTCGGTGCAGGCATTTCTTGTATAGCCTTGACTTTATCAGGGTCAACCTCAATCCCTTTCTCGCTTACAATAAAGCCCAGCAGCTTACCGGATCGCACCCCGAATGTGCATTTGTTGGGGTTCAACTTCAATTGGTATTTCCTCAGACGCTTGAACAACTTGAGCAGATTTACCAGGTGATCTTCCTCCGTAAGGGACTTGGCGATCATATCATCCACATAGCATTCTATTTCCTTGTGGATCATATCATGGAATAATGTCACCATAGCCCGTTGATATGTTGCACCTGCATTCTTCAATCCGAATGGCATCACTTTGTAACAGAACGTGCCCCAAGGTGTAATGAATGTTGTCTTCTCCATGTCTTCAGGTGACATCTTGATCTGATTATATCCTGAAAATCCATCCATGAAGGAGAATACCGAGAACTGAGCCGTGTTATCCACCAATACGTCAATGTGAGGTAATGGGAAGTCATCTTTCGGGCTGGCTCTGTTCAGATCCCGGTAGTCAACACACATTCTTACTTTTCCGTCCTTCTTGGGCACAGGTACTATGTTAGCAACCCACGGCGGATAGCTAGTCACAGCAAGGAACCCGGCGTCCCATTGCTTTTGTACCTCTTCCTTGATTTTCATAGCCATGTCTGGGCGAGTTCGGCGCAACTTCTGTTTGACTGGTGGGCATTCTTCCCTCAAAGGCAGCTTATGCACAACAATATCGGTATCCAACCCTGGCATATCTTGGTAGGACCAAGCAAACACATCAACATACTCTTGAAGCAGATCTATCAGCTGTCTCTTCACTGAGTCTTGCAGGCAGGCCCCGATTTTGACTTCTTTCACGTCTTCCTCCGTACCAAGATTAATCACCTCAATCTCCTCCTGATGAGGAGTAATAACTTTTTCCTCCTGTCTCAGCAACCTGGCTAGCTCTTCAGGAAGCTCATATTCTTCATCAACCCCTTCATCAGCTTGATTGATCGGATTGTCAAAGTCATACGATGTCATAGCTGTGTTGTTGTCGGTGCTGTCTGGGAGGCACTCTCTGCAAGGGTTAAGTTGGTTCGTTTTAGTGATTGATTTTAATCTTGCTTTAGAAAAAAAGTGAAATGAAGTTATCATTTTGAAAACACCGCCATTTATTTTTGTACAAAAAGAAAAATGGAAAAACAGTGAGCAGAAAAGAAAAAGACTCGTTTGCAAAAAGATTGTCTGATATTTCATTAATTTAATCTTGTTTGCACAAAAGTACAGATGGCCCTGATTACAAAATGAGTCTTGTCATCTTGGGCAAGATGCAAGACTTGGATGCATGCTATAAAAGATACAGGAAATAATAATTACTCTGCTCGAGTAACATTTATAATTCCCTGGGAAGACCAGTTCGAGACACTGCTCCCCGGGACCTTCGGACGAATCCAATTCTCCAGGTTGCGTTCCTCTTCCAGCTCGTCTTCCAGACAGTTGATAGCATCGGGGGTTAGCATTCCCCCACTGACAAATCCTGGCTCTGCAGCAGCCTTTGCTTGATGTTGAGTTGGTTTGTAACCCAACCCAAACTTGTCCTTCTTTTCCTCCACAGCTAAGACCTTGCCCCAGCCTAGGGCAGTTCCTTCCTCAACAACCTTCCGGGCTTGCTGGTATGACGACATGGAGATCCCCGAAACAGCAGATGCTTCATTCACATTCAAGGCTTCAAAACCTTGGCTCATGGTTTCAACGATCTCTCCATCCATTTCAATATACTTGTAAGTAGCCAGATGACTCACAAATATATCCTCCTCCCCACAGATTGTGACAACTTGGCCTTCCCACTCATATTTTAACTTTTGGTGAAGGGTAGATGTTATTGCGCCAGCGGCGTGAATCCAGGGTCTACCCAACAAACAGCTGTAGGCGGGCTGAATGTCCATCACATAAAAGATAGTTTTGAAGGTCTGCGGGCCAATTGTCACAGGCAGCTCAACTTCTCCCAGAACCGATCTCTTCGAGCCATCAAAAGCTCTAACCACCAGGTTGCTGGGTCTCAATGCCAGTCCATCATATTCAAGCTTCACCAGAGCCTTCTTTGGTAGGACATTCAGGGATGATCCTGTGTCCACCAGCACGTGTGAAAGGACAGCTCCCTTGCATTCCATAGTTATGTGCAAGGCTTTGTTGTGATTGCGGCCATCCACTGTCAGGTCAGAATTGGTAAACCCTAGCCCATTGCTAGCAGTGACATTTCCAACAACGGTCTCCAATTGGTTGACAGTAATCTCCTCGGGCACGTAAGCTGCGTGCAGTACTTTCAGTAGTGCATTCCGATGAGCTTCGGAGCACATGAGCAGTGAGAGGATAGAGATTTTGGATGGCGTCTGGTGAAGTTGATCCACAATTTTGTAGTCACTCTTTTTGATGATCCTCATAAACTCATCAACTTCCTGATCGAATGGAGTCTTCAGGGCTTCTTTGACAGCTGGATCTTCCTGCACCGGTCCTTTACCCTTTGCCTTGGCAGCAGCTTCTGCTTCGGCAGTAGGTCTTTGGACTTGTGAAGCGAAGAGACGTCCGCTTCGAGTGAAGCCTCCGCCTCCCCCCACATTATCGACTTGTGGTGCAGGTGCTGTTGTTTCAAGAGTGATTCTTTTCCCTTCACAGTATACGTCAGAGCCATAGTGCCAAGGGATGGCCCTATCGCTTTCATATGGTACAGGTCCAGGTACCGTGACGGTGACTGGACTGATTGCTGCTGCTGAGGGGACTGTTATTGTCTGTGGATCATAAAAGATTGTAACTGGTGCTCTAGTGGGAGCAGCACCTTCTGAATGATAAGCGGAATTGTTTTCTGGATCGTAGAATATGGTAACAGTGGAGACATCTTCGTGATCGTTCGCTGGAGTTGTAGGAGGTCCTGATGGAAGGACTGTTGTTGTTGTAGATGGAGAGTCGAAATGGAATGAAGCTGAAGTTGTAGCAGGAGTAATTGTTGTAAGCTGATCATTTGGTAGGACAGATGGAGTACTTGCTGATGTTGCTGATGAATTGTTGGGAACAATTGTTGTTGCATTTGTAGGAGGGTCTGAAACCGTTGCTGATGAAGTTGCTTGAGTTGCCGGAAATGATGTAGTGATCTGCAGTAAGCCACTCTGAATAAGGCTGTCAATGCCATTCCTCAAATCCTCACACCCATTCCAAGAAATATTGCAGTATGGACATCCCAGTTCACACCCTGGAAATATATTGCTTTCACGGAGTTGAGCCTTGATTTCCACCAATGGTGTCCTGATCTGATCCACACTAGTTATCAAGTAAGACTGTTGGTCTTCTTCAATAGCATTAATTCGAGGACCACCATGGTGTGGCATTGGATTTTTATTGACATTGGGTGGAGGTGCAAAATTCAGAGCCTTGGAGTCTACCAAGTCTTGTACCTTCATATGCAGAGCTCTGCATTTTTCCGTACTGTGACCAGGTGCGTTGGAATGAAAAGCACACCTAGCATTGGAGTCATAGTTTCTTGGTAGACTGTTGGGATCAGGAGGTGCCAACGTTCTTAGCTCGACTAGGTTGAGTTTCAGAAGTTGTGGCAGCAAAGCAGCATATGGCATTGGGATCGGGTCGATCACTCTGTTAGCTTGAGAGGGCCTCTGTTGAAATGGCCTCTGTTGATTGTTGTTGTTATTGTTGCTGTAGTTGTTTCTTGGAGGATATTGATTCTGATGATACTGAGGTTGTTGTTGGAAGTTTTGTTGCGGAGGTTGGTAGACAGGCTGAGGATGAGCTGGAGCAGGAATTGTGACTGCTGCTATGGTTCTGGGAACATATTGGGGCCTACCCCTGTTGGTGTGAATGGCATTGGTCTCGCCAGTTCTTCTCGGGCCTGCGAAAGGCTTTCTTGTACCACTGGACGAACTAGCACCATTATCAGATATCTTACCCATCTTTAATAGGCTTTCGATTCTCTCCCCAGCTATGACAACATCTGCGAAGCTGGTGGAAGAGAAAGCGGCTAGCCTATCAATATAGGTTCCCTGAAGGGTATTCATGAACATATCAGCCATCTCTCTTTCAGACATAGGTGGCTGGACAGCGGCAGCAAGCTGTCTCCATCTTTGAGCATATTCTCTGAAGCTCTCTCTTGATGATTGTGACATCCCCATTAGGAGGGTCCTATTGGGTGCCATATCCAGATTATACTGATACTGTCTGATGAAGGCCTCTGCCAGGTCCTTCCAGCATCTTACAGTTGCTCTTGTCAGATGGGAATACCATTCCCTTGATGCTCCAGTCAAGCTATCTTCGAAGTAAAACATCCACAATTTCTCATCCATCGTATAGGCCTTCAGCCTTCCCAAAAATGATTGCAGATGAGTCCGGGGGCACGAAGTCCCATTATATTTTTCGAAACAAGGAGGCTTGAACTTATGGGGGATCCTGACCCCGTCTACCAAGCCCATATCCATCACGTCAAAACCCAAAGAATTCTGAGATTCTAGGGACCTTAACTTTTCAGCTATTTCTTCCAATCTCCTGTCATATGTTTCCTCTCCGGCACCCATTACTGTATACTGGTCCTCCTGAGGATCTTCTTGAAGTACTCTGGCTGCGGTGGCTGTTCCTTGAACATTTGCAGGGATGTTAACCTCAGGATGTAGATGTGGACCAAACACAGGAGGATTCACATGTGGTTGCACCCTTTCATTATTACTGGTGCCTGCAGTTCCTACATGAGGCTCCTCTGGATTTTGCCTCTCAACCATAGCCCTTAGTCTCTCCTGGCTCTGAGCCATGTTGTTCATAACCTCCATGAACTGCGTCGTCTGTGTTCTCATCTCCAACCTTTCATTGGCTAGCTGATTTCGGACATCAGCAAGATCTTGTTGAACCTGATCCATCTGGATTCCCGGAAGGTTGTTTCTTGTAGGGTACCTGTGTGGCCTGTTGAGAGGGAATAGCCTGCGGCGAGCAATAATTCCTGAGATTCACAACAGAGGTTAGAAACAATAAAACAAAACCTACAAAACAGAAAAAAGGTTAGCATGCAATGCAGTATGCTTATTTGCTATCAAGGTATCCGGCTTGGTCTTCAGTTTTGACCCGTCCAGACCCTTGAAGATGATGCTGTTGAAGTTGCTTTTGAAGTGAACCCAGATGGAAACAAACACAAATATATTACAAAGGTAAAATAATACAAATTGTTCATTTTTTACAACACTAGCCCTCTAAGGGGTCAAAAATACATCACCAAAAAGCAAAAGTACATGGAAAAGGAACAACAACAAGCAAATGATCAAACTCCAAGGCCAAACTCATCCTCACGAACTCCCTTGAGAAGTGCTTCGGTCACAGGATCAGTCGGACGCTCCGTGAGACTCCTGATGAGAAGGTTTCTTGTTGCAACAGCTGTAGTCAACTTCTTGTTCTGGCTTTGGTCTTTGGATTTCTTCACTCCAGCTTTGATTTTTAACTCTGAAATTTCCTCCTGGGCTGCTGCCAGGGCTTTTTCCATCTGCTCCACCTTATCTTGAACTCTCTTGTCTTCTAGAGTACGGGCTTCAGTGATCCGGACCCACCTGGCCTGACTCTCCTTCAAGTACAAGTCTGTCCTTGCTCTTTGGAACTGGGCTTCTTTACAAGCATTTTTCAGAATCTGCTCACCAGCTTTAGACTTGTTGATATAATCTCCAGACTTCTCAATCTTAGTCAAGTGTTCCACTCTCAGCTTCTCCAATCTTTCAATCTCCCTTATACCTTCACTCCTCTCCTTGAGGGTCTTCTGCAGGGCTTGGGATAGCTTCTCATTTCTTTCCTTCAAGCCTTCAAACTCTTCCAAACTGACAGTAGCAGGGGGTGGTGCTGATGATGACTCAGGCATGTCTTTGATGGTGAAGGGCAATCCTGAGATTTGGGCCCTAGCATAGGACCACTCATGATATTGGGCTGATGCCACATTATTGCACTTCCCCAGAATGGTGATTCCCTTGGTTTGAACATGATCCCAGGCCCAGGCAGCCTGTCTAACAGTTGCCAGACTAACCTTGTTCTCACAGTAGAGGGTCTCAGCCAAGTCCTTTTCCCTAGGAGCATGAACCAGTGCATAACCCAATTGCCTTTTGAACAGCAGGGGGTTGTAATTGATACTTCCCTTGACTCCTACCAAAGGCACATTGGGAAAGTGCCCACAGCTTGTGATCATATCTCTGCCCTTGGTGCCTTGGGTGCACCACCTGATATCTGCTGCAGTGAGAGTAGTGAGCCTCTTAGCCCAGTTGCTTTGCTGATGAGGATTCAGGAATGCATCTGTCCTGGGTAGATGCTTGAGAAGCCAAGCATGGAATAGTGGAGCACAACACCTCACTAGCTTACCCCTCTGTTTCTCATTCTTCTGATGTACTGAGTAATAGAGGTCACCCAACAAGGTTGGCACTGGGTTCTTCAGGATGAACAGGTGGATGGCATTCTTGCTGATGAATCTGGACTCATCTGCAAACAACACAATTCCATATACACTCAAGGCCAACAATGCACAAACAGCTTTCCATTCCCCCAGGGAGGCCTTCAGACTAGCTTGAGAGATTAGGAAGTCCAGCTGTAATCCAGGGACACTAGATTTAGAGGTCATGTGTTGTTCAATCAAAGCAGGTTCCAGGTGCAAAGCTTTGGCTATCTCCCCACTGCTGGGAAAATCCATTTCAGGATTGAATGGGATCTCCCTCTTGATAGGCAAACCAGTCAAAGATGAGTATTCTTCCAAAAGAGGACCCAACTGGAAGTCTTGAAATGTAAAGCATCTCAATGGGGGGTCATAGAACTGAATGCAGGTATGAATCAGGCTCCTCTGAGACGGGTCCATGTCCATAACTAGGTCAAGTATGTCCCCATAATGTTCCCTGAACAAAGGGATGTAATCTGGTGTAATCAGGGTTTGGATCCTCCTGAGGTCTGACAAATCTGGTTGGAAGAAATGATAGGTGATGTTGTTCTTCTTTGGAGTCATGATGTTGAAGACTAAACAGAATGCTGAAGCAGGGAGAACCACTGATTGGCTGGTGCTGAAGCAGACAGATAAAACTGAAACAGATGCTGATGAAGATGGGTCAAAGCTGCAGATGGGGTCAAAACCAAAACCTGATGAACAATGGATACCCTGAAAAACAAATAAGCACATGTTAATATGATGCAATGAGTATGCATGCAAATGAAATGCAAGGGTCTGTGACAGAGCTGGATCTGAATAAATGCCTTGGTATAGATCCATGTGTGTTCAAGAATTCCAGATGGAGGTCTAAGAAATCCAGTAACCAAGGTAGGGGACTCAAATAAAGAGCCACATGTCCAGGGTTTTAGAATCACAAGAATTATCCAACATGAAGCATTCTTAACAAAGTCAAAGTAACAGGGTATTCTGAGGTCAGGGTACCTGCAAACCTGTAAACAGCCCAACCCCCTCACAGGTAGTGATCTAGAACAAGGATCCTCAGACTTGGATCTGTTATGAGAAGTGTAAGCACTTCTAACCCGGAGGTACAGTGTTTACAATTACCATAACAATTCCTCCTCTAATTCACCTCAATTTCTGAAGGTCAATACTAAAAGGTCATCCAGACTTAGCAGGCTTCCCAGATCCCCCTAGCACTGCAGGAAATCTGCAGCACAGAGTTCTCAAGAAGAAACCCATATCTGAACCGTGTTTCATATTCCCGCACCAGACTGAAAATTGACTGGGAAAGAATATGATTCACTCTAGCCTAGGTGTCACTCAGGTCCCAGGTATAGGACCTAAACTCTCAATGGAACCCCAACCCACCAAAACAATCCAGATCCAACACAGACAGCATGACAGTATGATATATATGAAAACTGTAAAGAAAGCAATAAATAAAGCTGTACAGAAAGCAGTAAATAAAGCAAATATACAAACACAAATAACACCTAACACCCCAGTAAACACAAATCAAACAAGCGCTAGGAGGAACCCACAAAAAGGAACCAGAAGCCCTGGTTGCAGAAGCTTCCCCAGCAGAGTCGCCAAGCTGTCGCTCCCGACGAATGAAAATGGATCAAACGAAGGTACAGACGCGAACGGTCGGCGAAGGGAACAGTGAGAACACACAGCCGTGAACTCACTGGAGATGAATAGAGTCGCCAGCTAGGCATTTTTATCCCGGAGGAAAGGTAATGCTGCATAAACCTAGAAAAATATGGATAAGACGGTCGCGAACCAGAGAGACTGAGAAAGGGGGTTGGTTACAACCCGGGAAGGTATTAGCACCCAGATTGTCCGTCGTACTCGACGGGATCCACGCTTAAAAGATTTGTGTTGTGTCAGTGCAATCTGTGTGTAAAATAGCTGGAAAGCAATATGTACAGGTGTCAGTGTATAGTGTATAAGTGATGTGAAGTATGAAAGTGTCAGTGCAAGAACAAAGAATGAGATGCTCAAGATCATGAGGCTCAAAAAAATGATGCTGGAAGGAGGGGGAATATACAGAGACTTTTGTTCGATAACTGTTAAGTTATGCCTACGTATCCTCTCGTGCAATGAGGAAGTCAGAACACCGTAGTTCGACCTAAAGAGACTGAAAGATAAATTGACTTGTGAACTGCTTACTAGTCTATGCTCAAGTGTATGACCTGTCTGGCACAGATGCAAACTGTCTTGCATTAGACGGAAGAAGCAAGTTCTCGGTTGTGAGTGAAGGATGATGAGAAAAGAATCCCGAAGGAGACGATTATTGTTTGTTTTGAGTTTTCAGTCTTTTATTGCTTTTTGGAGTTTGTCATAAGATAATGAGCTTAAACCTAAATCAATGGATTTGGTAAACTCATCACATCATCCCTCTGATTAGGGGTAATGAGAATTACCTTAAGTGTGAAGTCAGGTTCTCACACTTAATCACCTTTGATGTAGGGTTAAGATCATTAACCTACTTGTGATTAATTAGATGTTTTTGTGATTTTTGTTTAGTGTTAAGTAATGAGGTTAAGCCATAATCAGGGATTTAACAGGCTCATTACACTATCCTAAAAGAAGGATAATAGATGAGGGTGTTTAAGCTGAGAAAAACTCCTCAACTTAATCCATGATTAGGGATTAAACCCATGACAGAACAATCCCTTGATTAAGTGGATTTTATTAATGATATGATGATGAAGTGTTTTTTATGATTGGTAAGACAACTTGAGGGGGACTTGTCCATTAACTTTAGGGTTAGTCCTTCTTAGCCAATTAAGGAAGAATTAGAACCCTAATGCAAGGCCCAAGTTACAAGTGTAATGTCTTGA